>CM035140.1:117901638-118506638 GCA_020205605.1 Panax ginseng
ACCGAACCATAAATGACTTCCTACGTACTCCTATTGAAGAGGAGATCAGGTCTGCGTAGTTCGAACCTAGTGTAAGATGTTCAACGTTGTTTATGGCAGAAAGGGTGTAGGAATGTATTTCTTGTTTTTGTTTTTGTAATGAGAAGGGTGTAGAAATGTTTTTGTTGTTTTTGTTTTTGTAATGAGAAGGGTGTAGAAATGTTTTTATGGTTTTTGTTTTATTGCGACTGGGCTATATAAAATGGTTGCCTACGTACTCCCAGGTATCGGGGAGATCAGGTCGACGTAGTTCGCCCCTCAGGACGATTTGTAGTCGACGAAAAGCTTGATCCCATGTGCAGGACAGACTGTGGGGAAAAAGAAAGTTTAATCCTAAGTTCAGGATAAACTGCAGGTGTAAAAAAGTTTGATCCCATGTTTGGGGACAAACTGCAAGTGTGAAAGGTTCAATCCCTAGTGGGATAACCAAAGTTGTATGGGAGTGAAGCCATGCTGCTGGCTTAAAGAGTTTGTTTCCCTGAGGGGCAAAGTGTGGAAAAGAGTTGTATGTGGTGAATGGTTAAAGAACCGGAATGACTGGTGATCTGATGATCCAACACTAGGATGTTTACTTGATGGTAACTTCAGACATAGTATCGTTTCACGACGTCCGAATTGATGAGTTGCGAAAATTCATCGCCGTCCATTTCCTGCAATCTGAGAGTGCCTCCTGTCAATATCTCCTTGACAACAAACGGGCCTTCCCAGTTAGGGGCAAATTTTCCCTTGGACTGATTTTGGTTGTCAATGTTCTTCTTCAAAACCAAGTCATGTTGTTTAAACTTCCGTAGCCAGACTTTTCTGTTGTAGGATCTGGCGATCCTTTGTTGGTATAATTGACCATGAAAGATACCCGCGGTTCGCCTTTTGTCTATTAGAGATAATTTGTGATACATGTCTTGTACCCATTGGTCTTCATCCAGCTGAGCGCTATCAACACTATGAGGGATTCCATTTCAACTTTTATGGGGAGCACAACTTCCATCCCATAGGTTAATGCGTAAGGTGTTGCCCCAGTGGAAGTACGCATTGATGTTCTGTAGGCTAACAGAGTAAGAGGCAATAAGTCAGGCCATCCTTTGTGATTGGCGGACATCTTTTGCATGATATTCTTGATGTTTTTGTTAGCCGCTTCAACATCACCATTCATCTTTGGAGTTACGATGTTTGATGTGGAATTTACTGCATAACACCTCCATCATTTTGTTGTTGAGGTTCTTAGCATTGTCTGATACAATTACCTCTGGTTGTCCATATCGACAAATGACATTATTTCTGATGAAAGCAATGATGACTTCTTTGGTAACCCTGGGGAAGGAGGCTGTTTCTACCCACTTGGTGAAGTAGTCGATCATGGTGAAGATAAATTGATGCCCATTACAAGTTTTGGGCTCGACGGGCCCGATCACGTCCATTCCCCACATTTAGAAGGGCCAAGGTGAACTCATATTATGGAGCTCCCTCGGAGGGGCGTGGATAGCATTCCCATGAATTTGGCACTGATAACATCTCCTGACGTGGTCATTACAGTCTCCTTGAGAGAGAGCCAGTAATGTCATGTCCTGAGGATCTTCTTAACAAGTAGGGGGGCGCTCATGTGTGGGCCACATACTCCACCATGGATCTCATCCATGAGTCTCTGAGCTTGGTCTTAGTCCAGACATCTGAGGAGACCTAGTCCTGAATATCTTTTATAAAGTGCATCTTCGCTCAGGTAGAATTTATAGCAAGTCGATTGATCCGCCTTTTCTCAGTCTGGCTTGCCTCAGCTAGTGTAGATCCGTCTCGTAAATACTCCTTGATATACTGATACCAAGGATGTTGGATGAGAGGTAGCTCATCCGATACTTGTGAGACCCCGAATTTTATGATATAAAAGTATTCAATTTTTCTATTTTGGTAAATGGTTAAATTGCTAAAAGTTTAAAGTTAAGGGTAATATGTGAATTTTTTTTGCAAAGTAAGCAAGTTGATATAAAATATTCGTTGTGTCGGGGAATATTCGGTTAGTCGGGGAATATTCTTTTTATCGGGGAATATCCGTACGACGATACAATCATTTGTAGACCCCACAACGGAATTATTGTCGGATTGAGAAAACGACAAAAATATTTTAAAAAAAATAACGGTGGAAGTTTTACTTAATTAATCATTGAAACACCTTGTTAAAAGTAATGCGATGTCTGGCGTTAGGTTGCATAGTAGCACACGGTATTGATTATTGATGCTTATGTGAGAAGTCACTCGGTTTTGTTTTATTAATATTATTAATGTAATAAAACAGAAAATCTTTTTATATAAAACATAATACTTTAATAAAGTTATTTGTTTTATTAGACAATAATTAGAATATATTATATTTTATTATGCATAGTGCTTGCATAGTGTTTGCATAGTAAATTTTTTTATATAAAAAGTAATACTTTTATAAAGTTATTTATTTTATTAGACAATAATTAGAATATATTATATTTTATTATGCATAGTGTTTGCATAGTGCTTGCATAGTGTTTGTATAGTAAAATCTTTTTATATAAAACAGAATACTTTTATAAAGTTATTCGTTTTATTAGATTATAAATAGAATATATTATATTTTATTTAAAAGATTTTGCTTTAAATATGGACCGTCCGATTAAAGTAAATCAATCTGGACCGTTCATGAATTAGTTACTATGCAGTCCATTCTTCTATAAATAGAAGCTCATTCCTTCATTATTTCTTACGAATTCACTGAAACTCTAGAGAGAGAAACTATAGAGAGTTCTTCTTCTTCTATAATCTTGAGTTTATTTCTTTAGAGTTTAAGAAAGCTTTGAGCATAGTGCAAGTTTTCTTCAAGTATATTCCCACCTACCAAATTGAAATACTTTTCTTTTTAAGGTAGGGGATATAATTGTTGTACTAAGTAAAGATATTATTATTATTATTATTATTATAGTAAGGGATATTATTTGTTGTACTTTCGTAAGGGGTATTATTTCTTTTGTATTCATGAAGAGAACTTACATTATTCCATTATTTATTATTCATTGGAATAACTTTTGATACGCTGAGCTACCCAATACCGTGAAATTCTTACATTATTCCATTCTTTATTATTACATTGAATATCCTGTCATGCATGCGTTTTACTGCGGGACTGTTTCAGTTATTTATTATTCGCTTGGAATAACACTTTTGTCATGATCTATCGCATACTGTTGATTTTTTTTGTTATTCCATTCTTTATTATACTCGGTTGGTTAAAACTTTGACTTATATACCATGAAATTAGTGGAATATCCTTGATATTTAGCGCTTCATCCCGTATCTTTTCATGGAAATATTCTTCGAGCATTCTTGAATTTTACTCTACAAAGAAGTATCATGTTGACAATTTGGACGTTATTAGTTCCTAGATAAATTAATTCTTGAACTTATTTTATTGAATTCTTATATCATTGTCATCATCCTCATGTTTATATTTTGTTGAAAGTCATCTGTGGCACATGAGTGCATAGATGGACTTGGTATGATTATGACCAGGGATTATTCGGTGTAATCATGACCGTAATGTTACAAATGATGTGGTAAATGTCATCATTGGCCCGTAGTGCATTGATGGACAGTTTTTGGTATGATTATGGCTATGGATTCTCTTCGGCCAAGGGTGCAAAGATGAATTGTTTTATGGCATGAATACGACCGTTGATGAAAAAACGATTATAATTGGCTCGTAGTGCATGGATAATTCGTGGTCGTGATACTAATGAATATCCTTGCCTTGTAGTGCAGGGATGATTCGATGATGTGGATTAATTATTGAGCTGAGTCTCAGCGATGAAATATTAATTCATGGATGTGATAATAATGAATATCTTTGGCCGTAGTGCATGGATAATTCATGGATGTGATACTAACGAATATCCTTGGCCGTAGTGCATGGATAATTCGATGATGTGGATTATTTATTAAGCTGAGTCTCAGCGATAAAATATTATTATACACTTTTAATTCGTAGAAGATAGTAGATATCATGCTCTACTTGACTCTTCTAAAATACAGTTGTATGTCTTTGGCATGTACTGCAAAGATGAATTATTAATGAATATCTTTGGCCATAATGCAAAGATGAATTTATTAGTATGATTATGAGCAGAAATTCTGATTTGGTATAACCATGATTTTTGATGTTTCAGGTGAAGATAGGTGATGAAAATTATCTTCATCCTGGTTGCGAAGAGGAATTTAGAACCACAATTATGATTATGAGTTACCATGAGAGTTACATACATTTGTATTAAAACTCGTGATTAATCGTAATTAATATTCTATCTGACATTTCAACAGATTGTATAAATGAAGTTGTATTTGAATTTTGTACCATGTATCTGGCGACTCAGAATGGGTGATGTATACCTAATTTTGGGGGCGTCACAATACTTCTCTAACGTAGTTCCCATAGGCTGGTGCCTTGTGTAGGGAAAATGTGACGCTTGACATGTGTTCCTTGTCAGGCATGTGAATCTAAGAGGCCAAAGTTGCTAACGCATCTGCAAAGTCATTCCTATTACGAGAAATGTGTAGAAAGGAGATCTCTTCGAACTCCAAAGTCATCTGTAAGACTTTCCGATGGTAAGGCAGCAAATGTAGCTCTTTGTTTTGATAGATTCCCATGGATTGTTTGACCACCAACTCCGAATCCCCAAAGACAGTTAACCGCCTGATGCCCATTAAACGGGCAAGTTTTAGCCCCATGATACATCCTTCATACTCAGCTGTGTTGTTGGTGCTTGATAAACCGCAATTTATTTACTGACGGATATCGCTGCTCACCGCATCGGATACTAGAATGGCTCCAGCTCCAGAACCTTCCATATTAACAGCTCCATCGAAATACATTTTCCATGTATGGCATGTATCGTACTGATGGTGTTGCTAAACTGCCATTACCCCTTCATCAGGGAAGTATGTTTCCAAGGGTTTGAAGTCCCCTGAAGGTGCGGTGGCAAGTTGATCCGCAATTCCTTGACCTTTGATGGAATTTTGCGTCACGTAGACGATATCAAATTGTTGTAGGATCAATTTCCATCTAGAAGCCGACAATTTAACATGGGTTTACTGAACACGTACTTGAGAGGATCCACGCGGGATATGAGATGGGTTGTGTGACCATGGAGGTAATGTTGTAACCTCATGCAAGCCCATGCTAAAGCACAATTAAGTCTTCTTAATCATAGTGTACTTGTGTTCACTGCTGCTGAATCTTTTGCTAAGGTAGTAGATAGCTCGTTCTTGGCCTCTATCATTTTTCTGTCCCAGCATACAGCCCATGGCATTGTCACTTATGGACAAGTACATGAACAGGGAAACATCATCCCTGGGTGGTACCAAAATGGGAGCTTTGACTAGCTGCTCTTTGATTGTAAGGAAGGCCTTCTGGCAATCACCGTTCCATTTCATGGAGGAGTTCTTCTTTAACAATTTGAAGATGGGCTCACAGGTTGCTGTGAGTTGAGAAATGAACCTGCTAATGAAGTTGATTCTTCCCAAAAATCCCCGTATTTCTTTATCTGTCTGAGGAATGGGCATTTTCGTGATGGCCTGGATTTTGGTGGGATCCAGCTCAATCCCTTTGCGGCTGATTAGGAATCCTAGCAATTTGCCTGATTTAACGCCAAAGGCGCACTTGGCTGGATTCAACTTCAAGTTGTACTTACATAACCTGTTGAAGAGCTTTCTGAGATGGTCTAAGTGGTCTTCCTCCCTTCGGGACTTGACAATGATGTCATCCATATAGATCTTTATCTCTTTGTGCATTCAGTCGTGGAAAAGAGCCATCATAGCTCGCTGATAGGTGGCTCCGACATTGATGAGGCCGAATGACAACCGTCTATAGCAAAAGGTTCCCAAGGCGTGATGAAGGCAGTTTCCTCACGATCCTCCTCAGCAACCATGATTTGATGGTACCCCACGAAGCAATCAGCAAAGGAGTACATGTCGTATTGAGCAGTAGTGTCAATGAGAATGTGGATAAATGGCACGAGAAAGCTATCTTTAAGGCAAGCTTTGTTCAGATCCCGGTAATCCACGCAAACTCGCACCTTTCCTCCAGGTTTAGGCATGGGAACGATGTTGGATATCCATTTAGGATAGGTGGACACCATGATAATACCAGCTTGAAATTGTTTCACAATTTCTTCTTTCACATTTAAACTCCACTTAGGTTTCAATCGCCGGAGCTTCTGCTCGACTTGCTTGAATCCCTCATTAATGGGAAGGCGATGAAGAAGAATGTCAGTGAACAAACCCACCATGTCTTCATGAGACCATGCAAACACATCCTGGAATTGGGTTAGTAGCGTAACCATGTCATTCCTCTGGTTTGGAGTAAGGTCTGAACCAATCTAGATTAACTTAGGGCTTTCTAAGGTTCCGAGATTGAAGGAAGTGGTTTAATCAAGGTTGGGTTTAGGTTTTTCTTTGACCCATTCTTTGATCTCATGAGGCACCTCAATGTCCTCTTGTATTTCCATCCAGTCTTAGTCCAACTTTTCATCAAAGTTACAATCCTTGTGGAGAAGAGGCATCTTATCAGCAAGTACAACCACATCTAAGTTCAGAGTCCTGAAACAAAATATGCTTTCACTTAGTATATATGAAATTGTTTAATCATATAAAGTGTTAGCATGTACTGACAAAACAACTTCTAATACTGTACAGAATAGTAAGCAGTTATGATATCTACATAGCAGAAAGAGTTCCTATCCATTTTACCCTCGTCGACCAATGCAAGGAGTGCTACTCCAATTGTCGTGGGCAAAGTCCTGGTGGACTGCAGTGATGGAGGGGCTATCATCATCCTCTTTCTCCCGAATGATGACCATTACGTCTGGGCAATCATCTCTTGGGGTGTATCTATTTGTATATTCATCATGGACAATGATGCGTATGCCTAACATCATTCTGACAGTGTCTTGTTTAATTCTTCGTTCCTCTTTTTCCATTTTGGGATCTGGAACAAAGACTTCCTTCTCCTTTACCGGTATCGGCTTGGGAAATAACATAGCCATTACATTGGCTAGCACCTTTACCGGAGGTTGTGCAGACTCAGGATTTGCTGATGGAGATAATTGTCGTATAGCTGAAGCTGGAGGAATCTGCTTATGCTTATGAGGATTCTTGTGACTAGAACTGGCAGAATAGCCTAGTCCGGCTATCCTAGTTTGACTGATTACTTGAATCGGGTGCTTAATACCCTGATGACTTTTACCCAGCCCTCGTCTAGTCTGGTGACCCAATGACATCATTTCTTGAGTAGCTGCCATCACTTCGGTAGAAATCTTGGGTACGGGAAATGGCGTTCTAATTGAATGTTATTGAGTGTTGCTCAATTCCAAGGCATGAAAACTGACCGACTCAACATTTGAATTGACGTTGATGAATGGTATGTCACCATGTTGAGAATATTCTGGTTCAGCGTTGACTGTGACTAGGCTACTGTTGATAATGTATTTAAGTTGCTGATGAAGAGTGGAGGGGACGACCCTAACCATATGAATCCACGGCCTTCCCAATAGCAGGTTATATCCTGAATCTATCTTGAGCACGTGAAAAGATATACAGAATGTATGGACCAATCTCGATTGGCAGCTCAATCTCCCCGACTGAATTTCGGCGGGATTCGTCAAAAGCTTTAATAACCGTATGGCTGCTTTGGATCCGTTTGAGATTGACGTTCATCTTCACCAACATAGCGTAAGGACAGATATTCAAATATGAACCTCCATCTATCAAAGACTCCAGCTAGCATATATCCGGAGGATAAAACTGCAATGTGCAATGACTTGCAATGATCGGTCCCTTCGGGCGGTATGTCATCATCAGTGAAAGATATCACATTGTTGTTAAAAATGTGATCAACCAAATGTTGAAATTTTTCCACATCCACTAATTTCGGCAAGTAGGCTTCTTCCAAAACCTTCAGTAAAATCTTCCTGTGATCCTAGGAAGTTAAAACCAAGTCCAGTATTGAAATTTGATGTGGAGCTTCTCTTAAGCTTAAAACCACATTGGCTTCATTATGACCCATAGTCCAGAGGAATTTTTCAATCTTCTCCATGGGAATTTTCCCATTTGATTTGATGGCAGACTTCATCACCTGTTAGGGAAGATACAATGGATTCTCCTTCGACACTGCAACAGTTGTATGAGAAGTGGATCCTTCAGCTTCTCTATAATTCCATGGAACTTTTTGTAAGCTGATGATAGGATATTGTGGTCTGAACGTTAAGCTAATTGGCTCTGGAGCAGCCACTTTCAAAGGATTGTCAACTCCTTTAAGTCAAATTGGTTGTATTTTGAATGGTTTGACAGTCCCATCAGCCTCATCGGATATAACTGCTACCAGTCCCTTCCATTTAGTAGGACATATATTCTCAGTCTTAAATAACACAGTATCATCATCTGCTAGTTGCAGGACACCGCTGTCAATTAGATTCTGAATAAGGTGGCGGAGTGCCCAACATTCTTCTGTGTTGTGATCGCGAGAATGGGAGTGATATTGACATAGTCCATCAGAATTAAACCATCCTAAACGGGGATTAATTGGAGGTAGAAGGAAAGTGATCCTTCCTTCATTAATCATCATCTGAAGGATTTCCTCCATAGGTTGGCCTAGGTATGTAAATTCCCTTCTATTGGAAAAATCCTGACGAGCTTTGGCATTTGTTCTCTTCGTCACTTTATCTTCCAGTTTTTCATTTTCTGAAGGCGATGAGGGAGTATTCATAACAAAGGGGAGGAGACTAGCATGCTCCTGACTGACTAATTGGCGTGTGACTTGATGCTAATAGGTCACCAGTTCTGCCAATTGCTCAATCTGCTTACACAGAGCTTTCATCTTGCATTCCATCACAAACCGGAACTTTGCATAATCCCATTTGTCAACACCGTCTTTGATGGTCTGGGATGATTCACCGTTAAAATTGGAACTCTGTCCATTGCTCCAATTAATCTTGTTGACCTCCTCCTCTTTGTGTTGAGGAAGAGGGTTATCCTGTACGTGTGGTTGATCTGGTTTGGTGACCACGATCTCAGCGTTCTCTATTAAATCTTGGATTTTGTGTTTCAAGGCCCAACAATCTTAAGTATCATGTCCAGGTGCCCTGACATGATAAACACATTTCCGAGCAGCATTAAAACACCTCCCATTAGGGTTGGCTGGTGGAAAAAGATGCGTAATTTTCTTTTGAGTCGTCAGAAGAGTGAGAATGTTGTTGAGTGAGTCCCCTAAGGGTATGAACACTCGAGGGCGTTTGACTTCTCCACCCTTAGGTATTGGAGGGTTTGAAGACTGTGCTTGAAAGGGAGTGTAATTTCTCCTTTGGATAAGCATATTTTGATTGCCTTATTGACCTTGTAGTATCAAGGAAACATCCTTCTCTTTCTTTTTATGGACCCTTCGGGGGTTGTTTCCATAAGTTCCGGACTGGATGTGTTCAACAACTGCTTTGAGAGCAGCTAGGTCTTGAATCTTTCCTGACTTCAATCCCATCTCAGCCATCTCCCCATGTTTGATCATTTCAGAAAATGGTTTGCCAATGCCAGCTAAAACTCTTTCATAGAAAGGAGCTTCTTGTATGTCTATGAAGGTCATGACCATTTCTGACTCTATCATAGAAGGAATAACTTGAGCAGCAAGGCGCCTCCACCTTTGAGCATACTCTTTGAAAGACTCATTGGACTATTTCTTGACCTTGGTAATCTGGCACTGGTCAGGAGCCATCTGAGACTGGAAGCTATATTGAGTGAGGAAAGCGTGAGCTAGCTCTTCCTAACTATCTCTGAGTTGTCTAAACTGGTATACCAAGAACGAGCTTCTCCAGTCAGACTCTTTTGGAACAACTGCATTTTGAGCTTCTCGTCCTCTGCATAAGATCCAAGTTCTCCAATGAACACCTTCATATGTGTGTAAGGATCCCCTAACCCGTCATACTTTTCAAAGTCAGGAGTTTTTAACTTCTCTGGATAATGAACACTAGGGAATATACAAAGGTCAGCATATGAGACACTCCCGTGTGCTCCAATTCCTTTGATAGAACGAAGGGTTTCTTCCATTTGAAGGACCTTCTTCCCGATGTCACCGGTGTCTGGATCTACTTTGAGATGGGTGGTATCATGAATTTTGTTGGTCGTATCCAACTGAAGTTCAGGTACTGTAATGGCTTTATCAGGACCTTGGGTTCCTCCTTATGTAGAGGATTCAGCATGTACGGGTATCCTAGTACCCTGAGTAGAATGGTGTAGTTCTTTAAGCAAAAAAACCAAATCTGTGATTTGTTTACTTAATCCGTCAAATTCTTTGAGGGAGACAAGATTAAGATTAGCCGGGTCAGATGAAGTCATAATTGGATGTAGGCCCGCGGCCTTTTTGGACTTAGATCGGGTAATAGGTCCGATTGTTTCCCTGCAAAAGACTTGCATAGTTTAGTCTTAGGGAATGTGTAAAGGTTTACATGCTATGTGATGTATCCGTTTTAGGAATATTATCCTTTAACACGGATGTTAGCTGTTTGTAACACAGGATAACATGTTAATGTATGTACACACATTTCTTCATATTTCGCATTACATGGAGATGAATATGGAATGAAATTACAAGTAATTGACTTTATGAGTAATTTTGAAATGAGAAAGCATGAAGAGACTTTCCTCCGCGTTTGGTTTATTAGAGGCTGACCTATCTTAGGTTACTCTCACGACTTTTTGGCATGAAGGTTCCCAAATCATCGCAATTTACTCAATATGAAGTTAATCCGGTCTTTCAATTGGAGCGAATTTGGGTGGTGCCTTTCCTGAGCCACGTTGGAATTAGTCTTCCTATGAGTCCAGTAATCAAACACCGACAGGATAGCCTCCTGATGGAGGAACCACACAACATATATTCACATACAACGTGTCTCACCGTTTATGAAAATGATGACATATGTGAAGCAATAATATCACAGATAGATATATTGTAGTGTATTAAAAAATACATTTGTACACATTCATCAAATGTAAATGCAATTTCCACACACAAACATATAATATTTTTGAAAAGCTTGTAATAGCGGCTTAAGTCCTCTTACTGGAGTCCCCAGCAGAGTCGCCACCTATCGACGTCAGGATTTTTATTTGTCCCTTTTCGTTTCTTGTTCTTTGGTGTTCTCATGTTAGGTGAGATTTGTTTGAAAAAACAAGTGAAAAAGGTCTGACATGTATCATGTCGACGATGGACTGTTAAGAGTCGCCAGTTGATTTTTTAAATGGTTGTACCAACACAACCGAGAAAAGGTTTGCACATTGATCCAATGATGTGACACTGCTAAACGGGTCTGTGAAATCGAGATTCGTTAGGGTCCGGGGACTTGCTTATGCGGATGGAAGGTGTTAGGCACCCCCCCCCCCCCCCGACATTCGTGTTACCACGGTGACCACAACTTTTCAAGAAACTGTTATATGAATGTGTATGTGTGTGGGGGTCAATGTGCTGTTATTTGGAAGTAGTGTGAGGCCTGGTTCGCACCTATATACACAGGGTTTGAATTTGTGTAAAAATTCAGCTTTAAATAAGATATAACAGTGATATTTTATAAAAGAGGTTTTTCAAACGCTTATGCTCAATAGTAATTGAGACCTTTTACAGTTCCATTTTATTAAGTGTTCGGCTGGATTGCTTTTATTTTTGAGATGCGAAGCATCTTCGAGAAAATAATGTTACAAAGAAGTGCCGAACTCCTCGTGGGCATGAAAACCATATGAGGTAATCCAAACACCGTGAATAAATTTACAAGCTGATTAAAGTTGAAAATGTCCATCACGGGAACCGAATCTAGATTCAGTAGACTGAATCTATGATCACATGATTCCTAGGCTCACATGATGCCACAATTGATATGAAAGCGATGGCGGTATATATATAAAAAGTCAGAAATATATATATACAGACATGATCGGCCACCACGAAGCACCTCCGTGGGGGATCAGAAATGTAAATAAAGCTGTAAAAGCTATCAACCGCCACGAAGTAAACTCCAGGCGGGACGAAAAGTAAACCTATATATATATATATACATGGAAAATGTTCCGGAGAATACTTTAGCTATTAGCACTGTTTCAACTAATACTCATTTAGCCGTCCAAAATTAGAGTTAATGGCTGAGATGAATGCCCAGCCGCTAGAGGGAGTAGCGGCCAACAATAAATATTAAAATCCTCTCTGCTGGCCGCTAGAGGGAGTAGCGGGCAGTCAAAATGTCATCGTTTTGACTGGCCGTAGTGGTTAACAAAAACAATTTGGCTTAATTACTGATTATCCTAATTATCCTCCTACATACTACTTATTAATTAATAAAATAAAATAATAAAAATTATAAGGATAATCAAGAATTATCTTTATACTTATCCTTATACTTATTAATGTATTATCCTTATACATATTACTTATTAATCAAGAAAAATAAAATAATAAAAAATTATAAGGATAATTATAAGGATAATCGATAATTATCTTTATACTTATCCTTATACTTATTAACAAAATAAGTATGTATAAGAATAATTATCGATTATCGCCTCTTATAATTTTTAATTATAAATAGAAAATAGTGATTGAGTTTATATATTTGAGTAGGAATTTAATATAAATTCAATCACTATTTCCTATTTATAAGTAAAAATCATAAGACAATAATTATTAATTATCCTTATACATACTTATTTTATTAATAAGTATAAGGATAATTACTGATTATACTTATAATTTTTTATTATTTTATTTTACTAATTAATAAGTAGTATGTATGAGGATAATTAGGATAATCAGTAATTAAGGCAAATTGTTTTTTGTTGGCCGCTACTCCCTCTAGCGGCTGGGCCAAATTCCCTGACATTTTAAAATCCTCTCTGCTGGCCGCTAGAGGGAGTAGCGGCCAATCAAAACGATGATGTTTTGACTGCTCGGTACTCCCTCTAGCTGCCATCAGAGAGGATTTTAATATTTATTGTTGGCCGCTACTCCCTCTAGCGGCTAGGCATTCATCTCAGCCATTAACTCTAATTTTGGACGGCTAGATGAGCGTTAGTTGAAACAGTGCTAATAGCTAATGTATTCCCCAGATCATTTCTCTCTATATATATACATACACAGCCGATCCTGTCCGGACTCCCGGACAGGACTAAAATGCGGACCCCAATTTTTTTTTTTTCTTTTTTTTAAATAACTAAAAAAAAATATTTAATATTTCATGGAACTGAAATTTTTCCATAATACAATGTTTTGGGGGTGATTTGAATACCTATACCAAAAAATGGTTTATGCATGCACAGCATCGCATATACATATTTTGTTATACGTACTCAAATCACGTCCAAAACATCGTATTATGAAAAAATTTCAATTCCATAAAATATTAAATATTTTTTTTAGTTGTATTAAAAAAAACAAAAAAAAACAAAAAAATTTGGGATCCGCATTTTAGTCATGTCCGGGAGTCCTGACATGATTGGGACTATATATATATATATATATATATATATATATATATATATATATATATATATATATATATATCAAAGCAGAAATGCACTGATATAAAATCCGTGCTCATCGAACAAAAGTCCGACCACAGTTGAAATATATATATATATATATATATATATATATATATATATATATATATATATATATAAAGTAGTAAACGCTTCCGATGTAAAATCAGGGCTCATCGAACAAAGTTCGACACACGGTTCATATATATATATATATATATATATATATATATATATATATATATATATATATATATATATATATATATATATATAAAAAACAAATAAACTATAACAACTTGAATTTTGGATTGTCCGAATTTAGGTTTAAAGAATTAGTTATTAATAAAACTAATTTTTAGTAATACTATTATGTGCTATGTGTTTATTAATCGTTCTAGAACCTAGGATGATTATAAGTCGGGAGTATTCTGGCTACGAGCTAGATTGATCGAATAAGAATTTTCAAGACAAAAATAAAAAAATTTCGGGAACAAAATATTTTTCGGGAAAAAAGACGAAATATGCACTATTCATCCGTTTCTGCTCGGAGATTTATTTTGAAATTCCGAGAAGTTATTGATTACGTAAAATGTTGAGACGTGATGAAATATTCAATAATATTTCAGTTATAGAAAAAACGAAGTTTTCTCCTGCGGACTCAAAACCTAAGGGTTAGGAAAAGTGAGTTCCGAGAATTTTATGATCACGTATAATCATTAGGGTTATTATGCGTGAGAAATACGAGAATAATACTAGTTATTATATGAGTATAGTAAGAAGATTAGTACAACATATAATACGAATATCGTACAAACTATATACGAAGAGAATACGAGAATGAGATGCGTAGAATACGATTAGTTTTAATGGCTAAGTAAAGGATAAGTTAAGTAATGACTAAGTAAACTTAATAACTAAGTAAAGTACTTATGCTTAATAACTAAGTAAAGTGATTAACTTAAGAGCTAAGTAAACTTAAGGGCTAAGAAGACTTAAAGGTTAAGTAAACTTAGTGCTTATGTAATGAATAGTAAGGAGGTTTGGGTGGGCGAAATGACTATTTTGCCATAGCTTTGGTTTTCTATAAATAGGAAACTAGATTTCATTATTTTGAGATTTTGAAAAATCCTACACTTGAGAGAGAGAGAGAGCTCGGATGAAGAGGGAGAAGGAAGAGCGTGAGCATGAATGCTCGGATCAAAAGTGATCGTGAAATAGAAAAGCTTGCAAATCGCCGGCTTTGTATAACGGAAGAGGATTAAAGAAGAACGGTAATCCGAACTCTAGTTTCTTCTAATACTTTTTGTAAGTTTAATATGTTTAAAAACATAACTTAATAGGATTAAGAAGTAAAAGAAGATTTAGATGATTTTGTATGGTTGTAATCATAAGAAAATGAAGAAATAAGAATTTAAAGTTTAGTAAATAAATTTCTTAAGGAAGTATAAGATTCGTAATGAATTAAAACGATCCGAGTGGATTATGTGAATAAGTAGGTGAAATAAGTAAGGAATGGTATTTTATAACATCAAATTCCAATAAAAAGTGAAATCATAATCCAAAATATCGATTAAAATGAAGAACGAACGAAGAACACGAAGAACACGCGAAGAACGTTGTTGATGGACAAATTTAAAACCATTGTAGGATAATTGTTTTTGATGGACAAATTTAAAACCATCGTGTATAAGTTAGTTGCTTCTTGCTTGGTTAGGAATGGTAGAAACATTCATGAAGAACGGATTAAAACTTAGCTATAACGAAGTTATGGCAAAAATTTCATAAAAGACAAACGAGAATTAGAAAGTTAGTAAATGAACCCGAGTGTGTAGGGTTTCATAAGAATGTAAGAGAACATAGAAACCGTGAGTCGTGGACTCAAGAACAAACAAGTTCCGAGTTCGGATGACCATATTACAGACGAACGAACGAAGAGAGTTAAAAACGTAAAATGAACAAAGGGTGAATATCAAGCCAATTGAATGGCACGTTAACGGATTTATAATGAATTTCTGCTCAAGGGGTATTAAAGTACGTAAGATAAGAAAGATAATGGCTTTGGAACGACCTCGTTCAGAGTTATAACGAAGGAGTTAAGAGATCGCGAAGTAAGCATCTCAAAATTGATTTAACACTTAGAGAAATTTTCTAGGGTTAGGGCTTGGCGCCCATGCAGGCCACCATGCCTTATAGAGTGGCAGCGGCGATTGCTTGATCTGAGGCGAAACTTGCAAACTCGCATCATGCGAGAGATAGAGAAGGAGTGGCAGCCACATGGCTGGGTGTTAGGAAAAAAAAGCTAGAGATGAGCTTTTCACTGCTTAGCTCTTGGGGGAAATGTAAGGGAAGATAAAGAATATAATATTCAACTAATGAAACACTTAATCAAGTGATGTAAACCTTTATTAAAGTTTTAACATATAGATTAAACAAAATTAAATGACAAAAATTATAATAACGGGATTACGTAACCGATGTCCGTGGACCGTAGTCTATATGAACGAACGTGAGAGATTGCTATGGTTGTGATTCCTTAGACGTTGAGTGATGAGGGTAATGAATAACATTTTGATGTTATGTCATGATAATGAGAGATAAGTGTGAAGCGTATAGACGCTGTGAACGCAACGTTATTGCGATGAATGATCGGTCTTAGCATACAACGATCGGTATGGCTTCGACATTAAAAATGATTAATGAACAATGGGGTTCAAGTAATGGATAACGAAAGTATTAATAAGATATGAATTATCAAGAAAGCCGTAATGAACGGTAACAAGATTAATGAAAGCCGAATGTGAGTCGATAAGGAATGAATCCAGAGGTATGGCATTTAGTTGCCAGAAAGCCGTAAAGAATAAGAAATTCACTTAACTGAACATTATAGTTTAATAGTTCGTATAAGTTAAGAGAAGTTAGGTTGTGGTACAATCGTAACTTTGATGGTTGACATATGGGAGCTGGGCTAAACAATTCCTTCAGAGAGCGAAGGTATATACAAAACTGGCAACCGATCTAACTCACTGTTATGGGGCAGTGTAGATGAGACGGGAACTTGTTTGTTGGTTATTTGTGGGAAACCACTCAGAGTACCATATGGACTACTAGCAGAGAAGTGATGTGTGCTGAGTTCTAGAGAATTTATAGGAATAAGATAAGAATATAAATCATCCAAGATGATAAACGTTTTGAGTAAGACATCTCCGTATGTCACAAAGCCGTAAACTGGTAAAGGAAGTTAGTCGCGTAACTTATATTGCAAGAACGCGAACCCTAAGAAGTAAAGTGAAGTTAAACCAATGCGTAATTCAAGTATATGACTAATTGATGTTTATGTTTTCTCCTTATGTGTTATATAGGAATTGAAATGACCAGTTCAACGTAAGCTGTAGCTGGGCGTAAGGCAAATTTCCTAACTTCATTCATATTAGGTGAATGCTAGTTTCTTAACTTCTCAGATGTTGTACTTGAGAAGTCTTGTCTAAGTGCATATGTACGATGTATGTACAATGTGGTAGTATGTATGAGGCCTTGTGCCATAATTTGAACACTTCAGTATTTCTATGATATGCATTGTTCTGTGATTGAGATGTTCAATACAAGTATGTTCTGTTTATACATGAACCGTTATTGTTAAGTCTGTGCTAATGATTCTAGCCAGATAGGATGTGCATGAAAAAGGTAGAAGAATGAAAGTATTTCAAAGTGAAAGTGCATATTGTTTTAAAATGATAGGAATCGAGATTATTCCTATTATTCAAGCTGCTTCATAACCTTTGTTCGGTTATAGAAGTTCTAAAGGAATGTTTTAATTCTGAAGTTGTTTGTTCAACTGTTATGACTTGCTGGGCAATTGAATGCTCACACTTGCTTTAAATGAAAAACAATTTTTAGTGAACAAGGTTAGAAGAACTTAAGGATCCCGTAAAGATCAAGCTGACGGTATCCAGATGAGTTGACATTCAGAATGTGAAGGAGTGAGAAGATCAAGTGAAGACTTGTAATTTAGAAAGATGAAATTGAATTCTAGACTAGTTTAAGGAACTGTTATGTATCCTTGGTGGCGGATAAAAGTCACTCTTGTAAGTTGAAATGAAAAATGTATTATTATTATTTGTAATGAAAAAGGTTATAAGGTTTCCAGAACTTGGGATTTGAGAGTTTATGTCGTTATATTTCAGTATATAATGATGTATGTTGGATGAATGATGTACTCATGACATACGGAATCTGGGTGTGAAGATAGAGCGTATTTCGGGGCGTTACAAGTTGGTATCAGAGTTCATAGGTTATAAACCTTAGGTAGGAGTACCTAAGACTATAATCGTAGAGAGAAGGATAAGAAGATCACCACGTGATCATAGTGACTCGTAGTAACAAATGGGTTGTTTAACGGTGAATGATTTATAGCTAGTGCTATGAATGAAAGGTACTATGAAGTAGTACGGGAAGAAGAACTTAGATTGAGTTATGAAGGATAGTATATGAATTAAAGAAAATTCGTATTAAGTAGAGAGAGATTTAGAAGTTGTAAAATTTCAATTGAGGACTCATGTGATAGCTGAGTTGTATGAACCTTTGTTATGGACAGAGGTTTGTGCTTGGTGTAACAACTGCTTAGCTTATTACAGTGATAATCATTAGAATTGGTCGCGCTATCAAGATGTATATGGCGAGAAGGTGAATCTTTTCTCATGTATATACTTGGTAGGTAGAGAACGATAAGGTAGGTGCGATTTCTTGAAACTCATACTTATGGTAAGTTCGTGACTCATAATAATATGGTATGTTTTCGAACGTCTCAGCGAATGGACGCCTATGGTCTGTCTGGAGAGTTCTTAAACTCATATTATTGTGGAAAGTTCCTGAACTCATAATGCGTGGTAAGTTGATGGACTGTACTAAGATATAGGAATGTTTAGACTGAAAATGAGTTGTTTTCAGTAGGCTTAGTATTGAAGGTGCTAGAGAAGATTAAGTATTGTCGCAGTAAGACAATGAAGGAAGATGGAGAAATAGGATATTCCAAGTCATCTAGCTATGCTAGATTTCGAACTTTATTGAACTCATGCTGATTTGTACATTTTGAAAAGGAAAGAATTGGTTCAACTTTTGGAATCAATAGAATTTTTTAAAAGAGCTATTCTTGGTATGTCTATGCTAATTGCTTCGGCTAGACATAAATTGATTTAAAATATTCAAAATGAATTTTATATCATCTGTGCATTCGATGCAAGGGTGGTAAAACGACGGAGTTATTAAAGAAATTGAACCTGGTGTTGGATGTGATCTTAGGATCAACAACCCGCTATGGTATGATGTATAATGACGAAGTCACAAACTGATGAAGTCCTCAACGTACTGTGAAAAGTACAGTATCATGACATCATAAAATGTTTTGGTGTATTGCAAAAAGAATTTAAAGAAGTAGTCGATGTCAATTGAGTTGACTAGACGAATTTTGCACGTTGATATCCAATTTATTGGTATGGTCTAAGCTACTTGATTCGGCTAGACAAATAGTATGTAAACTAATGATTTAGTCTGAGGAGAACATGGAAGAGGTAGTTACTTTCTTTGTGATTGTAAACTGACCGTTAAAGAAGGACTTGCGGCGAAATGTTGTTTAACCTAGTAAGAGTTCATGGTCGATTTCACCCCTCAGCAAAAGTATGAAACGTTTTCAAAGGAAATTTTATATTCCTCGTTATTCATTCTACTTCATGATTCTTGATAGGTTATGGGGGTTAGGAATGAGGGAAAGATAAGAACTCCGTTGAAGTGAAGTTGAGAAGCTAAAATTTCGAGTACAAAATTCTGTGAAGAAGGGGTGAATGTGATGACCCGGGTAAGGGTGTGGTTTTAAGAAATTCCGAGGACGGAATTTTTATAAGGGGGGAAGAATATAACAACCCGAAATTTTGGATTGTCCAGAATTTAGGTTTAAAGAATTAGTTATTAATAAAAATAATTTTTAGTAATAGTATTATGTGCTATGTGTTTATTAATCGTTCTAGAACCTAGGATGATTATAAGTCGGGAGTATTCTGGTTACGAGCTAGATTGATCGAATAAGAATTTTCAAGACAAAAATAAAAATTTTCCGAGAACAAAATATTTTTTGGGGCAAAAGACGAAATACGCACTATTCATCCGTTTCTGCTCGGAGATTTATTTTGAAATTCCGAGAAGTTATGGATTACGTAAAATGTTGAGACGTGATGAAATATTCAATAATATTTTCGTTATAGCAAAAACGAAGTTTTCGCCTGCGGACTCAAAACCTAAGGGTTAGGAAAAGTGAGTTCCGAGAATTTTATGATCACGTATAATCATTAGGGTTATTATGTGTGAGAAATACGAGAATAATACTAGTTATTATATGAGTATAGTAAGAAGATTAGTACAACGTATAATACGAATATCGTACGAACTATATACGAAGAGAATACGAGAATGAGATGCATAGAATACGATTAGTTTTAATGGCTAAGTAAAGGATAAGTTAAGTAATGACTAAGTAAACTTAATAACTAAGTAAAGTACTTATGCTTAATAACTAAGTAAAGTGCTTAACTCAAGAGCTAAGTAAACTTAAGGGCTAAGAAGACTTAAAGGTTAAGTAAACTTAAGGGCTAAGTAAACTTAGTGCTTAAGTAATGAATAGTAAGGAGGTTTGGGGGGGGGGCGAAATGACTATTTTTCCATAGCTTTGGTTTTCTATAAATAGGAAGCTAGATTTCATTATTTTGAGATTTTGAAAAATCCTACACTTGAGAGAGAGAGAGAGCTCGGATGAAGAGGGAGAAGGAAGAGCGTGAGCATGAATGCTCGGATCAAAAGTGATCGTGAAATAGAAAAGCTTGCAAATCGCCGGCTTTGTATAATGGAAGAGGATTAAAGAAGAACGGTAATCCGAACCCTAGTTTCTTCTAATATTTTCTTTAAGTTTAATATGTTTAAAAACATAACTTAATAGGATTAAGTAGTAAAAGAAGATTTAGATGATTTCGTATGGTTGTAATCATAAGAAAATGAAGAAATAAGAATTTAAAGTTTAGTAAATAAATTTCTTAAGGAAGTATAAGATTCGTAATGAATTAAAACGATCCGAGTGGATTATATGAATAAGTAGGTGAAATAAGTAAGGAATGGTGTTTTATAACATCAAATTCCAATAAAAAGTGAAATCATAATCCAAAATATCGATTAAAATGAAGAACGAACGAAGAACACGAAGAACACGTGAAGAACACGAAGAACGTTGTTGATGGACAAATTTAAAACCATCGTTGGATAATTGTTGTTGATGGACAAGTTTAAAACCATCGTGTATAAGTTAGTTGCTTCTTTCCTGGTTAGGAACGGTAGAAACGTTCATGAAGAACAGATTAAAACTTAGCTATAACGAAGTTATGGCAAAAATTTCATAAAAGACAAACGAGAATTAGAAAGTTAGTAAATGAACCCGAGTGTGTAGGGTTTCATAAGAATGCAAGAGAACATAGAAAACGTGAGTCGTGGACTCAAGAACAAACTAGTTCCGAGTTCGGATGACCAAATTACAGACGAACGAACGAAGAGCGTTAAAAACGTAAAATGAACAAAGGGTGAAGATAAAGCCAATCGAATGGCACGTTAACGGATTTATAATGAATTTTTGCTCGAGGGGTATTAAAGTACTTAAGATAAGGAAGATAATGGCTTTGGAACGACCTCGTTCCGAGTTATAACGAAGGAGTTATGAGATCGCGAAGTAAGCATCTCAAAATTGATTTAACACTTAGAGAAATTTTCTAGGGTTAGGGCTTGGCGCCGCGGCGCCAGTCATGCCTTGTAGAGTGGCGCGGCAGCGCCAGTGTTGGGAAAAATCCAGAGATTAGCTTCTAACTGCTCAACTCTTGGGGGAAATGTAAGGGAAGATAAAGAATATAATATTCAACTAATGAAACACTTAATCAAGTGATGTAAACCTTTATTAAAGGTTTAACATATAGATTAAACAAGATTAAATAACAAAGAATATAATAACGGGATTACGTAACCGATGTCCGGGGACCGTAGTCGGGATGAACGAACGTGAGGGATTGTTATGGTTGTGATTCCTTAGACGTTGAGTGATGAGGGTAATGAATAACATTTTGATGATATGTCATGATAATGAGAGATAAGTGTGAAGCGTATAGACGCTGTGAACGCAACGTTGTTGCGATGAATGATCAGTCTTAGCATACAACGATCGGTATGGCTTCGACATTAAAAATGATTAATGATCAATGGGGTTCAAGTAATGGATAATGAAAGTATTAATAAGATATGAATTATCTAGAAAGCCATAATGAACGATAATAAGATTAATGAAAGCCGAATGTGAGTCGATAAGGAATGAATCCAGAGGTATGGCATTTAGTTGCCAGAAAGCCGTAAAGAATAAGAAATTCACTTAACTGAACATTATAGTTTAATAGTTCGTATAAGTTAAGAGAAGTTAGGTTGTGGTACAATCGTAACTTTGATGGTTGACATATGGGAGCTGGGCAAAATAATTCCTTCAGAGAGCGAAGGTATATACAAAACTGGCAACCGATCTAACTCACTGTTATGGGGCAGTGTAGATGAGACGGGAACTTGTTTGTTGGTTATTTGTGGGAAACCACTCAGAGTACCATATGGACTACTAGCAGAGAAATGATGTGTGCTGAGTCCTAGAGAAATTATAAGAAGAAGATAGGAATATAAATCATCCAACATGATGAACGTTTTGAGTAAGACATCTCTGTATGTCACAAAGCCGTAAACTGGTAAAGGAAGTTAGTCGCATAACTTATATTGCAAGAACGCGAACCCTAAGAAGTAAAGTGAAGTTAAACCAATGCGTAATTCAAGTATATGACTAATTGATGTTTATGTTTTCTCCTTATGTGTTATATAGGAATTGAAATGACCAGCCTCAACGTAAGTCGATGGTAGGCGTAAGGCAAGTTTCCTAACTTCATTCATATTAGGTGAATGCTAGTTTCTTAACTTCTCAGATGTTGTACTTGAGAAGTCTTGTCTAAGTGCATATGTACGATGTATGTACAATGTGGTAGTATGTATGAGGACTTGTGCCATAATTTGAACACTTCAGTATTTCTATGATATGCATTGTTCTGTGATTGAGATGTTCAATACAAGTATGTTCTGTTTATACATGAACCGTTATTGTTAAGTCTGTGCTAATGATTCTAGCCAGATAGGATGTGCATGAAAAAGGTAGAAGAATGAAAGTATTTCAAAGTGAAAGTGCATATTGTTTTAAAATGATAGAAATCGAGATTATTCCTATTATTCAAGCTGCTTCATAACCTTTGTTCAGTTATAGAAGTTCTAAAGGAATGTTTTAATTACGAAGTTGTTTGTTCAATCATTATGACTTCTTTGGGCAATTGAATGCTCACACTTGCTTTAAATGAAAAACAATTTTTAGTGAACAAGGTTAGAAGAACTTAAGGATCCCGTAAAGATCAAGCTGACAATATCCAGATGAGTTGACATTCAGAATGTGAAGGAGCGAGAAGATCAAGTGAAGACTTGTAATTTAGAAAGATGAAATTGAACTCTAGACTAGTTTAAGGAACTGTTATGTATCCTTGGTGGCGGATAAAAGTCACTCTTGTAAGTTGAAATGAATAATTTATTATTATTATTTGTAATGAAAAAGGTTATAAGGTTTCCAGAACCTGGGATTTGAGAGTGTATGTCGTTATATTTTAGTATATAATGATGTATGTTGGATGAATGATGTACTCGTGACGTACGAAATCCGGGTGTGAAATAGACCGAATTTCGGGGCGTTACATAAATGCTCTAGACATAAGTCTGGGCTCATCGAACAGAGTTCGACACACAGTTAATATATATAATTATATATATATATATATATATATATATATATATATACAAAAGCAAATAAACGCTCCAGACATAAGTTTAGGCTCAATCGAGGCATAACTTCGATAATGTTAGTCCATATATATATATATATATATATATATATATATATATATATATATATATATATATAAAAATGAAATGAAACCACGGACGAGAAGTCCTGCACACACATGACATGACTCTCAACGTGAAGAATGGTGTGTGCAAAGATGAAGAGAAAGGCTTCAAAGTGTGTAAGAAGGCTTATAGTGGGCTGCCAAAGAAGACTTCTATATCTTTAAGTGGATGAACACTCAGCTCCCGGCGATACAAATATAAGCTATATGTGAGCTCACAAGTGTTTAAAATGAGAAAGCACTCAGTTTAGGGTGTATACAGAATAAATTTGACAGGGCTTCCTCACCTTTTTCTCTTACAAAATGGCCACCCTAAGCCCTCTATTTATAGAGGGGGGAGCCACAAGTGTACCTTTGGTTAGCCGCAGATGTACTGCAAACAAAATGCCCCTGCTCTGCAGGTTATCTTGCCCTCGAAATGCGTGCATGTATGAACTGTGATGTCCGCTCAAACTTTCAGAATTACAATTCGGGCATCCGACTGAGGTATGTGAGACCTATTTTGGACCGCCGTTGTCGAGAGTTATGCAATGACATGGGATTAGAGGTTGTACGATGTCAGGAAGATGGGACCATGCCCTCCGGTCTTCAAGCTTCAAATTCTATCCGTTGCCCTGCACAATAGTCACTCGGGATTGGACTTCCTTGGTTCTTGTGGGACATTTTTGTGTAGAAATGTATGTATGAGATGTTGAGATGGTGCGATGTGGCGTCAAGGTGGCAAGATGATGACTTTGCCCCTCACCGGGGTTATCTCCGGTTTGGGGTACGTCAGCGAGATGTTGCTTTCGTGGTTATCTCTCGAGATTGATTGCTATGCAAGTGTTGAAGGTCCTCGGTGTCATCTCTACGAGGTGTTCTGCCTTCCGGTGTTATCTTGAGTCTTGTCTTTGAAGTGCCTCGGTGTGAGTGCCGAGATTGAAGCTGATTGCATGCATTTGAAACAAGCATTTCTGGGGTTATCTCCGGAATTGCAACTACATTCCTTGGGATTATCTCCAAGGTTTGTAATTGCTACTCCCAATGTTGGGACTGAGACTGAATATCTCGGGGTTATCTCTGAGATGAATCGGCCTTCTCTGGTGGAATTTCCGGTATTGGAACTGCATGCCTCGGGGTTATCTGCGAGGTTGGACCTGATACTTCCGGTGTGTGTTCCGGGGTTGAGACTGAACTTTTGGTAGTATCCTGACTGAATATGAGCTATCTTCCAGGGTTATCTCTGAAAGACGAATCTTCCCCCCTGTAATGTCAGTAACAGGTGTGCAGAAAATTTTGAGTGTCTACAAGGTATATCCTCCTTCCTAACCTTCAACTGATGATACCCTTTTCACAAATCTATCTTAGAACAATACTTTGCCCCTTTCAACTTATCAAAGAGATCATCGATCAAGGGCAATGGGTATTTATTCTTTATCGTTAACTTGGTCAACTCTCGATAGTCGATATAAAGTCATAACGGTCCATCCTTCTTCTTCACAAACAGTACCAGTGCTCCCCACGGTGAAACACTCGGTTGAATGTACTTTCTATCCAACAGTTCTTGTAGTTGAACCATTAACTCCTTCATCTCCACTAGCTCCATATGGTACGATGCCCTTGAAACTGGTGCCGCTCCTAGCATAATATCTATTACGAATTCGGTCTCCCTATTCGGTGGAAGACCCGTCAATTCACTTGGAAATACACCTACGAATTCTTTAACTATAGGTATTTGTTCCATCGTTGCTCCCACTCTCTAGGTATCAACAACATGACAAAAATAACCTACACATCCCTTCCTCAACAATTTCCTAGTTTGTGTCATGGTAAGACAACACGAACGTCCCGACGATTTACTACCGTAAAATACTACATTTGGTTGTCTCAATGTTCTAATGTTAATAAATTTCTTTTGACAATCTATAATTTCACCATGGTTAATCAACCAATTCAACCCTAGAATTACATCGAATTCTCCCAACTTTATCGGTATCAGATCTATCGATAATTTATAACCTCGTATATTTACGCAACAACTCCTATGAATATTTTTAACATGAATTATTTCTTCGTTGGCTACCTTGATATTCAAAGGTACATGTAATCTTTCGGGAAGTAATTCTAATCGTTTAGCAAAATCACATGCTATGAAAGAACAAGTAGCACCCGAATCAAACAACACATAAGCATTTATATTGTTGATCGAGATAATACCTACAACTACATCTCTTGATGCAACTGCATCTCCTGATGAAACTGCATCTTGGACCGTCATGTTAAAGGTGCAGGCCATCGGCCTACTTGTCTGTGTGGGACCACCAATAGCTAACTTACAGCTATTAGTGCCCTTATTCTCGTCCGTCCCCTTCTTTGGGCAATTCTTCGCTATGTGATCAGTTGATCCACACACGAAGCATCCATGGTTCTTCTTTGGACTTGGACAGTTAGGTGAAATGTGCCCCTCATATCCACAGTTGTAGCATACTATTTTCCCCTTGAGATAGACTCCTAAATCCCTTCTTAGGATCTCCTTGCTTCACTCCGGTATTCCCACAGCTAAATCCCTTCCTCTTCTGGCGGTTGCCACTTCCACTAGCTCCCTCTATTTTCACTCCCCCGTCTACCTTTCTCTTGTTCTTCTTCTCTCTATGGTATTGACTTAAAGCCTAATTACCACCTTCGATAATTATTTCCTTCTCCAGTATGGTTCCAAAAGAATTACTTTGGAACACATATATTCGGCTATAGAGCCAGGGTTTCAAGCCTTGCTCGAACCTCCTCGCCTTTCTCACCTCTTTGTCCACCTGATGTGGAACAAACCTCGTCAATTCATTGAACTTGGCAGCATATTGGGGAACTGTCATTTCCCCTTGTTTCAGTTCTAGGAACCACATCTCCATCCTCCCCTGCATACTCGTGGGAAAGTAGTTCTCGAAGAAAATCTCTTTGAACTGCGTCCACGTAAGGTTTTCTATTCCAGCCCTAGTGTGACGCCCCCAAAATAGGTATACATCACCCATCTTGAGTCGCCAGATACATGGTATAGAATTCAAATACAACTTAATAATACAACTGTCGTGTACAATACGACAAAACATAAACTATGAGTTTGAATACAAATATTGTCTACTAGAGAGTATACAAACTCAAAAGGAGTCCTCATTACAATTATTATCACACTATTTCACAGAATAGTGAGGACTACTAATGCAACATCTAGGACCATCACTCCGTTCCCCGACTAGTCCCTGCTACGTTCTCATTTCCTGAAGAGAACAGTGAAAGAAAGGGTGAGCTCAACTAGCCCAGTAAGAAATATTATGACTAAGATAAAGCAGAATAAATTATCTTTAGTCTTCAATAATGTTAAATTGATACAATATAACAAACATCAAGTTTAACTGCAGCGGAACAAGCAATCCATTAAAAGAGTCAAGTAGAAAATAAAATCTACTATCTTTTATGATTTAAAAAGTTTTTCATCAACTTTATCACTGGGACTCGGCTTAATAAATAATCCACATCATCGAATCACCCCTGCACTATGGCCAAGAATATTCTTTAGTATCACGACCACAAATTATCCATGCACTACGGCTAAAGATAATCATGTTTTCATCAACGGTCCTGATCATGCCATAAAATAATTCATCTTTGCACTACGGCCAAAGAGAATCCATAGCCATAATCATACCAAAAATTGTCCATCAATGCACTACGGGCCAATGAGGACTTTTTCCACATCATTTGTAACATTACGGTCATGATTATACCGAAATAATCCCTGATCATAATCATACCAAATCCATCTATGCACTACAGGCCACAGATGACTTTCAACATAATATCAACATGAGGATGATGACAATGATTCAATAAAACAAGTTCAAGAATTAATTTATCCAGGAACCAATAACGTCTAAATTGTCAACATGATACTTCTTTGTAGAGTAAAATTCAAGAATGCTCAGAAGAATATTTCCATGAAAAGATACTGGATGAAGCGCAAATATCAAGGATATTCTACTAATTTCATGGAGTATAGAAGTCAAAACTTTAACCAACCGAGTATAATAAAGAATGGAATAACAAAAGAAATCACCATGCATGCGGTACTTAGATGATGAGTTATTCCAACGTAATAATAATAACGGAACCAAAGTTAAAGCGAAATTTGCACGCAGACGGGATGTTCCAACAAAATAATAAAGAATGGAATAACAACAGAAATCACCATGCATGCGGTACTTGATAGACGCGAGTTATTCCAACGAATACTAAATAACGGAACCAGTCCGTGTAAAATGTACTGAGCAGGATATTCTAACGTAATAATAACAAAGATGGAACCAGTCCCACAGAAAACGCACAGACAAGATATTCCAAATGTAATAATAAAGAATGGAATAACAGAAGTTCTCTTCATGAATAAGAAAGAAAGAATACCCCTTATGAGTACAACAAATAATATTCCCTACCTTAGAAAGAAGAGTACTGGATATAGAAGTAGTGAAGTAGCAGAATACTTTTCTTCTTTCTCTCTGTAATTTATCTCTCTAGAGTTTCAGTGAATTCGTAAGAAATAATGAAGGAATGAGCTTCTTTTTATAGAAAAATGGACTGCATAGTAACTAACTCATGAACGGTCCAGATTGATTTACTTTAATCTGACGGTCCATATTTAAAGCAAAATCTTTTAAATAAAATATAATATATTCTATTTATAATCTAATAAAACGAATAACTTTATAAAAGATTTTACTATGCAAACACTATGCATGCACTATGCAAACACTATGCATAATAAAATATAATATATTCTATTTATAGAATAACTTTATAAAAGTATTATGTTTTATATAAAAAAATTTTACTATGCAAAACACTATGCAGACACTATGCAACACTATGCATAATAGAATATAATATATTCTATTTATAGAATAACTTTATAAAAGTATTTTGTTTTATATATAAAGTTTTTGTATTTTATTACATTAATAATACCAATAAAACAAAACTGAGTGACTTATCACGTAAGAATTAATAATCAATACCGTGTGCTACTATATCTGACGCCAGACATCGTCTTTTCTTTTACTACCGAGTAGTTCAACAAGATAAACTGTGAAAACTTCCGTCGTTATTTTTATAAAAATATATTTGTCATTTTCTCATTTAAATGAATAATAATTACATTGTGGGGTCCACCAATGATTGTATCTTCGTCATCGTCTTGATATTCCCAACAAAAGAATATTCCCCACCAATCGAATATTATACAACAACTTGCATACTTTGCAAAATTTATAAATACTACCCACAACTATAACATTATATCAAATACACACCATAATATTCAAAAAATTATTTCGAGAAAATTAAATCTTTATTCATAAAATCTGGGATCTCACACCTAGCCTGGTTTACCTCCCACCAGAAGTTGGCCTCTCCTTTCATCATGCAGGTAGCAAAAGCAACCTTTTTCCCCTCTTCGACATTTGCAATAACAAATGCCTTCTCTATTTCTTTCACCCAAGTTTGGGCTTCTATGGGGTTCGTAGTTCCTTTGAACTCTGACGGACCGACACTTTTAAAATCTTTAAACGTAGTAGCCCATACTACTGCACAATTTACATGTATATTAGCCCCATTCCTATTAAAATCAGCCGTTAATAAATTAACGAACTCCTGCATTGGGTTATCCGGTCCCCCTTCCGGTTGATTTATGTTCGCTTCTTGATTCCGTTGTCTTCTTCTTGGTGGCATTTTCTGTTAAGATAAATAACACGTCATTATTATTTTCTTCTTGTTAGTTTGTTATTATTCATTATTAAACAATAACTTCAAACTCATTGCACAATATGTTCCATAAATAGGTTTATATTGATTCGTTTTCTTGTAGTATAATACTACATCATTCGTCATTACACAACCATAGCTGATTACATTACTTTCCCGCCATTGGTTTCAAAAAATTGGGATTTACAAAAGACTATCCTTTGATATACAAAAGAGGGTTTTATGTCACTACTAGATACAACATATTTACATATTTAACTCTACTCTAACTACTAACTAGGTTACATTTGCCTTATGGCAGTCTCATAGTCCGCATGGCAAGACTGGCTATAATATCTCGGTTGATTGTATGCCGAGTCTGCCTTGCCTCTATCGGATACTCAGCCACTTGCCGTAGAAAATCCGCATGAGAACTCCTATGTATATAGGACATTCTGCTAATCTTTTGCTTCTTGGTCTTTAGCTTCTGCCCGAGCTCAAAGACCTCATGTTTTAGCTCGTGGACCTTGTCCTCTGCCAAAAACTCTCTCGTCATGCTCTTCCTCCAACATTGTTTCCATGCTCTTCTTGTCCTCTAAGATTTCCTGGACCTCCTCCTTCAGCTCCTTCACTTCCTTCCCTAACTGGATATTTCTATCCAATATTGTCATGAATAGTGCCTTCATTGACTCCCCCAGAGTCATCCCTTCTGCAGGTGCTACGGTGTTAAATGACACCACTTCCACCTCCTCTTCCGACATACCATCGAATAAGGAAATTAATTCCAAGTTCTCCGAGTCTCCAGACTCGACCACCACCACTTTCGGCTCTTCAGCTATAGGGTTCGGTAAGATCTCTACTTGATTCTCCGACTCCTCACTTACGACATGTCCCTATACATTACGTTTTCTCCTAACATCTACAACAAAAAAAATTAGTTTGATTAGTACACATCATTAGAATAGTAAAAACACATCACATTTAATTCATTTTTAGGGTTAACTTCATCTTTTACTTCTTTATCTCTTCTTAAGGCTGTGGCTTAAGGTTCTTTTCCCCCCTTAAGATTTATAACCTACAACTTTGATAACAACCTGTGACACCCCCAAATCCAGGTATCTTCGAACTCGACAAATGGTGCTACACGGTGCTACAGTTCACAATACATTCAATTGAAATACCTCAAAAGAGTGAATATGTCTTCTATATATTCCAAAACAATATTACCATTTCCAAGTTCTTTATTACCATTATATGTGTTCTTGTCATAATATCAATTAATTAAAACATTCCTACTATACTATTAAAAAGAGAATCTAATTGTCTGCCTTTGCCTTTCCTTTATCTTTACCAAATCCTTCATTCTGTTCGGTCTTAGCTGCATTCATATGGTTCAAGCAAGAGTGAGCATAACTAGCTCAACAAGTTGAGAATTTCATTTAAACAATAGGTTTTGAATCATATGAATCATATATCTTCTATAACTCAATCAATAGTTATGAAGTACTATAGATAATTCAAAATAGCACTTCTCTTTTCCTTATAACATTTCACAATGAACAACATTCATTAAACATAAATTTTGGTCCAAGACCTTGAGCATTTCATTCTTTCTTTGAAACGGACAACTCGGCACCAAGTCCGTAAGTCCGGTATATCTTACGAGCATGTCTAGGTGATCAGCCTATAGTACTCTATGTTGTACAACACTACTTCTTTAAACGTATCTACGTTTAAGTTTTGGCAACCTCACGTCGACAAAACATTTGTTTATCATACTCAGTCTTTCTTTGAAATCAATACAAAAATAGTTTGGCAAAAGATAGCAACATTTACAATATTTTGGATAGATTGTAAGAAAATCCAACAAACATGTTAAGTCTAGCCGAAGGAATTGGCTTCGACTTCATTATACTTCAAGTCATTCATAAGGTACATGAATTACAAAGCTTGTCCAAGAGAATTTAGACAAGGGTTAGAATACTTGCCTTCAGCGTCTTTTACAATTTCTATACTTTCTTTTTTGAGTCTTTAAGGAATCTACAATACATGATCACATAACATACCACATTAGGTCATAAACAATCATGTATGGTCATTAGTTTATCTTACAGTTCTTCTCAATCTAATCATTCCTTAGATTGGTTAATAATCATTACATTTTATCGTATTACCTTGTGTTTACATTCCAGTAATCTTCATCAACCTTTAGTTGTAATCCTTATGGTTATATTCATCCTTAAGGATGTTATTTCAAGTTAATTAAAGTTATGCTTTACTTCCAATTAACTTTCATATTCTTTATATTCATTTTAATTCTTCAGTGTCATTTCTCTAGTGTTGGCATTGCGGCGCCAGCTTTCCTTATAAGGTTCGCACTACGGTGTGAGTTCCCAAAGATGTGATGCGGTCTTTGCCGGATTTGTGGCGCCGTTCTCCTTAGTATGTGTTACCGTATATGCCCACTTCACTGATGGTACATGGTTCTTGTCTGGTCATTGCAAGTGCCAAGGATAAATACCTTAAGCGGTCTTCTTGTACCACCACCACGAGCCTCGAGACAATTTTGACAGTTCTTTTCTTCTGTGAATTTTCTAGGCTCATAACTTATTCATTACAAGTCCGAATTGGCTCGTTCAAAAGCCGTTAGCTCACATATCACATGAACTACGATTTCATTAGAAAATCTTATATTTTCGAATCTGTTAACACATAATTCACCTATTAAGTCCTTTATTGAGCCTTCGTTAAATGTTCGAGAACGTTCAAAGCTCGTTTCTTCGTTCTCAGTCGGAATTTGACCAATTTCGAGTCCACAACTATAAAATTCAAACTATTCTCCATCGAAAACCAATGTTTCCAAGTTAAACGGTGACTTTTGACTTTCATTTCCAAAATTTCACGATTTCGACGATTATCGTCTAATCTCGTAAATTCCGCCATAACTTCGTTACTTGAGATTCTTACACTGTTCAAAATGGATTTATTCCATCATTCGAACATCCTAACCAAACATATTTCATTCAACATTATACACGAGGGTTTTCAATTTGTCCATCAACAATGAAATTATAATTCTTCAATGTTCTTTATCAGTTCATAACTTTTATGATTATGATTCTTTTACAACATGGTTTATTAAAGTTTAAGTCCACTAATTAACCATCCTTATCACTTCTTATGACACATGCTCCACCAATATCCACTTCTCTATCAAGACTATAATTGAAGAGAACAATATTAATGGTCTAGAGGTTTATTATAATCTAGCTCTTATTTCTCTCTCAATATGCTTATGCTAAGTTGTGGGTGAAATGAACAAGGCAAAAATGAACTAACAACATCTTCTATTTATAGAAATTCCAAGGTGAGGGCATTATGGACTTTTAGGCCATCCCACCTCATTACTATTCATTTCTTGCTAACCACTCATCTTATCTTTTGCTTTCTCACCAAGATGGCCAGCCATGAGTCACTCATGGGGCCCACATGGGTTGCCACATTGGTTTTTCTTACCCGGTTACCCAACGGTTCGATCCACGGGTCCGGTTCTTGGGTTAGGCTTTAAGTTTAATTACTTTGGGCCTAACATTGGGCTGTCATTATTAATCTTTGGGCCTTAACAAGTTTGCACTTGGGCTTGCCCAATTCCTACATAAATCTTACAAGTCCATTATAATTGGATTAAAGCGTTTAACGTAAAATCCCCGTATTCCTTACGTATACTAGTTCATATAATCATTCGTCATACTCGTTGTAATAACCCGAGATTTTCTATATAAAATAAATAAGAAATTTTGCGTATAAATTTTTTTTATTATTATTTAATGACGAGAATAAGTGCCTAGTAATGTGAACGATAAATGCGAATATATTTATTACTTGAAAAATTAGAAATAATTTTGGAATAATTAATTACTATAAATTATATTTTTATGGTAATTAATTCCCGTAAGACGAAATGTTTTATTAATTATTTTTCATGAAAACATGATTGGAAATAATATATGAAGTGATAATTAGAATTATATAATAAATATTTTATTATATGATTTGTTCAGAATATTTAAGTTAATTATTTTAACTTGACTATTGATGTTGTGTACGAAGAATAAGTCAGATATGAGATCCAAACCCTGGATTGGGATTGCGATCAAGAGATGAGAATAATAATATTATATTATTATTATAATAATTTCTGATCACAATAATTATGTATCATTTTGTATATGTATGATGACAGATAATATTGAGCAATGACGGTCAATTAGGTCATAGCATATTACCGTGCTGTGAAACCCTAATTATTAAACTCAGTTATGAGATATGACTGAGTAGTGACTGTGTATATGAAGTTACTGTGTACAAGAATATCGGTAATTAGGACAAACCCTAATTACTATTTTTTTACGCCGATAATTAGGACAAACCCTAATTATTATAACCCTAATCAATTGAAGTTAGAGACCGTAACGACTGTGTTAGTAACACACACAGATAATTAGAGAACCCTAATGGTCAATTAGAAACCCTAATTGATGGCGTTAAGAAATCCTAATTTTAGAACCCTAATTTTCTATAGAAAACCCTAATTTAAATTACCGGGTTTAATTACGATGTTATTGTATAAATGTTTTAATTTATAAAAGGATAGAAATTAATTGGTAAATGATAAGAATTACCATCTAGTGATTAAATATTACATTTAATTGCGTTGTACAAAAATGCCCTTGAAGCTTTATGCAAAATTACCAAAATGCCCTTTCTGGTTTATTAGTGTATTATTAGTTGAATTATTGGAGGAATCTTGCTAGCAAAGCATGGCAAACATACTTACCCTACCAATTGAGCATCCAAGACTCAATTATGCTAAGATTCAATCAATTAATTTGGCATCCAAAGCATCTAGCATGGCCTATATATAGATTGGAGAGAGATAATATATTTTGTACACTAAAATTCATCCAACTCCTATCCTTAAGCTTCTCTCTCTAAAACCTACGAATTATTGTAGTATACCAGTCCCTTAATATAGTCCCACTATCAATTATAACAAATTAGAATCATCAAGGAGTCAGAAATCAAAAATCATGCTTGAAAAAGGTAGGAAACCCTAAATTCTAGAAATCCTTCGATTCGATGTTAATTGATGCAATTGATTGTTTAAAGTTGTGTAATAGGGAGTCTATTAATGTTCTGGATTGATAAATCATGAACCCATAACATCAAAGTGCACGAATTTGAAGATTTGAGCAAGTTGGAAAAAAAAACCGGATTCTGTGATTTTTTATCAAATGTCAGGGCTTATAACTCTTTGGTCGATCATGAGTTTTGTTGTTTAAAAGTTATTATATGTAGCCTGATATGTGGTCTTTAATATTCAGAAAGAATCAAGTTCATATCTATTGTAGATAGGGAGTTATAAGCGGTCAAAGTGGGTTGACCGGCATTGACCGGCTGTTCTTTAAACCCAGAAAATATTCTAAGTGTCGAGAAAATATTTTTTGGCAAATGTCAAGCCTTATATCTCGGTTATCTTTAATGTGTTTTGTGTTCTAAAGGTTGTTATGTGTAGCTTGTTATGTGTTATTTAATCTCAAAAAAGAATTAGGTCCATATATATTATGGATTATGAGTTATTTAAGGTCAAAGTGGGTTGACCGGCATTGACCGAAAAATTCTGGGCAGCCCAGAATTTTTTAAGTGTTGATTTTTCTGACAAGGTTTGACCATACTTTAGCTGCTTTATTTCTTGTTGTTATGATGATGTTAAGTGTTAAAGTTGTAGTCCTACATGTTTTATACATACTGGAATTGATAGATCACATAAACGTTACACGATCGTCAAGTTATAGAGGCCCAAAGTAGGCATCACGAACTGTTCTTCACGAAGAACAGCTCTGACAGCTACTTTGATGGCTTATTTCTCCCAGATCTGATGTTGTTTAAACGTTATGATTGTTGGTAATTGTAGTCTGGTATTTCCTCTACAAGACCCAATTCATAGATTTCCCAGATTTATTAAGACCAAAACGTTATTCATGGTCAAAGTAGCCCCGAATCGCTCTCTCGTGATGTTCTTGAGATGAAGAACACCTATAGCGACGGTTGTCTATCGCTATAGCCTTTAGCGACAGATTTTATTTATTTTATTTTCGTAATTTTTGAAAATAATTTAAAAATTAGAAAAATTAGATTTTAATTATTAAAATACTTATTAAATTACGAAAAAATTATTTTAAAGTCCAGAAAAATAGTTTTTAATTATTTTGAGTATATTTCATAAATATTTAATATTTTTGGAATATAAAAGGTATTTATTTATTTAATTATAATATTAAATAAATGATTTAAAAATAGTTTTAATTCATAAAAAAATCATGAAAAATTATTTTATGGTATAAGAAAATATTTTAAGTTATTTTCCATGACTTTTAATATTTTATGATGAATTTCATTAATTAATTAATATTAATGATATTAAAGTTATTTAATGATTATATTAAATAATTTAGTTTAAAAATGATTTTAATATTATAAAAATCATTTTAAATGAAATTAAGGTATTTAAAAATATTTTAAGTTATAAAATATAACTTTTAATATTTAAAGGATAATTTCATTAATAATTTAATATTAATGATATTAAGATAATATTAATGATATTTAGTTATTTAATAATTATTATTAAATAAATAGTTTAAAAATGGTTTTATTTATTTAAAATCATTTAAAGAGGATATTAAGGATTTAAAAATATTTTAAGTTATAATTAATGACTTTTAATATTTGGATAAATAGTATATTAATATTTAAATATTAGTGGTGATTATTTAAAAGTGATTTTAATTGTTTTAAAAATCATTTAAGGGTAATATAAATGTTTTAAAAATAGTTTGAGTTATTATAAATAACTTTTATATTTTGGCAATGGCTTCATTAATAGTTTAATATTAATTAATTATTAATGATAATAGAATTGTTTGATGTTTAAATCATTTAATTATGATTCGATGTTTGAAAATGCATGATAAAATATCATAAAAGCTTTAAAATTATTTTAAGTCATTTAAAATTAAAATGACCGATGTTGAGATCTGAGAATAAGAGTCTTAGACTCATTAATTACCCGATAAAAGTCAGCTTATGATGCAATAAAAATGTCGAGACCTTATAAAAAAAAAAGAAAAGGCTACTTTGTAAGAACATGGATGAGATATTTAAAAATGTATAAAAATATTTCAAGTATAGAATATGAACTAAAAGTATGATCACCGAGATTATGTGATGACGTGATTAGACTATGTCTTTGTTCGTAATAGACGATTACTATGTGTTATGATATATTGTTCTAATCGAACGAATGATTTGATTATTGATAGGTTGTGATAAAGAGATAAAACCTAAGTTGAGATTTGTAATCGACCGTCGAGTGAAGTATCTTACCTTTGCATTTCCTTTATGCAATGGACATGAGTAAGAAGTTTGAGAATTCTTTTCTATTCTGTGCATGCAGTTATGTACGCTTTGATTATCAACATGTTAGCTCGGATATATATTACATTAAGTTGATTTCTAAATGGTTATACAAGTGTCCCCACTTGGATAATCATGACATTTATTCACATGTTGATACACCTTTGTCAATTACCCGTATATATATATATGTTGAATTACATATTATTGTTGAGCAAGATTAAAAACCTTCGGGTTTGGAACCAGGCATGTATGAATATCCCTGTATGGGAAGATTTTTGCGCCCGAGGCGGATAGAATAAAACGATGAATTTCGTTCAGAGTTATGTAGTATTGATCAATACAGGGTATAATGGGGCTGATCACCCTCCGTACCCGTAAGCTAGAGCGGTTTGCGGATGAATTTCTGCTAAACCTTTTCAAAAATGAAAAACAATGTTCATAGTATGTTTCTTAAACCCTATTCATGGGTGGAGCCTAATTTCAAGAAATTGAAAGAGAGTTGTTATGTGAATTTTTTATCAGTACAGATTACTTCACAACTTTCAATTCGTTGTAGAAGTGTTATGTAAAGAGAATACTTATATTCTTTCAGCTTATATATATAATTGCTATTACTTGCTGGGCACTCAAATGCTCATCCTTGCTTAAATTAAATGTTTTCAGTTATGTATGAGCAACTTGAAGGTTCAGGCACGCATAAAGGAAAAAAAAAGCTGTTCGAATGAGAATTAGTATGAGTTAATGGTTATAGTTAGTAAGACAATGGAATCTATTATCAGGTAATGTAAGGAATGTATTTGAAGGTCACGTACCTGGAAAAGTAAACTTTGATGTATGTTAATTAAGTTTGAATTATATTATTATTTAGTATTATTCAGCTTAAAGAAATGGTATCGTGGAGAACCGAGTTCGGGTTTCAAGTATCCGGATTTGGGGTCACCACACTCGTTATACTACCTTTCATATATACTAGTACAATACTTCGTATCGTACTCGTATTTATTGCCTCGTATAACACTTTCTATTATACGATCATCAATTATTCAAATCTTTACGTTCCTTAACATTCTTAAACTTAGTACGCAGGCGAAAAAATGCGTTTGTCATAACTGAATTATTATAACATAATCCATCCTCCCTTATTATTTTATCGTTACTTATTTCTCGGAAGTTCAAAAATAATTCCCGAGCAGAAATTGGTGAATAGTGTTTTTCAGAAAATTTTTCGGAAAGATTTTATTTTCGTCTTGGAAATTCAAACACTTTAATTCTATCTTGTAGCCAGAATAATACGACATTACGACACTTTTAGGTTATAGAATGACATTCATCTTGCTTACTCATTATAATCACATATATTATAATTTTATTCATTATTTAATCAAATAAATTTATTTTACAAATAATCCGATTTTCTCGGTCGTTACACTTCTTGTGGCAACGGAGGTTGACATGAGAATTTCGGTATGTATGTTGGATTTGGAGCGTATTATTGGTCTTCATAATTGTAGCTCCATGAAGAATCTGGGTGATACTAAACACTGGAATTAAGTTTACTAAACCTCGGAGACAATTTCAATATTTCAACCAATGTCTCTTCTTGATGGGTTTCATGAAGCTGTCCGGTTGGCTTAGGATACCCACTTTAATGGGAACCCTTTCTATGTTTACTTTGAGAAATTGAAATGCACCAAGAAGGCCTTAACCTCCCTCAACATTTCTGTGGGTAATCTGACCACATTGGTAAAGATAGCTAGGGAAGACCTCCACTTGGTCCAGACCCTCCTCAATGACCATCCTTATGACTTGGACCTTTTGGCAAAGGAAGAGAGCTGCTCGAAATAGCTTTGGCAAGCTATGGATAGGGAGGAAGTCCTAATGCAATAAAAATCCAGAGCTACATGGCTGGCCTTAGGTGATCGTAATTCAAGTTATTTTTCAAATATGATGAAGCAAAGATGGAATTCTAACAAAATCCTCTCGATCCTTAACGATGATGGTAGTATGGTTCATGACAAGGAACAGATTGAGGCAGTAGATGTGGGGGTGCTTCTCTAGCCTTTTTTCTAATTCTGGCTCACACTACGATGGGTTTACCAACCTTGGCATTTCTCCAACCAAATTGATAGACCCAACTCAGGCCTCTCTTCTTAGTGCTCCTATTTCTGATACTGAGATATTCAAGGTGCTCAACTCCATCAACCGTAACAGGAGCCTAGGACCGGATGGATTCAATGTGAACTTCTTTATTAGCTATTAGTCCATTGTTGGGGAGGCCTTTATGAAGGCTGTTCAATATTTTTTCTCCACTAGCCGGCTAACCAAAGGGATAAACTCCACTACTTTGGCCTTAATTCCCAAATGTTAAAATCCAACTATCATGGTTGATTTTCGTCCTATCTTTTGCTGCAATACTATTTATAAATGTATAGCAAAAATCCTTGCGAATAGGATAAAAGTGGTATTGCCCATGCTAATTGACTAAGAACAATCAACTTTTGTAAAAGGTCAAAGTATAACTGATAATATTCTCTTGGCTCAAGATCTCTTCAAAGGTTACACAAAAAAAATCTGGTCCCTCTCGTTGTGCCTTCAAGATTAACCTACGAAAAGCCTTTGACAAGGTTAGGTGGGAGTTCTTTCTTGATGTTCTTAAAGCATATTTTTTCCCACCTATCTTCATAGGTTGGATCAAGGCATGTATTACTTCTGCCATGTTCTCTATTAAGTTGAATGGAACACTTGCAGGCTTCTTTGGTAGTACTCGTGGGCTTCGTCAAGGAGATCCCCTCTCCCCTTTCCTGTTTGTCCTTGTGATGGAATTGCTTTCTCTAAAACTAAAAAAAGAGACTTCTACCGAAGAGTTTGAATTTCATTGGAAAGCCAAAGCTTTCCAACTTACTCATCTACTATTTGCAGATGACATCCTGATTTTCTGCCATGCGAGTTTACCTTTGGTCAATATAATTAATTCCTGCATACAATCTTTCTCTCTTTACTCAGGTCTGATCCTAAATTCACATAAAAGCCAATGCTATCTCTCAAATACAGATCCTTCAACCATGAGTAATATTCTATCATTACTAGGATTTCAGAAAGGTTCTCTACCTTCTAAATTCCTTGGACTTCCACTACTATCTCGGAAGCTATCTTATGCCGACTGTGTTCCTCTTGTACAAAGGATAACCTCTCGTACCTGGACTTCCAAAGTCCTTGCCTACTCTGATCGTCTTCAGCTAATAAAGTCTATTCTTTGTTCATTCCAAACCTACTGGTGCAAGCATTTCATGCTTCCTAAGGCTGTACTTCGTGAGATTCATTCCCTCCTGGACATGTTTTTGTTGAAGGGGCCAAATCTGTGTAAGTTTAGGGCTAAAGTGGCTTGGTCTCAACTCACATTACCAACGTGTGAAGGGGGATTAGGCATAAAAAGCATCCTTGATTGGAATACTGCCTTATTGATGCAACACTTCCTTCAAATTATCAATCAAGATACTAAGTCACTTTGGGCACAATGGATTCTAAACACTCTCTTAAAAGATAAGTCTATTTGGCAGGTTATGGTAGGCCATGATTGCTCATGGACTTGGAAACAAATCTTAAAGCTTCGCCCATGTTCTCTTCAACATCTAAAGTACATTATTGGGAAGGGTAATCTGACTTCTCTTTGGTATGATCCTTGGTTGAATGGTGCCTCCATCAACCCCTCTACCTCATTACTGTCCAACTCAGGTATTCCCTCATATGCCAAAGTGGGCCACATTATTTTGGACTCCTCATGGAATCTCCCAGCTAGCAATCATCGTGATGTTATCCTGTTTTGGTAGCAAGTTCTTCAAGTTTCCATCCCTCCTAGACAGAATGACAAAATTTTGTGGGAAGTTCAAGCTATTCATACGGTAAAGGCTAACCAGATTTGGGATTCTATTCGGGCTAGGACCCCATTGGTACCATGGAGCTCAATCCTTTGGCACAACCTACATGTGCCCAGATACTCCTTTATGTTGTGGCTTGGACTTTTAAGGAAACTATCATCGAATGATCGAACCAAACATTACACGGGAAGGACATGGAACTGTCTTCACCAACACCTTCAAACCTTTGAGAACTTGTTCTTTGAATGTACCTATTCTACGGTTATCCTAACAAGTGTTCTTGACATAGGAAATTGGGCTTCCATTCCACTAACATGGGATGCTCTCATTGGCTATCTCACCAACTACCAAGGCTCCAAACTGACAAAGAACATTTTGAGTCTCCCAGTTGCCACTTGCTTCTACAAAGTTTAGGAAGCTAGGAACACAAAGATGCATAGGGGTACTACCATTCCCCCTAGGTCTCTTGCAAAGGACACTATCAATCTTATTAAATAAAGACTTTTTACTAGTAAATCCTTCATTAAAGCCACAAATTGTAATCACTACTATAATTGGTTGGTAACTCACTAAGATGGTTGGAATCTCTTCCTTGTATCGTATCCTCATCTTTGCTCTTTATGAAACAACACGAGTCAAATCCCGAGTCCGAAACAAATCTCGGGTCAAATCCCAAGTCCGAATTGAATCAAATCCATCAAAATAAGGCATCAAACTACTGGCTCAATAGTATCTTATTGGGTCATCTTAGCCCACCACAGGCGCCCAAAAGGTCATGACTTGAAGGTACTATTGGTAGTAACTTATTTCCTTATATGCAGACAAATTTTCCCCCTATCTTTCGATGTGGGACTGGGGTGTTACAAACTACCCCACTTAAATATCTGACGTCCCCGTCAGAATCCAATCACACACACATCCTAAAGATCTTTACCTCTCTAGCCATTGTGGGATAATACCGGCTGGCTTCGTGTCCCCACCTCCGAACCTCCATCTCTCCATTGTGGGATAATACCACCAGCCTTCGTCTCCCCACCTCTGGCAACCCGATCGGATGACCCGACCCGAGCTTTCGAGAGTTGGCTCTGATACCATATGAAATAACCCGGGTCAAATCCCGAGTTCGGAACAAATCTCGGGTCAAATCCCAAGTCTGAATCGAATCAAATCCATCAAAATAAGGCCTCAAACTACTGGCTTAATAGTATTTTATTGGGTCATCTTAGCCCACCACTGTAACGACCGAGAGATTCGGATCTTATTGTAAAATGATTTTATTAAATTAAATAATAATAAAATTATATTCTATGTGTTATCAAGATGGTTGTCATTGTATAACCTATTGATGTTAAAATGTCGTAGTATTTGAACTACGTGAACAAATTAAAGTGTTTGAATTTCCAAGACGAAAATAAAAGTTTTTCGAGAAATTTTCTGAAAAACACTATTCATCGGTATTTGCTCGGGATTTATTTTTAAATTTCTGAGAAATACGTAATGATAGAATGACAAGGTAAGATGGATTATGTAATAAAAATCTAGTTATGAAAAATATAATATTTCGCTTGCAGACTTAATTTATAAACGTTAAGGAAGGCGAAGTAGTAATGAATAAGTAATAATTGTATAATACTTAGGTATTGTACAAAGGTATTGAAAACGAGTATTATACGAGTTTGTATGAAGGATGAAATATCGTATATAAATTCTATATGAATTAGAATACAAAAATAATACATAAACTATTTTATATATGTATTAAGTAATGTTAATGGACTTGGAAAGGTTGATTGGAATTTCTACAAGTCCAAGTGAATAAAATGTTAAGACCCAATTATTAATTAATGAACCAACTAGTGTTTATTAATGCAAAGCCCAAGGATTTATTGAATCCAAGCCCAAGCTAGAATCCATGAGTTGTAATGACCCATGGGGCAAGCCATATTAATATGGTAAGTATGGTGAGCAAGTTAATGTTGTGACCAAGTTAGGAGTAATGACCAAGTAATAGAAGTAATGGCCAAGCAAAAGATAAGAGTTGTGTTAATCAAGTAATGAATAGTAAGGAGGTGGCTTAAGGAGGTGGGTTGATTTAATGACTAAATTACCCTAACCTTACAAATTCTATAAATAGAGTAGCCTTGCAAGCCATTTGTTAGTTGTTCAAATAATCCAAACATCTCAAAGTGCTTAAGTGTTAGAGACAATAAGCTACAATAAGTTACTTTCATTTGTAAGAAGAAGAAGAAGGCTACTTTACCAAGACTTCTAAAGTAAGACTTCTTCTCTAAATTATCTTCTATCTCTATTCATGATAGGTTGATAAGAAAAGATGGATTAAGGAACATGAATGTTAAGAAGTAAGAAGAATGTGTAAGTAATGAACTTAAGCCACGTAAGTTGGTAATAAGTCATTTAAGCTAGCATAAGTTATAAACTTATGTGAAAGTATTATGAACTTGTAATGAGTTTATCAAGAGAAGTGATATGGATGTAAAAGAACTTATATGATCATATGTATCATGTATACATAAGTAAAGTTATATGTTAAGAGCATATAAAGTATGTTGATTAAGAAACTTTAATTGTCATAAGTTATGAACAATAAAAATATTAAGTAGTTTATAATTTGGCAAGTTATAAGCTCATGAAGAATAAGTCAAAAATCCAACAATGAATATAGGTTGTTGTAATAAGTATGTTGAGATGTTCACATGATAAATGGAATTCATTTGTAATGTTGAACAAATCATAAGAATGCAAATTTGTCGAAAATTGCACGATTGGACGATAATCGTCGAATTCGTAAAATTCTCGGAATAGAAGTCAAATTTTTTGTTTGAACTCGGAACCATTGTTTTCCGATGGAGACAAGTCATATTTTGCATTTAAGAGTTGTGGACTCAAAAATGACAGAATTCCAACTTAGAACAAAGAAACGAGCGTTGAACGTTCACGAACGTTTATCGTTTTTGTTAAAAATGAACCAATAAGTGAATTTTTAGCAAACAAAGTCAAATAGATAAAATTCTTGCATGAACGCGTAGATTACGTAATTTGTGAACTGTAGGCTTTTGAACGAGCCAATTCGGACGTATAACGAAGAAGTTATGCGTCCGGGAAGTTCACAAAATTCAAAGATCAATTTTTTTCAGTGCACAGAGTTGGCGCATGCAAGACCAACCCTAGGCCAAATCGGTCACTCACTTGTTGGTAATAAAGATCCGGAAAGCACCTTTGCAAGAAGAGTTCACTGATCATAGCAAGTAATCAGAAGTACAATTTGTGGCGCATATTTCATGAAACAATCTAAAAACCTTCTAAGTGTGCAGTCACCCTGACCCACCAAGTAAGGACTCGCTCCGCAGCGCCAAGTCCGGGTTAATGCCAATATTAACTCGTGCCGCAGTGCGAGATGTGAGTATAAAGCTGATGCAGCATCGCCAGCCTCAGAACAAGGATAGTGATGAATATTTCTAAGTACAAAGAAAAGAAAGTTAATTAATTTAATAGTAAACACAACCTAAGGAATGTAATGTAACATTGTTTAAACTTTGTTAAACCTTAAGGATGTTGTATGAAGGTTGAGATAACCTAGTTGAATATAAATGCAAGGATAATGATAAACAGGAACAGATAGTAACTGAATCTAATACACAATTAGATTGAGATAAAGGTATGATATAGTCATATACACACTTGATTATATGTGACCTAATGTAAGGCATTATGTGATCATGTATTGTAGAGACTTGAAAGACTTGAACATAAAGTTAATATACCATAGTAGACGCTAAAGGCAAGTATTCTAACTCTTGTCTCAGTTCATTCTGAACAAGTTTTTGAAGTTCATATATTCTTTCGGATGAATTAAAGTATGTTGAAGTTAAAGCCAATTCCTTTGGCTAGACTTGATATATTGATAATCTATTCATTTATTATCAAATGTGGTTATCTTTTGTCAACTACTCGATATGGTTTTCAAAAGAAGACTGAAATGTTAAACAAATGTTTTGTCGGTAAAACGACAGGCACGTGAGGTTGCCAAATGCTTAAACGTGTATACGTTTAATGGATGTAGTGTTGATCAACATAGAGTACAATAGGCTGATCACCTAGAAGTGCTCATAAATAATATCGGGCTTAAGGACTTAGTTCCGGGTTGTCCTTTTCCAATAAAGAATAAATATTCGAGGTCTTTGACCGGAGTAAATGTTTTACTAAATATTGTTATTATTGTAAAACATTTTGAAAGAAAGATGAAGTTCTATTTTGAATTATCAATAGTACTTCATAACTATTGTTCAGTTATTGAAGATATACGATTCGTATGTGTCAAACATGTTGTTATTGAATTGTTATACTTGCTGAGCTAGTTATGCTCAATCTTGCTTGAACCATATGAATGCAAATAAAGATGAACGTCCCAAGGATCGAAAAGGATAAAGGAAAAGCTAAGGCAGATTGTTAAGCTGTCCTGTAATAGTATAGGTCTATTGTTGTAATTTAACTGATATTATGACAAAGAACCTTTGTAATGGGTATAGAACTTGGAAAATGTAAATATTACTTTAAATATATAGAAGTTATGTTCGTTCTTTGAGGCTTTTCAATTGAATGAATGTATGAATGTTGTACAGTATAGCACCATCTGTCGGGTTGGAGGATACTCGGATTTGGGGGCGCTACAAGTTGGTATCAAAGCCTAGGTTATAAAACTTAAGGGGGAAAGTAGAACCTTAAGTCATAACCTTAAGAAAGAATAAAGTAGTAAACGATAGAAAGTAACCCTATAAAAATGCATTATATTATGTTATGTGTTTCTATTATTTTATTGACGTGTACTAATCAAACTATATTGTTTTATTGTAGATGTCAGGAGAAAATGATATGTATAGAGATATACATGTAGTGAGCGAGAATTCGGTTAATCGAGTAGAGATACTACCAAATCCCGTAGCAGTAGAACCAGAGGTGGTGACAATCGAGTCTGGAGACTCGGACGATTTAGACTACATGTCTATATTTGATGGCATGCTAGAGGAGGAGGTGGACGTGATGTCCTTTGACCAGGTTCCACCTTCAGAGGAATTGTCTATGGGGGAATCGATGAAAGCACTGTTTATGTCAGTATTGGATAGGAATGTCCATTACTGCCAAGAGGTTAAGGAGTTGAAAGAGGTACTCCAAGCTGTCCATGAGGACAAGACTAGCATGGAGGGAATGAGGGAATGTTGTTATTGAATTGTTATACTTGTTAAGCTAGTTATGCTCACTCTTGCTTGAACCATATGAATGCAGCTAAGACTGAACGTCCCGAAGGATCGAAAAAGGATAAAGGAAAAGCTAAAAGTGATTGTTAAAATCGTCTTGTAATAAATATAGGTCTATTGTTGTAATGTAATTGATATTATGACAAAGAACCTTTGTAATGGGTATAGAACCTTGGAAATATAAATATTACTTTAAATATATAGAAGTTATGTTCGTTCTTTAAGACTTTTCAATTGAATGAATGTATGAATGTTTGTACAGTATAGCACCATCTGTCGGGTTGGAAGATACCCGGATTTGGGGGCGCTACAAGTTGGTATCAAAGCCTAGGTTATAAAAATTAATGGGGAAAGTATAACCTTAAGTCATAACCTTAAGAAAGAATAAAGAAGTAAAAGATGGAAAGTAACCCTATAAAAATGCATTATATTATGTTATGTATTTCTATTATTTTATTGACGTGTACTAATCAAACTATATTGTTTTATTGTAGATGTCAGGAGAAAATGATATGAAAGAGATATACATATAGTGAGCGAGGATTCGGTTAATCAGGTAGAGATACTACCAAATCACATAGCAGTAGAACTAGAGGTAGTGACAATCGAGTCTAGAGACTCGGACGATTTAGACTACATGTCTATATTTGATGGCATGCTAGAGGAGGAGGTGGACGTGATGTCCTTTGACCAGGTTCCACCTACAGAGGAATTGTCTACGGGGGAATCGATGAAGGCACTGTTTATGTCAGTATTGGATAGGAATGTCCATTATTTCCAAGAGGTTAAGGAGTTGAAAGAAGAACTCCAAGTTGTCCGTGAGGACAAGACTAGCATGGAGGGAATGTGGGAAGAGGAGCACGATGATAGAATTCTAGCTAAGGACAAGGTCCGAGAGCTGAAAGGTGTCTTTGAGCTCAAGCAGGAGCTAAAGACTAAACAGCGGAAGTTGGAGAGGATGTCCTATATACATAGGAGTTCTCATGTTGATTTCAGCAGCACAGGTAGTCAGGGTGTCTCAGTAAAAAGTAGGACGGACCCGACACACACTATCAAGAGAGATGTTATTGCTTGGGTCGCCAAAGAAAGATTTTGAGAATGCCCTACGGCAGATGTAATCTAGCAATAGCTAGAGTAGCTTAGATGTGTAAATATTATGTATCTAGTAGTGACGTAAAACCTTCTTTTCTATAACAAAGGGTAGTCTTTTGTAAATCCCAATTTTTGGAAAGTAATTGCGGGAAGGTAATGTAATCAGCTAAGGCTAAGTAATGTAAACAATGTAGTGTTATACTACAAGTTATGAATCAATATAAGTCTTTTTATGGAATATTTTGAGTAATGAGTATGAGTTATTGTTTTATTATAAATAATAACAAACTAACAAGAATAAAGTAATAATGATGTGTTGTTTTCTTAACAGCAAAATGCCACCAAGAAGGAGACAACGAAATCAAGGCACTAATGTTAACCAACCGGAGGGTGGTCCGGTTAATCCAATACAGGAGTTCGTTAATCTTTTAACGGCTGCATTTAATAGAACGGGGGCTAATGTACCCGTAATTCTGGGAGTAGTACGAGTTACTACTTTTAAGGATTTTAAAAGTGTAGGTCCGCCGGAGTTCAAAGGAACTACAGACCCTATAGAAGCCCAGACTTGGGTAAAAGAAATCAAGAAAGCATTTGTAATAGCAAATGTTGAGGAAGGTCAAAAGGTTGCCTTTGCAACCTATTTGATGAAAGGAGAGGCCAACTTCTGGTGGGAGGCAAACCAGGCTAGGGTCGATATAGGAAACCTAACGTGGGAGAGGTTCAAGGAGATTTTCTTCGAGAACTTTTTTCCCACGAGTATGCAAGGGAGGATGGAAATGAGGTTTCTTGAATTGAAGCAAGGGGATATGACAGTTCCCCAGTATGCTGCCAAGTTTTATGAACTAGCACGATTTTCTCCACATCAAGTGGACACTGAAGTGAGAAAGGCTAGAAGATTCGAGCAGGGCTTGAAACCCTGGCTCTATAGCCGAATTTATGTGTTCCAAAGTACTTCCTTTGGAACCATATTAGAAAAGGCAATAATTACCGAAGGTGGGAATGAGGCTCTCAGCCAGTACCACAAGGATAAGAAAAGCAAGGGCAAGGTTGATGGAGGAACTAAGACCGAGGGAGCCAGTGGAAGTGGCAACGTTCAAAAGAGGAAGGGCTTTAACTCTGGGAATACCGGAGTAAAACAAGGGGATTCCAAGAGGAGGATGGAGGCCTGTAAAACCTGCGGGAAGACTCACTTAGGAGTCTATCTCAAAGGAAAGGCAGTATGTTATAATTGTGGACAGGATGGGCACATTTCGCCTAACTGTCCAAATCCAAAGAAAAATCACAAATGTTTTGTATGTGGATCAACTGACCACATAGCGAAGAACTGCCCGAAGAAGGGGACAGAAGGAAATAAGGGAACTAATAGCGGTAAGTTGGCTATAGTGGTCCAGCTCAGTCGGGTAAATCAATGGCCCACACTTTTAATATGATGGTCCAAGATGCGGTGGCATCAGGGGATGTAGTTGCAGGTGTTATTCTGATCAATAACATAAATGCATACGTGCTATTTGATTTGGGTGCTACTTGTTCGTTTATAGCATGTGATTTTGCTAGACGACTAGAATTATTTCCCGAAAAATTACCTATACCTTTGAACATTAAGGTAGCAAACGAAGAGATAATTCCTGTTGAAGATATTCATAGGAGTTGTTGCGTAGATGTACGTGGTTGTAAGTTATCGGTAGATTTAATACCGATAAAGTTAGGAGAATTTGACGTAATTCTCGGAATGGATTGGTTAATTAACCATGGAGCAATCATAGATTGCAAAAAGAAATGTGTGAGCATCAGGACGTTGAAGAAACCTCCTGTAGTTACGGTAATAAATCATCGGGACGTTCGTGTTGTCTTACGATGACACAAACTAGAAAACTCTTAAGGAAGGGATGTGTAAGTTATCTAAGCCATGTTGTTGATACCCAGATAGTGGAAGCAACCATAGAACAAATACCTATCGTAAACGAATTCATGGATGTATTTCCAAGTGAGTTACCGGGTTTACCACCGGATAGGGAGATCGAATTTGTGATAGACATTGTGCCAGGAGCGGCACCAGTCTCAAGGGCACCGTACCGTATTACGCCTGTGGAAATGAAAGAACTAATGGTTCAGCTACAGGAACTATTGGACAGAAAGTACATTCAACCAAGTGTTTCTCCGTGGGGGCCACCGGTGTTGTTTATCAAGAAGAAAGATGGATCATTAAGGCTTTGTATCGACTATCAGGAGTTGAACAAGTTAACGATAAAGAATAAATACCCGTTGCCCAGGATCGATGATCTCTTTGATCAATTGAAAGGGGAAAAGTATTTTTCTAAAATAGATTTGCGGACGGGGTATCATCAGTTGAAGGTTAGGAAGGAAGATGTACCAAAGACGACATTCAGGACTCGTTATGGTCATTCTGAAGTTTACGGTAATGTCATTTGGGTTGACGAATGCACCTATTTGCATTTATGGATACGATGAACAGAGTGTTCAAACCATATTTGGACAAGTTCGTCGTTGTGTTTATCGATGATATTCTAGTCTATTCTAAGATGCCAGAAGATCATGCTGAACACTTAAGATTAGTGTTGGAGACACAAAGGAAGGAGAAGTTATATGCGAAATTCACCAAATGTGAATTTTGGCTGGGAAAGGTGCAGTTTTTAGGTCATGTCATTGACCAAGATGGGATTTCAGTGGATCCAGCCAAGGTAGAAGCAGTAATGAATTAGAAACAACCGAACGCCAACTGAGGTGCGGAGTTACCTAGGGTTAGCAGGGTACTATCGAAGATTTATCCAAGATTTTTCGAAGATAGCTACCTCGTTGACTAATTTAACAAGGAAGACGGTGAAATACGTATGGACGGATAAATGTAAAGACAGTTTTCAAGAACTGAAGAAAGATTAAGTGAATCGCCTGTTTTGTCATTGCTAGATGACACAGGAAATTTTGTAGTGTATAGTGATGCTTCGCATAGAGGACTTGGTTGTGTGCTTATGCAACATGGCAAAGTCATTGCATATGAATCAACGCAGTTGAAGGATTATGAGAAAGTTTATCCTACTCATGATCTGGAACTGGCCGCAGTAGTGTTTACCCTAAAGATATGGAGACATTATCTTTATGGGGGAAAATGTGAGATATATACGGACCATAAAAGTCTAAAGTATATCTTCACTCAGAAGGAGTTAAATATGAGATGAGAGAGAGATGGCTAGAGTTGATAAAGGATTATGATTGTGAAATCACAGATCACCCCTGGAAAGGCCAATGTAGTTGCCGATGCCTTAAGTAGAAAGGGTCGGGAAAAGTTGTCTATGTTAACGACTCAAAATGAGTTAATAACAGAGATGGCTAGGATGGAAATAGAAGTGAAGATGCCGAGTGATTCGAGGTAGATACTTTTTATGACGGAGATGCAATCTACCATCGTAGACAGAGTCAAAGAGGTACAACTCAAGACTGAAGAGTGTAACCAAATGAAGAAGCGGTTATCCAAGAAGGAAGATGCTAAGTATAGTCTTGATAAAGAGGGATTATTAAGATTTGAAGGAAGAATTTGGGTTCCGAATGAGACGGAATTAAAGGAGCAAGTGTTACAAGAAGCTCATAGTTCGAGGTACTCGATACATCTTGGTAGCACTAAGATGTATCAAGACCTTCGATAGAGTTTTTGGTGGCCAAACATGAAGAGAGAAATAGCAGAGTATGTGAGTAGGTACTCGACTTGTCAAAAAGTTAAGGCCGAACATCAACGACCCAGTGGCTTATTACAGCCATTGGAGATTCCAGAATGGAAGTGGGAACATATCACGATGGACTTCGTGGTGGGACTTCCGACGACGAATAAAGGATACGATTCGATTTGGGTAATAGTGGACCGGTTGACGAAGTCAGCTCACTTTTTGCCAATTAGGGTCAAGTATAACTTAGACCAGTTAGCTAAACTTTATGTTAAGGAAATCATTTCTAGACATGGAGTACCAGTATCGATTGTGTCAGATCGTGATCCACGATTCACATCGAACTTTTGGAGGAGTTTGCAAGAACAGTTGGGAACACAGCTGAAGTTAAGCACAACTTATCATCCATAAACCGATGGGCAGAGCGAGAGAACAATTCAGACGTTAGAAGACATGTTGAGGTCTTGCGTTATGGATTTCAAGGGTAGTTGGGATGATCACCTACCACTAGTAGAGTTTACGTATAACAAAAGTTATCATACAAGCATAGGTATGCTGCCTTATGAAGCTCTGTATGGAAGAAAGTGCAGAACACCATTGTGTTGGGATGAAGTGGGAGAATGCCGAATGCTAGGACCAGAATTGGTACAGCAGACAGCGGATGTGGTAAAGTTAATTCGGATGTGTCTCGTCACAGCTCAGGGCAGACAGAAGAAGTATGTGGACTCACACAGACTAAGTCGAGAGTTTGAAGTGGGCTAGTATGTGTTTCTAAAGGTATCTCCCTGAAAAGGAAAGATACGCTTTGGAAAGAAAGGAAAGTTAAGTCCAAGGTTTATAGGACCTTTTGAGGTATTAAAACGGGTGGGAGAGGTAGCTTATGTGATAGCATTACCTCCAGAACTAGAACGGATACATAACGTGTTTCACGTATCAGTATTACGCCCATATAAGCCAGACTATAAGCATATAATCGAGTATGAGCCGATTCATATCGAGAAAGACTTAACATATGAAGAATCGCCGATGCAAATCATTGATAAAAAGGAACAAGTTCTGAGGAACAAGGTAATACCATCAGTAAAGGTATTATGGAAGAACCATGATGCTGAAGAAGCAACGTGGGAATTAGAAGAAAAGATGAAGAAAAATTTTCCCCATCTATTTGATTAAAGTAAGACGAGATTTTGGGGACAGAATTTTTATAAGGGGGGAAGAATGTAACAACCGAGAGATTCAGATCTTATTGTAAAATGATTTTATTAAATTAAATAATAATAAAATTCTATTCTATGTGTTATCAAGATGGTTGTCATTGTATAACCTATTGATGTTAGAATGTCGTAGTATTTGAACTACGTGAACAAATTAAAGTGTTTGAATTTCCAAGACGAAAATAAAAGTATTCCGAGAAATTTTCTAAAAAACATTATTCATCGGTATGTGCTCGGGATTTATTTTTGAATTTCTGAGAAATACCTAATGATAGAATGACAAGGTAAGATGGATTATGTAATAAAAATCTAGTTATGGAAAATATAATATTTCGCTTGCGGACTTAATTTATAAACGATAAGGAAGACGAAGTAGTAATGAATAAGTAATAATTGTATAATACTTAGGTATTGTACAAAGGTAATGAAAATGAGTATAATACGAAGTATTATACGAGTTTGTATGAAGGATGAAATATCGTATATAAATTCTATATGAATTAGAATACAAAAATAATACATAAACTATTTTATATATGTATTAAGTAATGTTAATGGACTTGGAAAGGTTGATTGGAATTTCTACAAGTCCAAGTGAATAAAATGTTAAGACCCAATTATTAATTAATGAACCAACTAGTGTTTATTAATGCAAAGCCCAAGGATTTATTGAATCCAAGCCCAAGCTAGAATCCATGAGTTGTAATGACCCATGGGGCAAACCATATTAATATGGTAAGTATGGTGACCAAGTTAATGTGGTGACCAAGTTAGGAGTAATGACCAAGTAATAGAAGTAATGGCCAAGCAAAAGATAAGAGTTGTGTTAATCAAGTAATGAATAGTAAGGAGGTGGCTTAAGGAGGTGGGTTGATTTAATGACTAAATTACCCTAACCTTACAAATTCTATAAATAGAGAAGCCTTGCAAGCCATTTGTTAGTTGTTCAAATAATCCAAACATCTCAAAGTGCTTAAGTGTTAGAGACAATAAGCTACAATATGTTACTTTCATTTGTAAGAAGAAGAAGAAGGCTACTTTACCAAGACTTCTAAAGTAAGACTTCTCTCTAAATTATCTTCTATCTCTATTCATGATAGGTTGATAAGAAAAGATGGATTAAGGAACATGAATGTTAAGAAGTAAGAAGAATGTGTAAGTAATGAACTTAAGCCACATAAGTTGGTAATAAGTCATTTAAGCTAGGATATGTTATAAACTTATGTGAAAGTATTATGAACTTGTAATGAGTTTATCAAGAGAAGTGATATGGATGTAAAAGAACTTATATGATCATATGTATCATGTATACATAAGTAAAGTTATATGTTAAGAGCATATAAAGTATGTTGATTAAGAAACTTTAATTGTCATAAGTCATGAACAATAAAAATATTAAGTAGTTTATAATTTGGCAAGTTATAAGCTCATGAAGAATAAGTCAAAAATCCAACAATGAATATAGGTTGTTGTAATAAGTATGTTGAGATGTTCACATGATGAATGGAATTCATTTATAATATTGAACAAATCATAAGAATGCAGATTTGCCGAAAATTGCACGATTGGACGATAATCGTCGAATTCGTAAAATTCTCGGAATAGAAGTCAAATTTTGTGTTTGAACTCGGAACCATTGTTTTCCGACGGAGACAAGTCATATTTTGAATTTAAGAGTTGTGGACTCAAAAATGACCAAATTCCGACTTAGAACAAAGAATCGAGCGTTGAACGTTCACGACCGTTTATCGTTTTTGTTAAAAATGAAACAATAAGTGAATTTTTAGCAAACAAAGTCAAATAGATAAAATTCTTGCATGAATGCGTAGATTACGTAATTTGTGACCTGTAGGCTTTTGAACGAGCCAATTCGGACTTATAATGAAAAAATTATGCGTCCGAGAAGTTCACAAAATTCAAAGATCAATTTTTTTCACGGTGCCTGCACTGAGTTGGCCATGCAAGGCCAACCCTAAACCAAACTAGTCACGCCATGAAGACGTATGTGATCCAAAGCACACTTTGCAAGAGTTCACCGCAAAAGCAAATCAGTAGTATAATTTGTGGCCATAGCAATACCATGAACAATACAAAAACCTTATGAAGTGTGGCGCCGCAGCGCGGCACACCAAGTAAGGACTCGCTCCGTAGCTCCAAGTCCGGGTTAATGCCAATATTAACTCGTGCCACAGCACGAGATGTGAGTATAAAGCCGACGCCGCATCGCCAACCTCAGAACAAGGATAGTGATGAATGTTTCTAAGTACAAAGAAAAGAAAGTTAATTAATTTAAAAGTAAACACAACCTAAGGAATGTAATGTAATATTGTTTAAACTTTGTTAAACCTTAAGGATGTTGTATGAAGGTTGAGATAACCTAGTCGAATAAAAATGCAAGGATAATGATAAACAGAAACAGATAGTAACTGAATCTAATACACAATTAGATTGAGATGAAGGTATGATATAGTCATATACATACTTGATTATATGTGACCTAATGTAAGGCATTATGTGATCATGTATTGTAGAGACTTGAAAGACTTGAACATAAAGTTAATATACCGTAGCAGACACTAAAGGCAAGTATTATAACTCTTGTCTCAGTTCATTCTGAACAAGTTTTTGAAGTTCATGTATTATTTCGCATGAATTGAAGTATGTTGAAGTTAAAGCCAATTCCTTTGGCTAGACTTGATATATTGATAATCTATTCATTTATTATCAAATGTGGTTATCTTTTGTCAACTACTCGATATGGTTTTCAAAAGAAGACTGAAATGTTAAACAAATGTTTTGTCGGTAAAACGACAGGCACGTGAGGTTGCCAAATGCTTAAACGTGCATACGTTTAATGGATGTAGTGTTGATCAACATAGAGTACAATAGGCTGATCACCTAGAAGTGCTCGTAAGTAATATCGGGCTTACAGACTTAGTTCCGGGTTGTCCTTTTCCAATAAAGAATAAATACTCGAGGTCTTTGACCGGAGTAAATGTTTTACTAAATATTGTTATTATTGTAAAACATTTTGAAAGAAAGATGAAGTGCTATTTTGAATTATCAATAGTACTTCATAACTATTGTTCAGTTATTGAAGATATACGATTCGTATGTGTCAAACATGTTGTTATTGAATTGTTATACTTGATGAGCTTGTTATGCTCACTCTTGCTTGAACCATATGAATGCAGCTAAGACTAAACGTCCTGAAGGATCGAAAAAGGATAAAGGAAAAGCTAAAGCAGATTGTTAAGCTGTCTTGTAATAGTATAGGTCTATTGTTGTAATTTAACTGATATTATGACAAAGAACCTTTGTAATGGGTATAGAACCTGGGAAATGTAAATATTACTTTAAATATATAGAAGTTATGTTCGTTCTTTGAGACTTTTCAATTTAATGAATGTATGAATGTTGTACAGTATAGCACCATCTGTCGGGTTGGAAGATACCCGGATTTGGGGGCGCTACAACCACAGGCTCCCAAAAAGTCATGATTTGAAGGTATTATTGGTAGTAACTTATTTCCTTATATGCAGCAAATTTTTTCCCCTACGTTTCGATGTGGGACTGGGGTGTTACACTTTAGATGATGTTACTATATTCTGGGTATGCCCCTTAGCCATTGTTTTTTGGTCTTATTAATACAAACAAATTTAGCAAAAAAAATAAATCTGGGTGATACCTCAAACTGGATAATAATTTGCATATGCATAATCGTTGAGGTAGTCACCACCATGTTGTCTTGGCCCAAAACTAACAGCGCATTGATTACTCGGATGATTCCCAGCACAATAATTACAAACTACCACTATCTTTCAAATACGTTGGGCTGCAATAACGTCCAACCTCCCCGAAAGTATCTCTAGTTGTGCTGATAATGCAGAAATTCTATTCAGTTCATAAATCCCTGTGTCCCTTGGTTGAGTCATACTCGAATATGGCCTTTAATAATTGCATCCAGCCATGGTAGCTGAAACGAGAGAAAAATAGGAAGATAATAAAATAAAAAAAATGTTTAAATTAAGACTAATTTGATTGAAGCTAATATTGGCAAAAAAAATAAAACTAATTCCCCGACAACATCGCCAAAAACTTGTTCGGTAAAATCTAGTTACGCACAACACGCAAGTATACGTGATCAACAAGTAATAAAGTGAAAGTAGAGTATCGTTCCGATGAGGAATTATTAATACAAATTACCAAATACTAACTCTTAATCAAACTAATTTTATTTAAACAATCAATTTAAGATTATGAATTAAATTATTTAATTACACTAATTCTAATTACCACTAATTAAAAATCAGATTATGGAGATTTAAGATCACAACTTCAGTTATTGCTTCACTTAAATGAATACACTTCTTATCAATTAAGCTCACTATTCTGAATTGTTAATCAATAACACATAAATAAATATTGTGACACCCCCCAAATCCCGGTACTTCATTACCTCAAGATTTGGTGTTCATGTAATCAAAACATTCATTTATAACTACCCAATCATAAATAAAATTGAATAATAAACACCTTTATACAGAATTACATAAAATAAAATCTCCCAGGTTATTTAACCTTTACAAACAATCATTCATACAGAAAATTTAAAATAAACTTCATTACAATCTTTAAATCAAGGTCTGATAATAAAACTATCAAACTATTACAAGTCTTCAGTACTTGTTCATCTTTCCATTTCCTTTACTGGTGCTAGGTACGTCACTCTTTCCATCTTTAGCTGTAAGGAATTTACAGCCAAGAGTGAGCAAACAAGGCTCACTTGAAATATCAATAAATAAAACTTTTACATTCTTTGCCCATTCAGGGGCTCAATAGAACTGAACAATAAGTTCTATTAACTTCTTATACGTTCCTTGCCTATTCAGAGTCTTAAAAGAACTGAAACATTCCTTGCTCATTCAGGGGCTCAATAGAATTGAACAATAAATTCTATTAACATCTTAAACATTCAACTGAGGGTCTAATGACCACGAACCTTGTCCACAGTTATAAGTAATCTTTCAACTTTAACTTTTACAGTCATACTACTATAATGACTTCAGGGTACTTAGGGGGATCAACCCTTCGTACATGTATTGTATACAAACATTTTAGCGCAAAGTACAAAACTAAGCATAACCCCTATAAATAGGGTTGTTCATCTCAGTATTTTGAGTACAAGCCCGCCCCAAAGATAGTTTGGTTTGGATACAATTCAAGGTAATTTGGAATTCAATGGACATCTACTAAGGATTAGTTGAATAAAAGATAATAACACTATGTTATTAAATAATCCTGACTAAATAAACATTTCGTTCTAAGCTCATGCTTTAGGGATAATCTAATAGCATAACCATTAAATAACACATCGTACCTTGCTTTGAATAACATTAAGCTAAGGTTACATCTTAGAATTTAATATCAAGCATGCATAACAACAATAATAACTTGAACAATAAACTGGTTTAACAGAATAAAGGTACTTGCATGCTAATATAACAAGTTTAGAGTTAAGAAAAACTTGCATAAGAATAATAACTATCTCAACGAAAATGTGGAGATGGGAAGCTTGTATCATCATGAATAACTGGATACAATTAAGTTGCTTAATGGAAATACTTTACTCAATAAAGTATAGCATATGAAATTTGCATAACGAAGCTTTAGGATTAGAAAACTTGCTCAATGTAAAAAGATAGGGATTTAGAATCTTTCCTTGCGCGTTGATTAAACCGTTATAATCCAAATAACAATTATCATATATACATATGTTAACATGACATGATTAGTCATAATCAACGCTACATCACGTAAGGTTTAAATGTCTAACCATGTAATTAAATCGCATAATCAAATTCTATCTAATAAAACTAATAACAATATTGGTTAATTAGTAATTCCATGTTCACTTATAGTATTAATATACTATAATACCAGAAATACATACTCAACATTTATCATATATCATTCCTTTAAAATATCAGACTTTTGTGCAAAAAAAAGCCGTTTCAACATTACATTAAATGGTAGCCACTGGCCACTGATTTATTAATGGTAAGTTGTTGCTTGGCACACTGATGTAATGCGATCCGACGCGAGATTTATATAGGGACTCGGTGAATGCCATAAGTCCTAAGGCCTCCAAGATCGACTTCAGCACGCAATAAGAAAGTTTAATCAAGGCCGATTTTGACGCTAGGCGCTAAACTTGAAACTTGTACTTGAGCGTGAATTTCGATGTTGGGGCGCCGAAACTCACAGAAACAAAACAAAGAACAGAGCCAAAGCTACTGTTTTAATTTTTAACACAATTAACACCAATTAACATGTATAATTTCACGTAAATCACACATAAACATTATGAAGCTTATACATACACATTTTACACAACTAACCGACAATATCAGAAACTTAAATCCTTGAAAACATTGTTTTTCTTTGAAACCAAAATTTTAAAACTCCATTGTTGATATCCAAAGTACAGTGAACGTAAATTCCACTATTATCAACCAAATTTGATTCCTTTGAAATACAAGTATACCAACATATAACAAATTAACATGTATAGTTCAATTCCTCAGTTAGCATACATAAATTTTGATATTTCTACAAAACATATATTTGTATATATATACTTCATTGTACAAACCAATTTCTTCCTTTAGCCTATAATTATCATACAGTCATATATATATATATATATACAGATACACATGCTAGTGATAACAATTAAAAAATTGATAAATTGAGACCTACAATTTCACAGAGACTATATACTATAAAACATATATGATTACATAAACATAGATTAAGGTTATAAACACCTACCTTTTGTTGTTAAGAAATACTTGTTAAACCCTTAGAAAAGCTTGAAGAACTCTGTATTTCCTAGAATCTCAGACTTTTCTCTCTCAACTATCTATGTATTCCTTTCTTTCTTTTAGCGACCAACTCTAAGGTAAGCCAAATAACGATATCATGATACTAAATAAAAACCAACGTAAGTCTTTTCAATTATTAAAAAAAGCGACGCTCACTAATGATTCGTATTAAATTAGCAGCTACTAAAATAATATTATATATATATATATATATATATATATATATATTATTAAATTAATAATTTATATTCAAAAGAAAACCAAAAGCCATAAGGCTTTGTTTGGCAAACCATTTAAAAATTAAAGAATTAATATACTTAAACCTTGTTTGGCAAAAACTAAATTAAAATTACATTAATTTATTTTAATAACTCTTGTAATATAGTTATTTGCCACACTTTATTTAATAACAATTTATTAAATAAATTACTTAATCACATAACTCAATCAATATAACACATTAATTATTTAACAAAAAATAATTAACTAAATCAACTCAATCAAATTGAACAATTATTTATTCAATAATAAACACATCCAATAAATATTTATATAAATCAATAAATATTTATAATTTACACTTAAAAATCTGGAATGTTACAAATATTACCATCTCTCAATGCATCATACTCAAATCAACTTAAATCCACAGATGATAGAATTAAGAAGAACACCCTAATTAACTAATTTACTATATCTCTATGTGAATTACAATTAAAAAGGATTTTAAGCACAAGTTCTCTGTCAGATTACATGCGATGTATAGGTATATCTTTATCTTACACATAAATTATGAATTCCAACGCCATGCAGAAGACACAATCACATGCTATTGTGATCAGATCTAAATCTATAATTTATCTCTCGATTTAATATAGATTATCATGGTAATTATTAGCTAGGCAATTAAACAATTCATCACAAATCATAATAGACAATCCAAGAATAATCACAATAATTAATAGAGAAGCATACTAAAAATAAACTTTACAATAAGTTCCATTGTAATCTTAAACAAAAGATTTAGTTCATGATTAATGAATTAAAACTAAGAATCCATAATTGAATAAACATTAAAAGACAAAAATAAGAGTAGAGTGAAGAATAAATCTATTGTCAGCAAATCTCCATCTTCCTCAAGCTCCTGCTCTTGATCTTCAATGGTCTTCAAGACAAAAATTTGAAATGAATCGCGGGTCTCTATCTGACACTGGCACTCCATATCTCGAAACGATCTCTTTGATGTACAATTTTGCCAACTGATCAAGATTGAACCTAATCTTTATTGGTAAAAAGTGCGCTGATTTCGTCAGTCTGTCCACTATCACCCAAATTGCATCGCATCCTCTTTGAGTAGTTGGAAGACCCACCACAAAATCCATCGTGATATGCTCCCACTTCCATTCTGGTATTTCCAACGGTTGAAGTAATCCGCTAGGTCTTTGATGTTCGGCTTTTACTCTTTGACATGTCAAACATTTCGCCATGCATTCTGCAACGTCCCTTTTCATATTTTGCCACCAAAAATGTCGGCGTAAATCTTGATAAATCTTCGTACTTCCTGGATGAATCAAATATCTTGAGCTATGAGCTTCGATCAAGATTTCGTCTTTTAGCTCTGGTGTTGCTGGAACCCAGATTCTTCCCTCGTACCATAGTAATCCTTCGGTATTGACTTTGTATTTCGTATCGCTACCATCATCCATATTCTCTTTTATCTTCCCACATTCTTCATCTTGTAAATGAGCGTTCTTCACCTTGTCCAGTAAAGTTAGACCTGCTTCTAACTGAAATAGTCGTTCGTCGGATTCCTGTGGAAATTTGATTTCCAGCTCTAACTTTGTCATTGCTGAAATGAGCTCCTCCTGAGTTGTTATCAGCATCAACTTCTCCCGACCTTTCCTACTTAAAGCATCTGCAACCACATTCGCTTTGCCTGGATGATAAAAGATCTCACAATCGTAATCCTTTATCAATTCCATCTATCTTCTCTGACACATGTTCAGATCCTTCTGAGTGAAAATATACTTCAGACTTTTGTGGTCTTTGTAGATCTCACATTTCTCTCCATACAGATAGTGTCTCCATATCTTGAGAGGAAATACTACTGCAGCCAATTCCAAATCATGAGTCGGATAACCTTTTCCATAATCCTTCAGTTGTCTTGATGCATAGGCAATAACTTTGTCGTTTTGCATAAGAACACAACCCAATCCCTTGTGTGAGGCATCACTATACACCACAAAATTTCCTGTATTATCCGGCAGGGTTAACATAGGTGCCACACTTAGCTTCTTCTTCAAATCTTGGAAGCTCTCTTCACATTTCTCCTTCCAAACGAATTTCACAGCTTTCCGTGTCAAATTTGTTAACGAAGTGGCTATCTTGGAAAAATCTTGAATGAATCTTCTATAATAATCGGCCAGTCCCAAGAAACTCCTCACCTCCGAAGGTGTCCTTGGTTGTTCCCAATTGATTACAGCTTCTACTTTTGATGGATCCACTGAAATCCCATCTTTCTCAATCACATGACCCAAAAATTGTACACGATTGAGCCAAAATTCGAACTTAGAGAATTTCGCGTACAACTTTTCCTTTCTTAGTGTCTCCAATGTCAAATGTAAATGTTCCACGTGTTCTTCTTGAGTTTTGGAATACACCAAAATGTCGTTGATAAATACCACTACGAACTTGTCTAAGAATGGTTTAAATACCCTGTTCATCAAATCCATGAACGCAATGCGGGAATTTGTTAAACCAAAGACATCACCGAAACTTCGTAATGTCCATAACGAGTTACAATGTCGTTCTAGGTATATCCTCCTTTCTCACCTTCAATTGGTGATACCCACTTCTCAAATCTATTTTTGAGAAGTACTTAGCACCCTTCAACTGATCAAACAAGTCATCTATTCTAGGCAACGGATACTTATTCTTAATAGTGACTTTGTTTAACTCTCTATAATCAATGCAAAGACGCATTGATCCGTCCTTCTTCTTCACGAATAATACTGGCGCTCCCCACGGTGATACACTTGGTTGAATATATTTCTTGTCTAGCAGCTCTTGCAGTTGTACCATCAGTTCTTTCATTTCTACCGGAGCCATTCTGTATGGGGCCTTCGATATTGGTGCAGTTCCTGGCACTAAGTCGATTACAAACTCAATCTCTCTGTCAGGCAGAAGTCCTGGCAAATCTTCCAAAAATACATCTACAAATTCCCTAACCACTGGTATCTCTTCCAGTTTCACACCCTTCTTTTGAGTATCGACTATGTAAGCTAAATAACCCACACAGCCTTGACTCAACAACTTCGTGGCTTCGCATAATCGTCGGACATTTCATTTGTCTCAGCGATTTGCTACCTTGAAAACTACCTTTACTTTTAATCATAAGGTTTACACACTTCTTGTGACAATCAATTCTTTGCTCCATATTTGAACAATGATCCATTCCCAAAATTACATCAAATTCCCGAGTCTAATCGAAATTAAATCTACCATCATAATATTCCTTTTATCTTCACCCTACAGCTTCTTGTATCTGAACCTAACAGAATCACCTCCCTATTCGTAATTTCTATGTTCAAAGGAAATTCGGTTCTTCTCAGGCAATTCTAACCTCTTAGCAAATTCATCGAGATATAAGCGAGCAAGTAGCACCCCAGAATCAAATAATACATAAGCATTAATATCGTTGATTGGGATAATACCTGACACCACATCTTTTGATTACACAGCATCTTGCACAGTCATGTTGAAAGTTCTGGCTGTGGGTTTGTTTGATGATGTAGGTCCAGCAATGGCCCAAGTACCTCCATTATTGCCTCCCTTACTTTTTGCTATTTCTTCCACCTTCCTCTGAGGGCATTCACGAGCAAAGTGATCATTGGATCCGCACGTGAAACATATATTCTTCTTAGGTTGGGTGAAATTTGAGGCGATGTGACCCTCCTGACCACAGTTGAAACATGCACGTTTCCCCATCAAGCACACACCCTTATGAAACCTCCCGCATGTAGCACATGCTTCAAACTTCCTAAACTACTTTGGTTACCCCTTTAGTTTCCGATGAGTCCCTCCTGCTCCACTTCCTCTTAAAGTTGTTGTTGTTGTTGTTATTGCCATTTCCATTTCCTCCGCTACCATTTTTCACTTCCACCTCATTCTTCTTCTTCTTCTGCTATTGACTGAATTTTGTCACTTCCTCGCCTCCACCTTCAAGAGTAGTCTTGCTTTCTCCATCATTCTTTGCAAACATCTTCAATCGAACAGAAAACCCTCATCAGATGACCAGGGCTTCATCCTGTTCGAACCTCTTTGCATTACGCTCGTCTGTGCTGACCTGCTATGGCGCAAACCTCGCCAATTCGTTGAACTTCACGATATACTCAGATACCGTCATCGTTCCCTGCTTCAGTTCCAAAAACTGAACCTCTAACTGACTCTTTGAACTCTCTGGGAAATAGGTCTCCAAGAATAACTCATTGAACCTATCCTAGGTCATCACTCCTAGTCCTTCCCGGGTTTTATTGGCCTGCCACCAATAACTAGCTTCTGCTTTCAACATGAATGTTGCAAAAGCAGTCTTCTATTCATCCCCTACCCTAACGACTTCAAATACTTTCTCTATTTCCATAATCCATGTCTGTGCCTCGACCGGATTCATGGATCCACGGAATTCAGGTGGTCCAACCGCCTTAAATTCCTTAAACGTTGTACCTTGGTTTTGAGGTTGATTCTGTAACGCTCCTGTTAGTAATGTCACTAGTTGTTGGACGTGATTATCTTTAACATCGTTATTGTTAGTTCTCTCATTGGTTCTCTGTCGAGGTGGTTCATGTCTGAGAGGCATTTTCTGTTAAAACAAAACATCTATTAGACTATTACTCAACTTCTTTAAGTATTTTCTAATTAACTTGCCTCCATAAAAGAAATAAGCACATAACACATAACACTTCGAATAAAATAATAACTTTTATTTATTCATCATTACTTCGAAAAACATAAAAATAATAGCATCACTGCTATTTATATTCCTTCCCTGAACTTCAAAAGTTACAGGACAACATCATCATTCTTATATCCCATGGTTACTTAACACTAGGGATTTACACATTATTTAACACTTATTACGTGCATAACAGGCACATTTCCTACGATGATCTATTAAGATACTCCGTAGCCTTTCGACGATCTTCTTCCATAACTCGGAACATTGTTCGGTGATCAAACACATATGATGGCAGAGTCTCAAACTGAATTGGATAACCCATGACCCAATCTTGAGCTCGATTGATCATGGTATTGAATACTTTATCCATCTCTTCCATCTTCATCCTCTTTGCTTATGCGTCCTTTACTGCTCTTCTAATTCGTTGATAAGCTTCCTCGTATTAATCTTTAGCTCTCGCCCTCTTAGTAGCTTCTTTCTTCAGCTTGTTCTTCAGTTCCACGACCATGTCGATCAGTTTTTTCTTCTCTCCTTCAGTCTGCAACAGCTTCTCTTCAACATTAGTTATACGTTCATCTCGATCCTGAATATCATCGTCCTTCTGTGTCATAGCAGTCTGCTGTTCAGCTACTATCTCATGCAACTCCTCAACTGTGTTCTGAAGTTCCACGTTACGGTCGTAGACTTCATCATACATACTGGCAGCCATCGAGGTTAGTGGAGTCTCTTCCTCCTCGTCCTCGTCATCCTCCCCCTCCTGTGGCAACTCCACGGGATCCTCCTCATCCGTCTCCACATCATCATCCTCATCTTCAACCACTGTGACCAACGGGGCTGACTCTCGTGGCAGTAGTTATTCCCAAACAACCTGAATATCGCGAGGCTCATCCTCTATAGGCATCTGAGGTCCATCCTCCCTAGCCTGACTGGATTCTCCGATATTAGTCATCCTGACAACAAAGTTTTAAAATTTTAATTATTAATCATTCTACTCGACACTCATGAGCACATAAGTTATAAACACATAAGCATATAAGTGTTTTATTACTTCTTCCTTAAAACTCGATAAGAGTTATCTCCACTATCTTTTCAAAGGTTACTTCCTAAGGCTTTCCCCCCCCCACCTAAGGTTCATAACCTAAAGCTTTGATACCAACTTGACACCCCCAAATCCGGTGCTTTCATTACCTCAAGATTTGGTGTTCACGTAATCAAAACATTCATTTATAACTACCCAATCATAAATAAAATTGAATAATAAACCTTCCCATACAGGAATTACATAAAATAAAATCTCCCAGGTTATCTAACCTTTACAAACAATCATTCATGCGGAAAATTTAAAATAAACTTCATTACAATCTTTAAATCAAGGTCTGATAATAAAACTATCAAACTATTACAAGTCTTCAGTACGTGTTCATCTTTCCCTTTCCTTTATTGGTGTTAGGTACATCACCCTTTCCATCTTTAGCTGTAAGGATTTTACAGGCAAGAGTGAGCAAACAAGGCTCACTTGAAATATCAATGAATAAAACTTTTACATTCTTTTGCCCATTTAGGGGCTCAATAGAAGCCCGAATAATAAGTTCTATTAACTTCTTAATGTTCCTCGCCTATTCGGAGGCTTAAAAGAATCAAACATTCCTTGCCCATTCAGGGGCTCAATAGAATTGAACAATAAATTCTATTAACATCTTAAACATTCAACTGAGGGTCTAATGACCACGAACCTTGTCCACAGTTATAAGTAATCTTTCAACTTTAACTTTTACAGTCATACGACTATAATGACTTCATGGTACTTAGGGTAATCAACCCTTCGTACATGTATTGTATACAAACATTTCAGCGCAAAGTACAAAACTAAGCATAACCCCTATAAATAGGGTTGTTCATCTCAGTATTTTGAGTACAAGTCCGCCCCAAAGATAGTTTGGTTTGGATACACTTCAAGGTAATTTAGAATTCAATGGACATCTACTAAGGATTAGTTTAATAAAAGAAAATAACACTATGTTATTGAATAATCCTGACTGAATAAATATTTCGTTCTAAGTTCATGCTTTAGGGATAATCTAATAGCATAACCAATGAATAACACATCGTACCTTGCTTTGAATAACATTAAGCTAAGGTTACATCTTAGAATTTAATATCAAGCATGCATAACAACAATAATAACTTGAACGATAAACTGGTTTAACAGAATAAAGGTACTTGCATGCTAATATAACAAGTTTAGAGTTAAGAAAAACTTGCATAATAATAATAACTATCTTAACGAAAATGTGGAGATGGGAAGCTTGTATCATCATGAATAACTGGATACAATTAAGTTGCTTAATGGAAATACTTTACTCAATAAAGTATAGCATATGAAATTTGCATAACGAAGCTTTAGGATTAGAAAACTTGCTCAATGTAAAAATATAGGGATTTAGAATCTTGCCTTGCGCGTAGATTAAACCGTTATAATCCAAATCACAATTATCCTATATACATATGTTAACATGACATGATTAGTCATAATCAATGCTACATCACATATGGTTTAAATGTCTAACCATGTAATCAAATCACATAATCAAATTCTATATAATAAAACTAATAACAATATTGGTTAATTAGTAATTCCATGTTCACTCATAGTATTAATATACTATAATACCAGAAATACATACTCAACATTTATCGTATATCATTCCTTTAAAATATCAGACTTTTGTGCAAGAAAAAAGTCATTTATTAACTTTCATTAAGTGGCCAGCGTATTACAGTTTTAAACCCAATAGGCGCGTTAACATTTCTTGATGTGGCGCTTCTAGCGAGATTTATATAGGACTCGACCTTTGCGGCGCAAAAAGTCCGTGGTCCTAAAGATCGACTTCATTATACTGCAATCTGAAGTTTAATTTGGTGGCCGATTTTGGCACTAAGTATGCGAAACTTGACGTTGGAGAGTGAATTTCGACGCTGGGGCGCCGAAACTCACAGAAACAAAACAAAGAACAGAGCCAAAGCTACTGTCTTAATTTTTAACACAATTAACACCAATTAACATGTATAATTTCACGCAAATCACACATAAACAATATGAAGCATATACATACACATTTTACACAACTAACCAACAATATCAGAAAGTTAAATCCTTGAAAACACTGTTTTTCTTTGAAACCAAAATTTTAAAACTCCATTGTTGATATCTAAAGTACAGTGAACGTAAATTCCACTGTTATCAACAAAATTTGATTCCTTTGAAATACAAGTATACCAACATATAACAAATTAACATATATAGTTCAATTCCTCAATTAGCATACATAAATTTTGATATTTCTACAAAACATATATTCGTATATATATACTTCATTGTACAAACCAATTTCTTCCTTTAGCCTATAATTAGCATACAGTCATATATATATATATATATATATATATATACATATATATATACAGATACACATGTTAGTGATAACAATTAAAAAATTGATAAACCGAGACCTACAATTTCACAAAGACTATATATTGTAAAACATATATGATTACATAAACATAGATTAAGGTTATAAACACCTACCTTTTGTTGTTAAGAAATACTTGTTAAACCCTTAGAAAAGCTGTGACGTCCCCGAATTCAGGTCCTAAATCACCTGAGATCCGGTTCAATCATTTTATACAACTATTACTATTTGCGGAAGATATAAACATAAATTATTTATACATTACATTACACACTATTCCCCAAGGTCGAGTAACCTTAACTTAGAACACATTTCATAACTTATGTAACATATAACAACATTAATATCATATAATACAATTACAAATCTAATCGTATATGTAAACTAAAATTTGGGCTGTCTTGGACCTTTCCTTGTATCCCAAGCGCGTTAAATCTTAATCTGCAATGTTTTATCATGATATAGCAGGGTGAGCATAAGGATTGCCCGACAAGTTTAAGTTCAACAATATAACGATATATCATGATTGAAATGATTTGAATAATTGGTGGCTATAATTCAACAATATAATTGTGAACTAAGCGAGGAACAAATTTATGACTAAATAAGTATTATACATGAACAAATATATAAAAACAATGGTAATGAAGGTGATCGACCTTTCATACGACTTATACATGCCAATATGTACAGTACAATTATACATGGCAACCAAAGACAATGATTAACCAAAAGCTTATCCAAATGAAACACTCTTAGTAGAGTTAAGTAAAACAAAACTTGCACGAGCAGATTGATTACTTACTACACAATTTATTTACGCCTTATCCAAGACCTAATATTAGTAATATAGATCTCCAATATTAGAATAATATCATCACAATATAATACTATTATATATATACACAGAATAACCTAAACACATAACACATAACCCTATTAGTCTATAACACACATAAGACTCAGTATCAGGTCAAACTATTTCAGTCTGACTTGAGTTCGACAAAGTTCTAATGTCCCGACGGTCTAGTCGGACAATTCTTTGAGGCTAAGTTCAATTAAACTCTGACTTAACACGTAACAATTAACTTAAATAATTTCAATAACAGTCAAAATATTTTTCAAAGTTTCATAATAATTTTTAAATAATTATTACTATTTATCTTCATTTTTAAATCATTAATAACGCATTTAAATAAATTAAATACCACATAATTCTTTTATCATTAATATTTATTTATTATCAAATATTAATGAAATACATATCATAATACTATAATAAATTTATAATATATCAAAGTATTTTAATACCTTAAAATCATTTAAATATGATTTTTAAACCGTTAATTCATTATCCGTTAATTGCTTTTAATATTAAAATATTAATATTTTCATGACAAAATATCAAAAGTTATATTTTATAACTTAAAATATTTTATAATACTAAAATCATTTTCATATAATTTTTAAATCATTTATTCTATTTAACTAATTTATTTAATATAATTATTAAATAAGTTAACTATCATTAATATTAATTAATTAATGAAATTTAGCCCAAAATATTAAAAGTCACTTAAAATAACTTAAAATATTTTCTTTTACCATAATATTATTTTTCATGATTTTTCATGTATTAAAATATTTTAAACATTTATTTAATATTATAATTAAATAAATTAAATACAATTTATATTTCAAAAATATTAAATATTTATGAAATATACTCTAAATAATTAAAACTATTTTTCAAAATTTAAAATAATTTTTTGGAAATTTATTAAGTATTTTTAATAATTAAAATCTATTTTTTTCTATTTTTAATTAATTTCACGAAAATCGAAAAATAAATTAATTAGAAAGCGTCGTCGCTAAAAGCCTATATAATGACACTTATGTCGTCGTCTTAGGTGTTCTTGAGCTCAAAGAACAACATGGAGACCCGAGTTTAAGGTTAAATGGTTTGGCCAAACTTTAATGCTCGGTGTAATTGAGTTACGGGCTCGATCTAACTTTGATGCGTGTAGTGTTTATGTAACACTACAACAAACAACCATCATCGTGGACTAACAATCAACACACAAAGAGATCAGATCTCCCAAACTAACTGTTAGACCATACACAGGTTTTCCGAAACCCGAGGCGGTTCAATACCAACTTTACAGCTTGATTTACTTTACGTTACGGTCGTCATGATGGTTGGGTTTATGGTCCTAACATGTAGTCATCATGTCCATGAACAAATATATAACATTATTTGATCCACGAACATCACAATCTCTAGATTAATCTTGGTCAAATGTTGTCGAAAACTTCGTTCTTACTTTTACGGAATTTCCGAAAACATGTAAAATTACTTGGATGGTCTACTTTGACCATCTTTTACATCCGTTCTGTTTGTTATTTAAAGGGTACAATGCCAGGGATCCAGAGTCCTTATTACAGGCTATAAGTATGATACAACAAAAACCTCATAACATTAAAAACGTAACAGATCAAGAAGGTTAAACTTCTTGTCAGACGGATATTTTTAATTTCTAGGTTGCCCAGATTTTCGACCAGTCAACCTTGGTCAACGGACTTTGACCGATCATAACTTGCAATCTAAACTTCAAACAACTATAAATCCACTTCCAGATTAAAGACCACATACCCAACTATAGATCTAACATATAAAACATTATAAATCATGAACATAATAAGATCTACGGCCTCCGACATTACTTGTCAGACCATGTTTCAAAATTTTTCCAGATTCCTAAAAATGCTTGATTCGTGCATCTAAGTGTTATAGATCCATGATCTATCAACCCAGATCACTTATAGACACCATATTACACATATCTAACCAATCAATTGCAACATTTAACAACAAATCATGAGATTTCGAATATTAGGGTTCATATACCTTTTGAGTTTTGATTCTGATTTCTGATCTTTGAGGATCTATTCTTGGTTGCTAAGAAATGATTCTAACCTTGTTTATCACCCCCTTCTCACTCCAAAACCCGAAATATAGAGAGAGAGTGGCTTGGACAAAATGAAAATAAAGTGAGACTTTTCTCTTTCTTAATCTATTTATATTATGTAATTATGGAATGTATGTGGATGGCTAGATGGCCGATATGGCTGGATAATAGGCACATGTAATAGCCTTAGTTGGTCAACAACTCATACTAGGGAAATTCTTACAAGTAACCTTTAATTATACAACAAAGGGTAAAATAGTCATTTCCATGCAATTTTAATGGCATTTTGGACTTTTAATCAAACCCTTAGGGTTTAAGGTTTGTTAGGGTTTAGGGTTTGGAGCATTTAGAGTTTAGGGTTTAAAACCCTTAGGGTTTACAAAATTAATTTTATACAATATCCAATTTAGGTTTTAAAAAAAATAGAAAATTAATATTTCTAACTTATAATTAGAATTTTGTAATTATATTAAAATTTCTTAATCATAATTTAAATATTGGTAATTAGGATTAACATTTCCTAATTAAAATGGCTAATTAAGCAATTAGGGTCAAAATCACGGATTAGGGTTTATAACCCAAAATTAGGGTTTCTAATAGAAAAATAACTTCATAATTTAGAAAGTAGATTTCATAATCAGAATAGGGTTTGCTAATTAATTAAGCGTTACCCTAATTAATATTATAATTATTTACACTTACGCCATTAAGTTCTCGATTTAGGGTTCCATGCACCGAATTAGGGTTTCGGATTCCCGGAACTGAAATTAGTTTTTTCAGAACCGATTTTAGGGTTTCTTATTAATCGCTAGGATTTTCTAACCGAACGTTGACGTTCTTAATATATACTTAGGGTTTGTTACAGATATCGTTTACCTGATCAACCCTTGACCCTTAACCATATACTGTACACATATAATAACATTTACATAGAACATAATAACGTATTTCCTTAATCTTGAACAATTCACTTAAATCCTTCACAGAATTTTGAAATCCTCAAAATTCTTTCTTAAAAATATCAAACGCATACACTAATTTTCTGTCTAGGTTCTAATTTTGAACCTTAAATCAATTAATAAAATTTTTAAAAATATTCAAAATTCTCGGGTTGTCACATTCACCCCTTCTTCTAAAAATTTAGTCCCACGAAATTTACCTTACCTACTACACCATCTTTGCTTACACCATACATATACATCATCACATTTACCCGATACACCACTCACAAGAGTAAAAATTTTTAAATTTTGATTGAGGGGTTTCTGAGACTATTATGCATCATTTTTATGAAAGGTTTTATGGAAATTCATCCATAACCCGTCATTACTTACAGAACCTGAAAGGGTGATTAGCCCGATATGCCTGTCTTGGCCATGTCTTCTTTGGTGAACAATTTGTTCCTCTTATCCGCCTTGGGCGCATAAACTTTACCTCGGTCTTATTGGATTCCTTTTTGAAAATAATTTGGTTAGGAAATTTCTTTCAATGAACCCTTAGAGTTTTCATAAAGGTTTGTCTAGTTGAATCGAATAGCATAGACTCATACCAATAATTCAATTCAATCGAATTATTTAAGTGTAGCTAAACCAGATTGTAAATTAAAATTTTGAAAATATTTTTTTGAGAATGGCCTTGTGATCTTGTCTTGTATTAACGATCCGTTTGAGGATCTCGTCATTGTATGACTTTGTCACAACACATCATACCATAGTGGAACAACGATTTTAGATCAAATTCACACTAAATATTCTACGTATTTACAACTCCATCAAATTTATATCATCTACTGCACTTGAGGTTATATGGTACATGGTGATAAATAAAACAAATTTTGATATTTCAAATCATTTGCGTCTAGCTGAAATAAGTAGCATAGACAATACTTTAAACCGTTTCAAAAATGATTACGAGTCTACAAATTTATTTTTTTAAAGGCACACAGTGCGTATTTAGCTTGATGTCGACATTTCGAAGTCTAGCATAGCTAGGAGTTTCGAAAAACTTAAGTCTCCACTAATAATCATTGGCTTAACAATCTATCTGTTCCTATTATCCTCAATACTACATTTACACACAACTATACCCGATTCAGTAAAACCACACTTATGAGTCCATAAATTACCACAATCATATGAGTTTAAGAACTTGTCTAGCTTGGACCTTTGGCGTCCAGATTCATTTGAGGGTTCATAAACATTTCATATAACTATCGTCAAGTATGTCACATAAGTATGAGTTTTAAGAACTTCGTATATAACCTTATATCCTCTACCTATGACCTATCTATCTGTTATACACATGAGAAAGGAATCACCCTCTTAACACGTATATAGCAAATAGCACAACACAAACATTTTAATGATTATCATTGCCAGAAACTAAGTGGTTTTTACACTATGTACAATTCAGCTCCCATACGAAGAATCATACAACTTAGCGGCTGACACGAGTCCTCAATTGAATCCCCACCTAACACTAACCCCCTTTTCAATACGAGTTTCATTTAACTCGTATTCATAATCCATAACTCTTTCATGAGTTTTCATAGTACAATTTCATTATACAACTGCCACATAACAAACTTTGCTGTAACTTTTCAATCATTAGATTGATTCTTATCCCTGCTATCACTTTATCAGATCACGGGGTGATCTTATAGTATATATTACGATTTATTTCTATGTCTTGATCGTTTTGTTTTACGATCTTCTATCACTGCACTTTTAGTCTTTTAGACTCTATCTATTCCTCACTACTGTTCAACTTCATTATCAGAGTTAGGGAACTCTGTATCTTTTAACTTTCGTAGAGATTAGTCTTTGAATCTTCTGAGCCAACTAACTCTATTTGAGTTAGTACTTATCCTAATCACTGCGGTTATTGGTCTCAGGTATTCCTACCTAAGCTTCATAACCAACAACTCTGATACCAACTATGACGTCCCCGAATCCAGGTCCTAAATCACCTCGGATCTGGTTCGATCATTCTATACAACTATTACTATTTGCGAAAGATATAAACATAAATTGTTTATACATTACATTACACACTATTCCCCAAGGTCAAGTAACCTTAACTTAATACACATTTCATAACTTATCTAACATATAACAACATTAATATCATATAATACAGTTACAAATCTAATCGCATACGTAAACTAAAATTTGGGCTGTCTTGGACCTTTCCTTGTATGTCAAGCTAGCGTTAAGTCTTAATCTGCAATGTTTTATCATGATATAGCAAGGGTGAGCATAAGGATTGCCCAACAAGTTTAAGTTCAACAATATAACGATATATCATGATTGAAATGATTTGAATAATTGGCTGGCTATAATTCAACAATATAATTGTGAACTAGCAGGAACAAATTTATGGCTGAACAAGTATTATACATGAACAAATATATATCTGAAACAATTGGTAATGAAGGTGATCGACCTTTCATACCTACTTATACATGCAATATATACAGTACAATTATACATGGCAACCAACAATGATTAACCAAAAAGCTTATCCAAATGAAACACTCTTAGTAGAGTTAAGTAAAACAAAACTTGCACGAACAGATTGATTCTTATTTCTGCAATTTATTTACGCCTTATCAGAAGACCTAATATTAGTAATATAGATCTCGATATTAGAATAATATCATCACAATATAATACTATTATATATATACACGAATAACCTAAACACATAACACATAACCTATTGATACATAACACACATAAGACTCGATTATCGGTCAAACTATTTCGATCGACTTGAGTTAAACAAAAGTTCTAATGTCCCACGATTACAGTCGGACAATTCTTCGAGTCTAAGTTCAATTAAACTCGACTTAACACTTAACAATTAACTTAAATAATTTCAATAACGATCAAAATATTTTTCAAAGTTTAAGTAATAATTTTTAAATAATTATTACTATTTATCTTGATTTTTAAATCATTAATAATGCATTTAAATAAATTAAATACCACATAATTCTTTTATCATTAATATTTATTTATTATCAAATATTAATGAAATACATATCATAATATTATAATAAATTTATAATATATCAAAGTATTTTAATACCTTAAAATCATTTAAATATGATTTTTAAAACGTTAAATTCATTATCCGTTAATTGCTTTTAATATTAAAATATTAATATTTTCATGAAAAAATATCAAAAGTTATATTTTATAACTTAAAATATTTTTATAATACTAAAAATCATTTTCATATAATTTTTAAATCATTTATTCTATTTTTCCATAATTTATTTAATATAATTATTAAATAAGTTAACTATCATTAATATTAATTAATTAATGAAATTTAGCCCAAAATATTAAAAGTCACTTAAAATAACTTAAAATATTTTCTTTTACCATAATATTATTTTTCATGATTTTTCATATATTAAAATCATTTTTAATCATTTATTTAATATTATAATTAAATAAATTAAATACCATTTATATTCAAAAAATATTAAATATTTATGAAATATACTCTAAATAATTAAAAACTATTTTTCGAAATTTAAAATAATTTTTGGAATTTATTAAGTATTTTAATAATTAAAATCTATTTTTTTTCTATTTTTAATTAATTTCTAAAAATCGAAAAATAAATTAATTAGAAAGCCGTCATTTAAAGCTTATAGCGACACTTATGCATCGTCTTAGGTGTTCTTGAGCTCAAGAACAACTTTATCGGACACGAGTTTAAAGGTCATGGTTTGGCCAAACTTTAATGCTCGGTGTAATTGAGTTACGGGCTCGATCTAACTTTGATGCGTAGTGTTTATGTAACACTACAACAAACAACCATCATCATGGACTAACAATCAACACACAAAGAGATCGGATCTCCCAAACTAAGCTGTCGGACCATACACGGTTTTCGAAACCCGAGCGCGATTTGAGTACCAACTTTACAGCTTGATTTACTTTACGTTACGGTCATACAATGGTTGGGTTTATGGTCCTAACATGTAGTCATCATGTCCATGAACAAATATATAACATTATTTGGTCCACGAACATCACAATCTCCAGATTAATCTTGGTCAAATGTTGTCGAGAAAACTTCGTTCTTACTTTTTACGGAATTTCCGGAAAACATGTAAAATGCTTAGATGGTCTACTTTGACCATCTTTTACATCCGATTCATTTTTGTTATTTAAAGGGTACAATGCCAGGGATCCAGAGTCCTTATTACAAGCTACAAGTATGATACAACAAAAACCTCATAACATTAAAAACGTAACAGATCAAGAAGGTTAAACTTCTTGTCAGACGGATATTTTTAATTTCTAGGTTGCCCAGATTTTGGCCAAATCGACCTTGGTGACGGACTTTGGCCGATCATAACTTGCAATCTAAACTTCAAACAACTATAAATCCACTTCCAGATTAAAGACCACATATCCAACTATAGATCTAACATATAAAACATTATAAATCATGAACATAATAAGATCTACGGCCTCCGACATTACTTGTCAGACCATGTTTCAAAAATTTTCCAGATTCCTAAAAATGCTTGATTCGTGCATCTAAGTGTTATAGATCCATGATCTATCAACCCAGATCACTTATAGACACCATATTACACATATCTAACCAATCAATTGCAACATTTAACAACAAATCATGAGATTTCGAATTTTAGGGTTCATATACCTTTTGAGTTTTGATTCTGATTTCTTATCTTTGAGGATCTATTCTTGGTTGCTAAGAAATGATTCTAACCTTGTTTATCACCCCCTTCTCACTCAAAACCCCGAAATATAGAGAGAGTGGCTTGGACAAAATGAAAATAAAGTGAGACTTTTCTCTTTCTTAATCTATTTATATTATGTAATTATGGAATGTATGTGGATGGCTAGATGGCTGATATGGCTGGATAATAGGCACATGTAATAGCCTTAGTTGGTTAACAACTCATACTAGGGCAATTCTTACAAGTAACCTTCAATTATACAACAAAGGGTAAAATAGTCATTTCCATGCAATTTTAATGGCATTTTGGACTTTTAATCAAACCCTTAGGGTTTAAGGTTTGTTAGGGTTTAGGGTTTGGAGCATTTAGAGTTTAGGGTTTAAAACCCTTAGGGTTTACAAAATTAATTTTCTACAATATCCAATTTAGGTTTTAAAAAAAATAGAAAATTAATATTTCTAACTTATAATTAGAATTTTCTAATTATATTAAAAAATTTTAATCATAATTTAAATATTGGTAATTAGGATTAACATTTCCTAATTAAAATCGCTAATTAAGCAATTAGGGTCAAAATCACGGATTAGGGTTTATAACCCAAAATTAGGGTTTCTAATAGAAAAATAACTTCCTAATTTAGAAAGTAGATTTCATAATTAGATTAGGGTTTGCTAATTAATTAAGCGTTACCCAAATTAATATTATAATTATTTACACTTACGCCATTAAGTTCTCGATTTAAGGTTCCATGCACCGAATTAGGGTTTCGGATTCCCGAAACTGAAATTAGGGTTTTCAGAACCGATTTTAGGGTTTTTATTAATCGCTAGGATTTTCTAACAGAAACGTTGACGTTCTTAATATATACTTAGGGTTTATTCTGAGATATTGTTTACGATCAACCCTTGACCCTTAACCACATCTTGTACACATATAATAACATTTACACGAACATAATCACGTATTTCCTTAATCTGAATAATTCACTTAAATCCTTCACAGAATTTTGAAATCCTCAAAATTCTTTCTTAAAAATATCAAACGCATACACTAATTTTACATGCTGGTTCTAATTTTGAACCTTAAATCAATTAATAAAATTTTTTAAAATATTCAAAATTCTCGGGTTGTCACAAAAGCTTGAAGAACTCAGTATTTCCTAGAATCCCAAATTTTTCTCTCTCAACTATCTATGTATTCATTTCTTTCTTTTAGCAGCCAACTCTAAGGTATGCCAAATAACAGTGTACGTATACTAAATAAAAACCAACGTAAGTCTTTTCAATTATTAAAAAAACTGACGCTCACTAATGATTCATATTAAATTAGCAGTTACTAAAATAATATTATATATATATATATATATATATATATTTTATTTATTAAATTAATAATTTATATTCAAAAGAAAACGAAAAGCCATAAGGCTTTTGTTTGTGAAACCATTTAAAAATTAAAGGATTAATATACTTAAACCTTGTTTGGCAAAAACTAAATTAAAATTACTTTAATTTATTTTAATAACTCTTATAATATAGTTATTTGCCACACTTTATTTAATAACAATTTATTAAATAAATTACTTAATCACATAACTCAATCCACATAACACATTAATTATTTAACAAATAAATAATTAACTAAATCAACTCAATCAAATTGAACAATTATTTATTCAATAATAAACACATCCAATAAATATTTATATAAATCAATAAATATTTATAATTTACACTTAAAAATATGGAATGTTACAAATATTACCATCTCTCAATGCATCATACTCAAATCAACTTAAATCCACGATGATAGAATTAAGAAGAACACCCTAATTAACAAATTTACTATATCTCTATGTGAATTACAATTAAAAATGATTTTAAGCACAAGTTCTCTATCGAGTTACATGCGTGTATAGGTATATCTTTATCCTACACATAAATTATGAATTCCAACGCCATGCAGAAGACACAATCATATGCTATTATGATCAGATCTAAATCTATAATTCATCTCTCGATTTCATATAGATTATCATGGTAATTATTAGCTAGGCAATTAAACAATTCATCACAAATCATAATAGACAATCCAAGAATAATCACAATAATTAATAGAGAAGCATACTAAAAATAAACTATACAATAAGTTCCATTGTAATCTTAAACAAAAGATTTAGTTCATGATTAATGAATTAAAACTAAGAATCTATAATTGAATAAACATTAAGAGACAAAAATAATAAATCTATTGTCAGCAAATCTCCATCTTCCTCAAGCTCCTGCTCTTGATCTTCAATGGTCTCCAAGTTGCTTCAATCTCTAAAACTAATAAGAACTAGGGTTTTGGTCCTAATCTACTCTAATCTAATCTAATGGAATCCTCTCCTTTTATCCATGGTGATTCTCCTCCTTTTATATGTCTCTTTCATATGTCTTGTAGTCCTCCTGAAAGTCCTTGATCAATCAGCTCGAACCAATCCTTTTTGAACTCAAATTCTGAATACTCCTTTTTCTCCCCGGGGGTTTTTGTATCACAGGGGGCACGTAGTGGCGAAGGGGTCTTTATTCTTTGGGCCATGTACCCCGCCCCAAAGAGGGGTTTCCTTTATAAATATGCCCGCCCCGGCAAGGGGTATGTCTCTGGAGTTCTGATTTTGCCTTTTGCATGCCATTTCTCACCATAATGCCGCCATTCTACAACCATGCCTCGTATTACACTCCTAACATAAAACAAACACAAAACAAGTAAAAACGAACTTTAATGGATAAGAACAACACAGTTTAAGTCCAAATCAGAAGCCGATTCGTAGGTATGAAACTCACTCATCAAAATCTGAAATACGTCAATACCTCATTTCTCACAAACTTTGCTTGTATTCAGATGTTGTGAATATGACTCAGTTATTGGAGCGCAATAATGAGTCAGCCCAACCAAAAGATAGCAGTCGGCAAAACGATAATACCAATGGTAGCAGTCATCAAAGCGGTGACAACAAACGTGGAGGAAATCAATATGCCAGAAATGGTAACCACTTTGGTGGTAATCATGGCCAAGATAATAGAAGTAGAAATTTTAAGAAGAGAAGGTTCAATAATGATGGAAAGACAGCAGCACCAACACCATTTTTCAAGGAAGGAGAATGACCACCAGTCGTATGCTACAAATGCGGAGGGGAGGGACACATCGGTCCAAACTGTACGCAGCAACCCGGAGCGTGTTATAATTGCGGAAGAGAAGGTCACCTAGCCCAATTTTGTCGTGTAGTGAAGACAAGTTTTGCTGGGATAGAGACACCAAAGGCCGTCCCAAACAAGTTAAAGCCGGTAGTTTAAGGGAGAGCGTTTTTCGTGACCTCCCAAAAAGCGAGGAACCCGAACGAGGTTATCACGGGTAAGCTAATCATAAACTCTTACGAAGTCTATACCTTATTTGATATCGGTTCTACCCATTCTTTTATTTCTCCTACTTGCGCTCAACATTTAATATTAACTTTGGAGAAATTAGACATTGACTTATCTGTTGAAACTTTGTGGAGAAACCTTCAATACATCCACTGTTTATAAATCTTGTTTGATTCAAATCGGTACCCTCATGTTACCTGTCGATCTTAATTCTTTGAAAATACTTGCATTTGATGTGATTTTAGGGATTGATTGGTTAACTACTCATCATGCTAAAATTGATTATTTTAGTAAGGTTATTAGCTTTCATATTCCTAACAAACCTATTATGCGAATTCAAGCAACCAACCCACTAAAGTCAATCACTGTCATATAAAGCCATAAAGCCATTCGTTTATTGAAAAACGGATGTCAAGCTTTCTTAGCCCATGTCACGGATTTAAACAAAAATACATCAAATTTGAATGATATTTCTATTTTAATAAATTTCCTAACGTATTCCCTGAAGAACTTCATGGTCTACCCCCAGAGCATGAAATCAAATTTTATATCGACCTTGAACCCTAAGACAAAACCCATTTCCATAACCCCATATCGAATGGCTCTATTGAACTTCGAGTTAAAACCCAATGCGCAGGAATTGATAGACATAGGTTTCATTCCTCTTAGTACGTCTCCTTGGGGTTCTCTTGTTTATTCATAAAGAAGAAAGATGGGAGTATGCGACTTTGTATTGATTATCGGGAGTTGAATCATGTCACCATCAAAAATAGGTACCCATTACCTCGCATTGATGACCTATTTGACCAGTTTCAAGGCGCTAAATTCTTTTCAAAGATCGATCTTTGTTCTAGATATCATCAGTTAAAGATTAAAACTGATGACATTCCAAAGACTACTTTCGGAACTTGGTACGGGCATTACGAATTCCTAGTCATGTCTTTTGGATTGACTAATGCTCTTGCTGCCTTCATGGATATTATGAGCCGAGTATTTAAGGAATATTTGGATCATTTTGTGGTTGTCTTTATTGATGACATCCTCATATACTCCAACAGCCGTGAAGATCATGAGCAACAATTGAGGCTGATACTCCAAAAGCTTTGTGAAAACAAGCTATATGCCAAGTTGAAGAAATGCGAGTTCTGGCTTGAGGAAGTAGCATTCCTTGGGCACGTGATATCAAATCATGGAATATATGTTGACCCAACAAAGATTGAAGCAATTCAAAGTTGGGACCAACCTAAGTCAATAATCGAAGTACGTAGCTTTCTGGGCTTAGCTAGTTATTATCGGAGATTCGTGGAAGATTTTTCTCGAATCGCTACTCCATTAACTCAGCTGACTCAAAAAGATACAAGATTCGGTTGGAGTGAGGAATGTGAGAAGAGTTTTTAAGACCACAAGAGGAGACTCATTTCAAAGACTTTTCTTACGACAATACCATCTAGTTCGGAGGATTTGTCATCTCAAAGGATGCTTGAGCGAGAGGTTAGGATGTGTTCTCATGCAACATGGGAAAGTCATAGCCTATGCCTCACGACAACTCAAAGAATATGAGAGGAATTATCCTACTCATGATCTCGAGTTGGCAGCAGTCGTTTTTGTACTAAAAATCTGGAGACATTACCTGTACGGGGATAAAGTGGAGATCTATACGGATCATAAAAGCCTTAAATATTTCTTCACCCAAAAGGAACTCAACATACGACAACTGCGTTGGCTCGAGCTGTTGAAAGATTATGATCATACCATTCAATACCATCCTGGAAAAATAAACGTGGTAGCTAACGCGTTGAGTAGAAGATCATATCGGCACGAAAAGTGCGATATTGTCAACGCAAAGGCCAATTTTTTATGCCTTGCAAAGGATGGAGATAGAGTTAAAGACTCTAGGTACCCACGTGATGATGTCCAATATACGAGTAGAACCGACTTTAATCGATAAAGTTAAAGCTTCTCAAACTACGGACCTGGAGCTGATGCGTATGAAGAAGAAAGTGCAAGAAGGTGCTATTCTAGAAGCAAGAATCGATGAATAAGGAATACTTCGAGTCAACTCCAGACTTTGTGTTCCTAACGACTCTGATTTGAAGTATAAAATCATGATGGAGGCACACAACACACCGTTTGCAATCCATCTTGAAGTACCAAAATGTGTCGTGATCTTCGACATACATTTTGGTGGAGCAATATGAAAAGAGAGATAGCGGAGTTTATCTCAAGGTGTTTAACTTATCAACATGTCAAGGCGGAGCATCAAGTGCCAAAAGGACCATTGCAACCACTTGAAATTCCAGAATGGAAGTGGGAACACATTACCATTGATTTCGTTACTGGTCTTCCCAAGGTTTCTCAAGGAATGGTGATGAGTGGGTATTATACCTACGAATTGGCCTCTAATTTGAGCTTAAACTATGTTGATCCTGTATATTTATTTTTATTTTTACTTGTTTATGTTTGTTTTATGTTTACGTGGCATGGCGTAACATTTGTGGCATAAAGGTGGCATTGTGACAGGAAGTGGCAACAAAATGAGCAAAATAGTGAATCTCCAGAACTACCCCCCGCCAGGGCGGGCATGAATACAAGGAAAAGCTCCGCCGGGGCGGGGGTACTTGAGCAACTACAGAATGACCACCCGCCGGGGCGGGCCTTTATAGAACAAAAACCCTCGCCGAGGCGGGGGTACGAGGCAAGAACATGAGTTGTGTTGCAATTAGAGTTCTGCATCAGCGTGAAAGGGAACAAGTTGGCATGGCTTGGGACTTCGATTGGCGTCAGTTTCTGAACAAAATACGTGACTAATGAGAATATAATAGAACAAAACTAGAGAGAGATAACACCGATCAATCAAGGAGCAATTTTGAGCCCTAATTGGAGTGAAGGATATTCGAGGAAAGATTTGAACGCCGAGTCACAAAAGATTACGAAGTGGAGCAAAGAAGAAGGGTGGTTTTGTATCTATTCTACTTCTTTAATTCAGTTATTGTAATTGGGATTATGGATTCTTTTATGATTTTAGTTTTTATTTCATTTATGATGAACAAACTTTCTTTTTAGGCTTATGATGGATCTTTATTGTTGAATGATGAGTATCATACCTTGAATTCAGTTTAATAATCTATCAATTCAGTTTATCTATTGTGATTTGTGCTTAATTTATGAATTGCTTGATCACCAATTCTATGTGGATTTGTATGGATTCGAGAGATGATGTATGAATCTAGACTTAGTTACAATAACATGTGTTCTTGAATTCTCTGTTTGAATTGAATCTTGATGAATGTAAGGATATAGATTTACCTAGCATCACATGTAATCAGGTATAGAACTTGAATTTAAACCTTAGTTGATTTTAATTCACATAGAGATATAGTGATTTAGTTGATTGGGGTGTTTGGCTTAATTCTATCAAATGTGTGGATTTAAGTTAATACTTGTGTTAGTGCATCGAGAATTGGCTAATTCTACCTAAGTGTTCTTGATTAATAAACTAGGATAGTGAATTGAACTGGAATAAGGTGTAATAATCAAAGTGAGACTTAAAGTGAAGTTGTAAGCCTAATTCTTCAATATTTGCTTGAGTTTATGGTTTTTAAGTTGTGTTGATTGATTGGTATTTTTAGTTCTTAGTTTTTTTTAGTTATAATCATTGATATGGACAGTTTAATAAAATTGGATTAATATAAAACTGGTAATTGATAGGTTTAATTTTTTGTTATTCTTTGTGGGAACGATACTTGACTCATCATTGTATTACTTGTTGACCGCATGCAATTTTTTTTTCCGCTAAGTTTGTTTGTTTATATAAAAGAAAAAGAGATATCACAATCGCACAGGGGCATACCCCAGAAACATTAGAAAGAACCATTAGGGATAGCCCCCTAAATGGCCTACTAAAGACTAACCACCGAGCTAATAGAAAGAGCAAGGAACATATCCTGATACAAAGCATATACAATAAGCAGGAAAAAATCTAAACAACCATACATCTGAAACCAGCAAACAAATGATCAAGAACTAAAGCCAAAAGGGAGTTGCCGAAACTGAGCTGGACCCAGACACCTAGCCAACCTAGCCCAACCACCAAGTTGCTACACCACGCCCAGAAGAAACCAGAGCAAACTAAACCGACCGACCTGAACAAGCCCCTACACCAGACTGCATGTCACCGCATCAGAGCCCCTCTACACCGTCGGGCCGAATTCGAACTTGCCCCAAACCCTATAAGCAAAGAACCATTGGACTTTATCCACCCATACAACTCTTATCAAGAAACCGAAGCTAGCAAGAAATCGGGCTATCCCCTGTAAATTTGCATGAGCTTAAACGACTTTACCAAGGGGCCAAGATTGCGAAGAAGAGACCAAACTCAAGAAGCATCTCGAGAAAGGTTTCCCTACTAATCTACACTCTACGCTTTGGGTAATCGTGACACCCCCAAATTCAAGGTTACGACCCCCCGAGTTCGGTGTTCACGATCCACAATATAATATCATCTAACTACCCATTCATATAGAAATAGTAATACATATTACATTAACATATGTTGTTAAGACATTAGTCCCGTGTCCACTAACTTTAACATTACGTATATACCCCTTAGATATACAAAAAGGGTTTACAATACAACATAATAATAAAAATGTTCATTATACTAATTTATCACTATGCCTTTTCCTTTGTTCTTCTTCACAACACCTTCTGCAACTTTGTCCCTAGTTGAAAAGTTTTATTTAGCAAGGGTGAGCAATAAGTTTGCCCCGCAAGTTAAGATATACGATAAAGGTATAGAAATCAATATCAATCCTTCTCATATTTTACGCAACAATAATTCAATAATGAAAGAGTACAACGCTTTCAAGGTTTTCTACGATATTCAAATGAATAATCAAGAATTAATTCTACGAAATAGCAAAGTGGAATGTTTTCCAGATTTATGTTGAGCGATCCATTATATCTTGAACTTCTCTTCTCGAGTAACTATCAAAGTTATACTTTGATATACCCAGGTGTATAAGATAACCATAAAGATTACATCATACCTCTCTGCAAGTATATAAAGTGATCAGCTTCATTATACCCTATATTATGCATAATACTTAATCGCGCGCAAAGGTCGAATATACGACCAATAAAATATTCCCTTTATATAAAAGGTTGTTCTTCTCAGTCTCAGATTAAAGATTTGATTTTACAACGAAATATTTTGATTTCAATTTCTATTTACTTCTCGATCTAGCCGAAATAAATGGCATCGATCTGTCAATAATAATTGAATTCTCTTCTCGAACCTATCAAGTTCTAACAACTGTTCGTCTAACCAGAATAATTAGCTAAGACATTTCTCAACATAATTCGACAATAAACAGGAATTATCTGTACTGTCAATACTAGCTTCTACGGATATGAACATCCAACAACAGTTATTCTACGAACGTATATTTTTACGAATCAGTAATTCAATTTGAATTATTAAACATGCACTAACTACGAATAATCAACAATAAATCCCTGTACATGGTATAATTAACAATAATTAACCACTATAACAATTGAATGAATATAACTCAAGGTTTGAGTTAGGAAACTTGCCTTTTCCGCTGATTACAGCTACACAAAATACTTATCTGCATTCATAAGACCTATAACCAATAATATCGGTCTCACAATTAGCACAATAATTCACAACATGCATCACCAGTATTCTACAACCAAACTTCTCTGACACATTATCACATAGCCACATTAGTGTTTATAACCTATATAAACATTAAACAAGTCTAACTATTTCTATTTGGTTGGACTTCTATCCATTCTCTGTTCTCGTCACCCTATCCAAACAATTAACACAATTATTGTCAATTAATTCAGCTTCTATGCTTCAATATTAATTTAGATAATTCAATTATCAATTATAGTATTTTTCTAAGCTTTTAATAATTTATAAGCAATTATTATAATTTATAATAATTTTTCAAACATCTAATCATTTTAAATGATTTAATTATCAAATAATCTTATCATTATTAATATTTAATAATATAAAAATATTAATAACATACTTGTCAAAATATTAAAGTTATTATTGATAACTTAAAATATTTTTAAATCAACAATATTCCACTTAAATGATTTTAAAAATAATTAAAATCATTTTTAAATCATCACCATTAATATCTAAATATTAATGAAATTATTATCCAAATATTAAAAGTCATTAATTATAACTTAAAATATTTTTAAAATATTTTCCTCATTTTAAATGATTTCTAAATCAATAAATTCATTTTAATTCATTTATTTAATATAATAATTAAATAAATCTAATATCATTAATATTAATTTATTAATGAGAATTCTCAAAAATATTGAAAATTATATTTTATAATTCAAAATATTTTCTAACATTTTATTCTCATTTAAAATGATTTTTAAATCATTTAAATTATTTTTATCTTATTTATTTAAATTTATTAATTAAATAAATCTAATATCATTAATATTAATTTATTAATAAAAATTCTCTAAAAATATTTAAAGTCACATTTTATAACTCAAAATATTTTTAAATACTTTATTCTTATTTAAAATGGTTTTTATAATATTAAATCATTTTTCTCTAATTTATTTAATACACTAATTAAATAACTTTAATATTTAAATAATTATAATTATTCAAGAAAATATTCCAATTGGTCAAGAATTATTTTTCATAATTTAAAATAATTTTAAAAATCATTTTTTAATAATTTTATAATTTATTTCTATTTTTAAATAGTTTCGGAAATTTTGAAAATAATTATATTAAAAACTGTCTCTATAGGGCTTTAGCGACACAAAGCGTCGTTGTTGGTGTTCTTGAGCTCAAGAACACTAATAACTTTCGTGTTAAAGTCCTTAGTTTAACCACTTATCAAATCCTATCCACAATGTTTCTGGGCTATAAACTTTGATCATGCAGCTAACATGTAATACTACCATGATCAATCCTTATCTTGCTCAAAATAATTCACAACAAAGCGATCTAGCCTCTTAAACATATTGTCAGACAACTCCTGGGTTTTATGGGTAACCTAGAAACCCAAGCAGTCTCTTAGTACTACTTTTCAGCCCAATTTAATTTACGTTCCATTTATGGTTTATGTGATCTTATGGTTCTTACATGAAGTCCTTATGTCATAGAACATTCCCAAAGCAACATATTAGTTTAATAATAACAGATCTACAAGATATAACTCAGTCAAACCCTGTCAGAGACTTGGCTCACATGCTTTCTGGAATTTCCAGAAATTTACAATCATGGCCGAATGGCCTACTTTGACCAACTGTTAAATTCTACATGTTGATCTGTAACACGATATAAGGCCACGTATAAGAAGTACACATGTTAGACTATCAACTGATTACAACAACAACATCGTAACTGTGACGCCCCCAAAATAGGTCCATTCCATCCAACTCATTCTGAGTCGCCAAATACATGGTACAGAAATAACTACAACTTTATTAATACATTTGTCGTGCAAAATACGACAACATATATACTGTGAGTTTAAATACAATTATTGTCTTCTAGACAATATACATACCCAAATAAATCCTCATCACAATTATTTATACATTATTTTACAAAAATAGTGAGGACTACTAAACAACTCTCTCTAGAACCTTCATTTCATTCCCCGACTAGTACTTTCGCTTACATTCTCGCCTCCCCGAGAAGAAAAATGGAACAAAAAGGAAAAGGGTGAGCTCAACTAGCCGAAGAAAGAATATTATGACTAAGATAATATACAACAAATTATCATTAGTCTTCAACAGGAAAAATCTAATAGAATACAATAGACAACCGCTTTTAAATCAACAATGCAATGGAAACAACAATTCATTAGAAGAGTTAAGTAGAGAATGCAAACTACTATCTTCTATATATGAATTTAAAAGTTCATCGTCGATATTTTATCCCTGTAACATCAATCAATATATATCTGGAATCAAATATTCATCTTTACACTACAGGCCAAAGATATTCATCAGTTGATCATGTTCATCTAAACACCTGTTCATCTTTGCACTACGGCCAAAGATATTAATCGACTCATCATATTCATCTCAACACTGCTCATCTTTTACACTACAGCCAAAGATATTCAAGAATATCATCATTTAGAAATTTGAGGATGGTGAAAAATATTTTAAAGGAAACGAATCCAAAGAAAACAAAAGAACAAATATTAAGGATTCGTATTTTAAACAATCCAAGTTCAAAAATACTTTATAAGTAATCAGAGTGGTGTAAAATTCAAGAATGATCAAAACATGGATACAATCAAAGCTAGTATCCATAATAGATATTTTGACGAAAAAATGAAAATTTAATTTTTCCGTGAATAGTGTCATATTCGTGAATAAAGGTCAGTATCGTGAATAGTGTCGTGTATCGTGAATAGTAACTCAAACACCAAAGATAGAAATTTCACAAAAAACATCATCATGCTTAAGTGAATAGTACTAAATGAATAGTAACTCGTGAATAGTAACTCATGAATAAGTAACTCAGAATAGTAATTCATGAATAGTAACTCATGAATAGTAACCTCGACATGAAAAAGTTTCAAATTTGATAAAAATTTCCAACCAATATTTCGGCATAATGATATTGAAGAAATAATATCATTTTCGAATAAAATAACATCCCTTACCTCGAAAGACAGTACTTCTAGTTGAAACACCGGATATAGGCTATGACTTGAACTTTCACCGTATACCAATACTCAAAGTATACTCAAAATACTCACAAGAATACGCTCGATAATATAGAGAGAGAAAACTTCAGTTTCTGGTGTGATTTTCAATTCTAACATAAGCACCCGATTTATAGAAAAATGCTTAGAACACCAAAATAGAAAATTTAATAAATTAATATTATTTATATTACAAATTCTCTACACATATTTCTATAACTGATTTCAGCTTATCTTGTACATGCTAGGGCTGCCCACAAAACAAAAAAAAAACGTTTTTCCTATTTTAAATATTTTAAACTTCAAAAAATCAATTATCGGATCTTCGGAACTTCAATAATTCATAATAAATAGCCCTTTTATCAAAAAAATTCGAATCTCGTGACTTTTTATAGGAAATTCAATTCTCTACAACTTTACAGAAGAAAGTTTTTCAAATTCCAAATGTAAATTGACCAAAATCCACAAACCAAGCGATTTTACAAGCTATAATCAAATTTCTAATAATAATTGTGTCCACAAACACACAAAATATATGTTAAACATTTAATGCCACAAAAATACTCTTCCTCCTCATATACGCATATATCCCACATTCATTATAAAATATCACCGTTAATATATTATTAAAATAATATATTTAAATGAATTATTTTATCGTAAAAGATAAAATATTAATTTTCAACAATTGTCACATTAAAAATTTTCTCCATCTATATCCACATAAAATCAATATTTTCCTCATCATATAAATCAATAATTAATTATTCACAAATAATATTACAGAATCACAAGATCGCAACCGTGCCGCTCCTTCGAGAAAGAGGGGCTTTCCAATAAGGATCTCTCATCTTGGCGCAATTAGGTAGGTGACCAATCCTCTCCTTAGAATGTAACTTTCTAGACATTGCCAATAATGTTATCTAATAATATTATTCGGATAATATGAATTATTGTCTCGATAATGGAAAATACTATGTAATGACAATTTATTGAAACAACAGTAATATAAAATATCAATGCAACAATTATTGAATCAATAAAATAAAATATCTTGAAAGAATTACTGTAACAATTATTGAGTAATGCCTTCTTACGTAAGAATAAATAATTGGTGCAAAACCGCAATCTACTGCTCAACAACGCAGATATAGTGTGTTTTAACCATGTGGTATTCCAACAAAGATAATCTGTGAATAACTACGCCAAGTTATTTATAAACAACTTATATTTGTCATTTTCTTCATCCAATCGCTTTCCGTTATGGAGCCCACAAAAGATCGCATAGTAAATGCATTTAATATTCCCGATAATACGAATATTCCACGACCAAACGAATATTCCCAAACAATAATGAATATTTTATAACCACTTGCTTATTCAAAATATTTACGTATTTTACCCATAACTATCCACATTAATCAAATCAACCCTTACTATTTCAAAATAATAAATAGAGAAAAATAAATTTCATTTATTAATAATTTGGGGTCTTACAATAACACTAAAAACCTGATAGATTGCAAGGCCACAAAACGTTGCCAGACATTGATCAAGGCTTTCTGGGTTACCCATATTTGGCCCGGTCAACGTCGGTCAACGGGTTTTGACCGTTAATAATATGAAATCTAGCCATTCAATCACTGTGATTCCACTTCCAGATTGAAGACAACATAACAGGCTACCTATAACAATTTTAAAACATCAAAAACAACAAACGAACAAGAATCTGTGGCTCTTGACATTGACAGACCACAAATTTTGTTCTTGGGCAGTTTTTGAAAAACACCTTTTTAAAGCCATTTGATGCTATGGATCCATCATGGATCATCATAGATCAACTAAAAACACCTTTTAACACAAACATAAACACAAAAACACAACTTTGATCCTAGCATACAAGATCTAGAATGAGATAGGGTTTATACCTTCTCTTGAATATGCTTGATCTTAGATCTACTTATTTGTTAATGGTGTTTTAGAGAGGTAATATGTGATTGAAATACTTGAGGAAATCGGAGGTTTAGAGATAGAATGAGTTGGTAAGAGCAAGTTAGCAAATGAGCAACTTTTGTAGACTTTTTCTATCTTTAATCTCTTATATCATATAAATGCAATGTATGTAACATGCTATGTGGCGTTTTTTGATCAGTTTTTGGCTGAGGTGAAAGTCAATTGATTGCCTTTAGTTGGTGAACAACTAAAGGTTGTGCAATATTTACAAGTTATCTCATTAAAAATGTAAAAAGGGTATTTTTGTCATTTACATTCTCAATTTAATGGTACACTTGACATTTGCACAAACCCTTAATGTTTAACCTTAAGGTTCTAACCCTTAGGTTTAAAATCATTAGTTTCCAAAATTTCCAATTAGGATTTTAATTAGAAAAATAAAATTTCTAAATTATAATTAGGGTTTATAAAATAGAAATTAAAATAACAAAAATATAATTAGGGTTTTCTAATCATATGTATGTTTAATAAACACCTTATGCTTGCCAATTAGGATTAGGGTTTCCTAATTTAAGGTTTAAGATTCCCAAATATGAAATTAAGGTTTCCCGACATTCGTTTAGGGTTACTAACTGTACGTTAGGGTTTCTAAACCTGATATTAGGGTTTCTAATTCCTTATTAGGGTTTATTAATTTTAAACCTTATCCGATCAATCATTGATCAAATTTTTTTTTTTTTTTTGCTAAATTTTGTTTGTATATAAATATGCAAAAAACAAAAGATATTACAATGAAGATCAGAACATAACCTTCTTCTCCCGATAAGGTTAAAACACCTAGATAAGACTAAGGAAACCAATTTCCTAACTTAATTAAATTCTTCCTCACATCCCGAAGCTAGGAAAGAGAACCAACTAAATAAACACTAACTAAAATAGATAATGACATATTTAGCTACAACAATAAGGACTTGTGTGATGCAATGGATAGCCCACTTGAGGCTGCATAATCATTTAAAATCCAAGCACCAGCCCTCAATGATCAGCAACATGGACCCACGTGAGCTACGTAACGTGGGGCCCAACAGTTTCATGGGTGGGATGTACAACCCACGTGCAGCTTAGGATGTTACAAAGCTTCAAACCAGCCAAAAGTGATAGTTTAGCTAGCAAAATCGTGGGTCCAAGGCCCACCAAAACATCAAGAGAGCAACAATTGATTCGAATCAGTCATTGTCCCAATTCAGCCCACGTGATGATTCAAATGACACAACACATGGACGACCAGCAGGAGACCATGTGCAACCCCAAAATCAACCGGCAAATCACCTTGAACAAGAAAGCCGGCATGCAAAAACATACTAGCCCGGACCCAAACAAACAGAATCCGGCCTATCAACCTTAACTAACGAAAATCAGATCTTGAACTCAACAATAATGAAAATGATTTCCGAACTAAACACAGGCATATCACCACCCAAAAATAAACAAAGTCGACCATCAAGACTCTACAAAACCCAAACCAGCCCAAAGCTTCATCAAGATCAGATCCGAACTCTTCAAACGAGAGAGAAAGGGTGGGCCGCAGGATGAAGGGGGAGAAATGAGTGCAACAGAGGGTGGTGGTCAGAAAGAGATATAAGAGGTGGGGTTAAGACATAAGCTCAACCACCCATGAACAAACAGAGATGAACATAAGAAAGGAAGATCGGAAACGATCCAAATTTGAACAGTAAAATGAATAATTAGTAAAAGTCGTAAAGCCAGATTTGAGAATCAGTACCAAATTAGGCTAAACAGTACAAACACGTACTCATTAATATAATTATTTTAATTATATTTTCTATCAAATCCCTATCCAAAAATTAGGGTTAGGGTTTCTAAAGCTGTTAAGCACAACTCTACTCTAATTTTATTAGTCAATACACAAATTAGCCTTCTTGAGACTCGTATCACAAAAACTTATCACAAAATTAATAATCAATATTAATATTAAATAAAAAAAATTATTTGAAAAATTTTGATTATTCAAAATCTCGGGTTATCACATTCACCCCTCCTTAAAAGGATTCCGTCCTCGGAATCACCGCATTCTTATTCTCTACAATCTTTTAAAATTTGCAAAGTTTTGCATCGGGTCAGCTTGACCTCCTTCATTATTCACTGATTGCTCTTCTCGTTGGTTTCGAATCTGTCATCTAGGCGGCATGATCTGATTTAAATAAAAATCTTATATTAATTCTCTTTCTCTATACAAATCCTTAACACAATAAGAATTCAACACATATTTCTCACATAATCGTTTATTTATTCAAATAACACATAGTATATATATTACTTAACACATTTACTATCCCTTTTTAAAATAATTTTGGGATTAATATACTCAACTTTACATAACAAGTTGCAATTCTCCAACTTTACACAAAAAGTTTCCATTTTCCATTTTCACATCACTATTTCCAGTTCATCAAACTTACCATACTTATGAGTTCTGTAACTTGCCACAATTATACGAGTGTATGAACTTCTCCTAGTCAGACCTTTGGTGTCCATTCGCTGAGGGGTTCATAAACATTTCATATAATTATGAGTCATTAACTTACCATAAGTATGAGTTTTAAGAACACACAAATTAATCTTAATCTTATATTTATATAGAAAATAAAGATTTCATTCATAAAACATATATATTTACATATGCTTAAACATCATTCTCGATATTACAACACTTAATATCAAAAACTTCAACCAAAAGATATTATCACATATATCTAAGTTGTCTACCGACCACTCCCTTCACCAGTCTTCTTCTTGTTGGGACACTTATTGAATCTGTGACCCATTCTCCCACATGAGAAACACTTCCTCATATTCGGCTTAAGACAATGCAAAAAATATGTCCTTCCTACTTACAGTTGAAACATACATTCTTCCACATCATGCATTCTCCAGCGTGAGTCTTTCCACACTTGATACATGCTTGCTTCTTCTTCGGGTTTGACTTTTCAGAATTAGGGTTGTCATTGTCCCTCTTTCTCTTTTTCTTGTCTTTCTGCTACTTGATTGTTCCATCAGACGATCCACCACCTTCAGTCTTCATCCTCTCCACCCGTGCCTTTAGCTCATTCCGTTCTTCAGTCATTTCTTGTAACGCCTGCTCTGTCTTCCACAACTCTTCTAGAAGAAACACTTTACTTCGGAGTTCCTGGACTTTTGCAGATAGCTGATCTTGTTCTCCAACTTTGATCTTATTCTTTAACTCCACCTTAGCTTCTTTAGACTCCGCCTCCTCATCACTACTCAGATACATCTCGGGATAATCATCATGATTCCTGAGATTAACCATGGGTTCATCTTCTCCCACATTCTCAACTGATTCGCTTTGCGCTGGCACCTCGGCTTCTGGCATTGGTGCAACAGCTGCTAACATCTCCACACTCATTTGATCTTCTCCAGACATCCTACAATCAGTTTAAACAACTTGATTAGTACTTCACAAGTACAACATTCTCACACTATGTGTCCACTTATCTCACTATCGATACGCTTCGGCAATCCCTCACTTAGTGCTTTAAATGAGTATTCTATATCTCGCTTATGGTTATATTCCTAGGGTTTTCCCCACCCCACTTAAGGTTTATAACCTACAGCTTTGATACCAACCTGTGACACCCCCAAATCTGGGTTACCTGACCCCCGAGTTCGGTGTTCACGATCCACAATATAATATCATCTAACAACCCATTCATGTAGAAATAATAATACATATTACATTAACATATATTGTTAATACATTAGTCCCAGGTCCACTAACCTTAACATTACATACATACCCCATAGATATACAAAAAGGGTTTATAATACAATATAATAATAATAATGTTCATTATACTAATTTATCACTTATGCCTTTTCCTTTGTTCTTCTTCACAGCACCTTCTGCAACTTCGTCCCTAGCTAAAAAGTTTTATTTAGCAAGGGTGAGCAACAAGTTTGCCTCGCAAGTTAAGACATACGATAAAGGTATAGAAATCAATATCAAGCCTTCTCACATTCTACGCAACAATAATTCAATAATGAAAGAGTACAACACTTTCAAGGTTTTCTACGAAATTCAAATGAATAATCAAGAATTAATTCTACGAAATAGCAAAGTGGAATGTTTTCCAGATTTATGCTGAGCTATCCATTGGATATTGAACTTCTCTTCTCGAGGAACAATCAAAGTTATACTTTGATATACCCAAGTGTATCAGATAACCATAAAGATTAAATCATACCCCTCTGCAAGTATATAAAGTGACCAGCTTCATTATACCCTATATTATGCATAATACTTAATCGCGCAAAGGTCGAATATACGACCAATAAAATATTCCCTTTATATAAAAGGTTGTTCTTCTCAGTCTCAGAATCAAGATTTGATTTTACAACGACATACTGTGATTTAAATTTCTATTTACTTCTCGATCTAGCCGAAATAATTGGCATCGATCTGTCAATAATAATTGAATTCTCTTCTCGAACTTATCAAGTTCTAAAAACTGTTCGTCTAACCAGAATAATTGGCTAAGACATTTCTCAACATAATTCGACAATAAACAGGAATTATCTGTACTGTCAATACTAGCTTCTACGGATATGAACATCCAACAACAGTTATTCTACGAACGTATATTTTTACGAATCAGTAATTCAAGTTGAATTATTAAACATACACTAACTGCGAATAATCAACAATAAATCCCTGGACATGGTATAATTAACAATAATTAACCACTATAACAATTGAATGAATATAACTCAAGGTTTGAGTTAGGAAACTTGCCTCTTCCGCTGATTATTCGTAAAATTTGGATTATTCAAAATCCTGGGTTATCACAGTAACCTCTTCAACCCAATTTCTATTTTACGTTAACAAAATTTTCATGAAAATGACTTTCAAATTCTGGAAAAGCTCTGTAATTGAAAAAGAGTAATGATTATGTGTTATATATGTGATAAGATGTTATTATAATATGTTTTAGTATATATTGTATATTTTCATAACATCAGTTTCATAAAATATGTTTTATATTGTTCTTCAAAAATACAGATTATAGAAATATGGCCATATAGACCTTACACACGAATTTTATGCGTTAAATCATATGTTGCATCATAAATTTATACTTGCATATGATTATGTATGTTAAATCGAAGAAATCAAACTTCGAATGGAAAGATTTGGTGTTATAACGAACCCGTAGTGTTAATTATTATGTTTTGTGTTCAAAACTTTCAAGAACATCAAGAACAGTAAAATTACATGTTTTGATTCTGTAAATTATGTGTTTTAACTTGTTAAAATCATGCTAGAAGGGTTGAGTAGTATTTATATGTGTATTACAGTGTTTGGGTATGATTAATTTCGTGTAAGAATAAATTAATTGGAGGTTTTGGCCATGTTCTGCAATTTTTCGCGAATTGCGTAATCGGCATCGTTCGTCGCAGCGATCTGCCAAGCTCCACGCCTTATATTCAGGGCCATAATGTACAAAGGCCAAGTCATAGCAATCGAGAGCAGCTCAATAAAGGGCGCCAGTAACGCCACTCTGCGGATTGGTCCAGAAATGAAATTTGTAATTTTTCAAGTCTAGGAATGTGATAGTAACCTAATCTAATGAACATAACAATATGTTAGACGTATAATGAGACGTTAAAATATATTCTTAACATGTCAATAAGACATTTACATGTTGATTGAATTATTGAACGCATAGTTAGATTATTGTTCGTGTAGTGTGATATTATATGAAAACAAGTGTGGTAATTTGACTAAGTATAGTCATAACCCGAGTTTAAACAAAAAGAATGAACTTCTGATGACTAGTTACGTGATAATTAACTGGTATTGTGAATTCAAATGGAATGTAGGATTAAATCAAGGAACGTGTATAATTAACGTGTAATCTACGCACGAGGCAAGTTTCTTAACCCTACTTGGTATCAGTATTCAAGTTTATAATCCTTACATCTTTACACTAAGCAAATTCTAAACTTATATTCAATATTGATCAAGTCTTATTAATTGTTGATCAAGTTAAATATGTTATATTAAAGATCTTTTCAAAGTATGATTTTGTTATACAATACTTATTCTATTGTATACCTCTTGAGGTTGTTATTCGATTTAATTATCAGTTATTGTTGAACTTTGTTAGACTAGCGAACCCTTATTGATTCGACTAGTCCATAGTTGATGAACGTTCTAAATTTCAGAACCCTTATTGATTTATCCAAACCAAACTTCCTTTGGTGTAGACTCTAATGTCAAATTGAGATGAACAACCCTATATAGGGATTACTTATGTGTTAGTGTTAAGATATTGTCCACAGTATGGTACTAAGGGTTGATCCCCCCCAAGTACGAATAGAAGAGTCCATAGTCTCATGACTGTTAAAGGTTTCAAGTATAACCCTTGATAACCTAGGACATAGTTCAAGGTCTTATGACCCTCAGAAATCTTTTTATTCTTGTTATTCATTCTTGATTCAAAAGTTGAGTTTTTATTCCAGACGTCTTTGATTCACTCGCATGTTATTATATTGTTGTTTCATTATTATACATGTGGTCAATCGTGCCCACTCTTGCGTAATAATAACATTGCAGTTAAGAACGAAAGGTCCGGCGAGCCTTCTACTAGCAAAGGCAAGGGCAATATTAACAAGTGATGAAGACTTGTTATTTTATGTGATGATGTATTTCTGTTTTAGACTTATATTAATGTTGTGTAAGATGATTAATTGTTTATGTTTCCGCAGTTAAGATTTAAGGTTAGTATGACCTAGGATATTTGTACTTATTTTAGATGATGTAACTCCTTAAGGAGAGGATTTATTTCTATCTATTTATGTTTTCATTTATTATAGGTAGATAGACATATGATGTTTGAATAGTGAACACCAAATCATGTGGGAATTGAAGTACCCGGATTTGGTGGTGTCACAGGTTGGTATCAAAGCTGTAAGTTATGAACCTTAGGTGGGGGAACAACCTTAGGTAGTAGCCTTCTAGGAAGAACATCCTCTTATCGAGTTCTAAGAAATGAATTTCCTAATTCATTAAAGATAATAAAACACTTTATGTGCTTACGTGTTAAATTATGTGCTCGCTAGTACGACTTAATAACTAAAACTTGAAACTGTGTTGTAAGGATGTCAGATGTTGGAGGAGCTAGTCGACCTGGGGAGGAATAACCCCGAGTACCTATAGATGAGGAGCCCCGAGACATTCATGTCGTTAAGGAGCAGTTGGTACATAGAGAGCCATCTCCGTTGATCACTATTGTTGGTCAGGAGCATGAGCCTGAGACTGATCCAGAGGAGGATCCTGAGGAGGAAGATGAAGAAGATGAGTTCCCACTGAACTCTATTGATGCTGAGATGTACGACGAGCTATATGACCGTAATGTAGAGTTACGTGACATTATCCGAGATCTGAGTGAGTGGGCGATAATTCAGCAGATTACCATCGAGCAGAGGGATAGGGGAGTTGTGACTCTTCACACATGTCTAAGAAACGTGGTGTGGGATTTGGTTCACGAGAAGGGTCAAACCGAGGAGAAGTCCGAAGAAATAGATAAGTTGAAGAATGAACTAAAAGAGAGCTCAACAGGGCTGACCATAGAAGAGGAAGCTTGGGTAAGAGAATCACGTCGTGCTGATCTTGAAGAAGAGGATTGTCGTGCGAAGAAGGCTAAGCTTGTGGAGACGTACACTACACTTTAAAATGAATTGGATGAGGCCCAAGATCGAGTTATGAGGTACCCAATCCAGTTCGAAGGACTACCATTGTATATGCTAGATCGCCGAACGATGTCCCGTATCATGGAAGAGGAACGTAGCAAGGCTATTAAGCGCCTTAACAGGCAGTGATAGGATTTGTTTAATTATGTGAAAAACTTATCTGGTTTAAAGATGTAAATTCTGATATGTTTATAAACAAAGGAATATTTTAATGTTTTAAATACTGTAGATTCTTTATCTCGGGATAGTTTATGTAAATAGCAGTGATGCTATCGTTTGGTGATAAAACTTTTGATTTGAATAAATATATCAAGTTGTTTGAGATAATGTGTTAAGTGATTATGTTAAATTGTTGAGTTAAGCCTTAACTATTTAGAAAATTTAATAAAGATCTAATAAGTATATATTTTAACAGAAATATGCCGTCGAGAAGAAGACAAAACCGTCAACCAACTCAAGAAGAATCAACGAATAACAACAACAATAACGCCAATGCTAACCCCGTTCAGCAGTTGGTGAACTTATTAGCTGGAGTGATTCCTAATCAACCTCAAGCTCCACCGAATACTACGTTCAAGGATTTCAAGGCGGTGGGACCGCTAGAGTTTAAAGGCTCCATGAACCCGTTAGAAGCTCGGACTTGGGTGATGGAGATGGAAAATTTTTTTGATGTCGCCAGAGTCAGAGAGGACCAGAAAACCGCCTACACGACGTTCATGCTGAAATTCGAAGCCAGTTATTGGTTGCAAGCAAATAAAGTCCGGGGAGGTGAAGGTATGTTCACCTGGGAGAGGTTCAAGGAGATGTTTTTTGAGATGTATTTCACAACCAGCTCGCAGAACCAAATGGAGGTTCAGTTTCTGGAGTTGAAACAAGGAAATGTGTTTGTACTAGACTATGCGGCAAGATTCAATGAGTTGGCTAGGTTCGCCACATATCAAGTGCACACGGATGAGAGAAAAACAAGAAGGTTCGAACAAGGACTGAAGCTTTGGTTGTATAGTAAAGTATAAATGTTCTAGTTGAAGACGTTCACTGGGGTACTAGAGAAAGCTATACTCGCGGTAACCAAATATAATCAAGATCAGAAGAAGAAGAAGAAGAAGAAGAAGAAGAAGAAGAAGAAGAAGAAGAAGGAAAGTGAAAATGAAGGAATTAACAAGGCTAGTGGAAGTAACACGGGAGGTAGTAATAATCAGAAGAGAAGGTGGTCTGACAACTCATCAACTGGAAATCAGCAAGGAGGTCAAAAGAAGAGGATCGAAGCGTGCCCGACCTACGGGAAAGCTCATCTGGGAGTTTGCATGAAGGAAAAATGAGTGTGTTACAATTTTGGTCAGGAAGGCCACATAGCACCTAACTGTCCTAACCCAAAGAAGGGTGTCTTCTTCACTTGTGGCTCAAAGGATCATCTGGCAAGAGAGTGTCCTAAGAAGGGATCTGGAGGGGAAGGATCAGGAGGAAATAGGGGAAACAGCGGTGGAAGCTGTGAGACCCTTAATTTTATGAAATAAAAGTATTCAATTTTTTTTATTTTGGTAAATAGTTAAATTGATAAAAGTTTAAAGTTAAGGGTGATATGTGAAAAATTTTCAAAGTAGACAAGTTGTTATAAAATACTCAGTTACTATTTACTCTAGTATTGTTCACTCGAGTATTTGGGGCACTTTTTGTGTCGGAGTACTATTTATGAGTTACTATTCATGAGTTACTATCCACGGGTTATTATTCACCTAAATTACTATTCACCCAAATATTATTCACTCGGGTATTTGGGGTATTTTTTGTGTCGGAGTACTATTCACGAGTTACTATTCACGGGTTACTATTCACCTGATTACTATTCACTCTAGTATTGTTCACTCGGGTATTTGGGACACTTTTTGTGTCGGGGTACTATTCACAGGGTACTATTCCCGAGGTACTATTCACGGGATACTATTCACCCGAAAAATATATTTCTTTTCGGTCTAAATCATTTTTGGGTACAATATTATTCCATGAGGAGATGTGTTAATTTTTCAGACCGTTGGTTGAAATTATAGTAGTAAATCAATATGGATCGTTGGTTTAATGTTTTAATAGTAAAATCTTTTTATATAAAATAAAATACTTTTATAAAGTTATTCTATAAATAGAATATATTATATTCTATTATGGATAGTGTTTTGCATAGTAAAATCTTTTTATATAAAACAGAATACTTTTATAAAGTTATTCTATAAATAGAATATATTATATTTTATTATGCATAGTGTTTTGCATAGTAAAATCTTTTTATATAAAATAGAATACTTTTATAAAGTTATTCTTTAAATATAATATATTATATTTTATTATGCATAGTGTTGCATAGTGCTTGCATAGTGTTTTGCATAGTAAAATCTTTTTATATAAAACAAAATACTTTTATAAAGTTATTCATTTTATTAGATTATAAATAGAATATATTATATTTTATTTAAAAGATTTTGCTTTAAATATGGAACGTCCGATTAAAAGTAAATCAATCTGGACCTTTCATGAATTAGTTGCTATGCAGTCCATTCTCCTATAAATAGAAGCTCATTCCTTTATTATTTCTTACGAATTCACTGAAACTCTAGAGAGAGAAACTATAGAAAGAATTCTTCTTCTATAATCTTGAGCGTATTTCTTTAGAGTTTAAGAAAGCTTTGAGCGTAGTACAAGTTTCTTCGAGTATATCCTCGCCCTACTAGTCGAAATACTCTTCTTTCAAAGGTAGGGGATATTATTTGTTGTACTCGTAAGAGATATTATTTGTTGTACCTGTAAGGGGTATTATTCTTTTGTATTCATGAAGAGAACTTCTGTTATTCCATTCTTTATTATTATGTTGGACTAACTTATTTATGCGAAGTACCGCATACATGGTGAAATTCTTCTATTATTCCATTCTTTATTATTATGTTGGAATAACCTGTTTATTCGAAGTACCGCATACGTGGTGAAATTCTTTTATTATTTCGTTCTTTATTATTCTTTCGGAATATCCTGTCGGTGCGAATTTCGTCTGACATGGTTCCATTATTTATTATTTTGTTCTTTATTATTCGTTTAATATCCTCGCCTATGCGCTTACGCACGACCGGTTCCATTATTTATTATTCTCATTGAATAACTCGTCTGTGCGATCTATCATATGCATGGTGAATTACGTTGTTATTCCATTCTTATTTATTCTCGCTGAATATCCTCGTCGCGCGATTACGCATGACCTGGTTCCATTATTTATTATTCTGTTTGAATAACCTGTCTATGCAGATTACACACGCATGGTGAAATTCTTCTGTTATTCCATTCTTTATTATTATGTTGGAATAACCTGTCTATGCGAAATACTGCATACGTGGTGAAATTCGCTTATTATTCCATTCTTTATTATTATGTTGGAATAACCTGTCTATGCGAAGTACTGCATACATGGTGAAATTCTTTAATTATTCCATTCTTTATTATACTGGTTGTTATTGGTTTTACAGTTGTATGTCTTTGGCCTGTAGTGAAAAGATGATATGTTGTTGAATATCTTTGGCCTGTAGTGCAAAGATGATCTGTTGTTTGATAGTTTTGACCCGTAGTGCGAAGATGGATAGTGTATGATGACATGATCATGACCACTAGTGATACAAACGAATATCCTCGGCCGTAGTGCATGGATAATTCAATGATGTGATTAAGCGTGATCATGACCATTAGTTAATAGTTGAATGTCTTTGGTCAGTAGTGCAATCGACAGTAATTGATTGGTATGATCATGACCATTGGTTTTATGGTTGAATATCTTTGGACCGTAGTGCAAAGATAGGCAACTTATTGGTATGATCATTGTTATTATATTTGAATATCTTCAGCCTTTGGGGTAAGGATATTGAGTAAACGTTCTATTAAGCCTTTGTGGCAAGAAGGAACTGTAAATTCACATTATTATAAATATGAATTGTGAATTTAACTAACATCTTTGGTGGTTCAGGTGAAGACAAGTGATGAAAGTTCTATTTGTCTTGAGTATAATAAAGAACTGTTGATGAGTATTACAGGAATAAAATATCAACGATGAACTTTTAATCTAGATGGGATATTAGACATTATGTTCTACTTGACTCTTTTAATAGATTACTTGTTCCGCTACAGTTAAACTTGATGTTTGTTATATTGTATCAGTTTAACACTGTTGAAGGCTAACGATAATTTATTCTGCATTATCTTAGATATAATATTTCTTACTGGGCTAGTTGAGCTCACCCTTTCTTTCATTGTTCTCTTCAGGAAATGAGAACGTAGCTAGGACTAGTCGGGGAACAGAGTGATGGTCCTAGATGGTGCATTAGTAGTCCTCAATATTCTGTGAAATAGTGTGATAATAATTGTAATACGGACTCCTTTTGAGTTTGTATACTCTCTAGTAGACAATATTTGTATTCAAACTCACAATTTATGTTTTGTCATATTGTACACGACAGTTGTATTATTAAGTTGTATTTGAACTCTGTACCATGTATTTGGCGACTCAAGATGGGTGATATATACCTAATTTTGGGGGCGTCATAGTTGGTATCAAAGCTTAGGGATATGATCCCTGCTGAGATGGGAGACAATAACTAGGATGGGAGAGACGGGGAATTCCTTCGCTTGTATAACCTACCAAAGTTTATTTGTTATTTAATTGATCGGTCAGAATATAGGGGTATTATGTGGTATGTCAATTAACCCTTATTTTGAAACTATATTCTAGAATGATATTGGAAATCCAGGATAAGAATTGGAAAATAATGATAGAGAGGAAATAACCAGGAAGGTACAATCCGAAAAAAAATAAGGTATTCTCATCTCTTCGAATATTAGGTACGTACGTAAATTTCGAAGGCGAAATTTCATAAGGAGGGGAGATTGTGAGACCCCGAATTTTATGAAATAAAAATATTCAATTTTTCTATTTTAGTAAATAGTTAAATTGATAAAAGTTTAAAGTTAAGGGTGCTATGTGAAAATTTTTCAAAGTAGACAAGTTGTCATAAAATACCCGATTACTATTTACTCTAGTATTGTTCACTCGAGTATTTGGGGTACTTTTTGTGTCGGAGTACTATTCACGAGTTACTATTCATGGGTTACTATTCACCTAAATTACTATTCACCCGAATATTATTCACTCGGGTATTTGGGATATTTTTTGTGTCGGGGTACTATTCACGAGTTACTATTCACGGGTTACTATTCACCCGATTACTATTTACTCTAGTATTGTTCACTCGGGTATTTGGGACACTTTTTGTGTCCGGGTACTATTCACAGGGTACTATTCACACAAAAAATATATTTCTTTTCGGTCTAAATTATTTTTGGGTACAATATTATTCTATGAAGAGATGTGCTAATTTTTCAGACCGTTGGTTGAAATTATAGTAGTAAATCAATATGGATCGTTGGTTTAATGTTTTGATAGTAAAATCTTTTTATATAAAATAGAATACTTTTATAAAGTTATTCTATAAATATAATATATTATATTCTATTATGCATAGTGTTTTGCATAGTAAAATCTTTTATATAAAATGTATACTTTTATAAAGTTATTCTATAAATAGAATATATTATATTCTATTATGCATAGTGTTTTGCATAGTAAAATCTTTTTATATAAAATGTAATACTTTTATAAAGTTATTCTATAAATAGAATATATTATATTTTATTATGCATAGTGTTGCATAGTGCATGCATAGTGTTTTGCATAGTAAAATCTTTTTAAATAAAACAGAATACTTTTATAAAGTTATTCGTTTTATTAGATTATAAATAGAATATATTTTATTTTATTTAAAAGATTTTGCTTTAAATATGGACCGTCCGATTAAAAATAAATCAATATGGACTATTCATGAATTAGTTGCTATGCAGTCCATTTTCCTATAAATAGAAGCTCATTCCTTCATTATTTCTTACGAATTCACTGAAACTCTAGAGAGAGAAACTATAGAGAGAATTCTTCTTATATAATCTTGAGCGTATTTCTTTAGAGTTTAAGTAAGCTTTGAGCGTAGTACAAGTTTCTTCGAGTATATCCTCGCCCTACCAGTCGGAATACTCTTCTTTCAAAGGTAGGGGATATTATTTGTTGTACTCGTAAGGGATATTATTTATTGTACCTGTAAGGGGTACTATTCTTTTGTATTCATGAAGAGAACTTCTGTTATTCCATTCTTTATTATTATGTTGGAATAACCTGTTTATGCGAAGTACCGCATACATGGTGAAATTCTTCTATTAATCCATTCTTTATTATTATATTGGAATAACCTGTTTATACGAAGTACCGCATACATGGTGAAATTCTTCTATTATTCTGTTCTTTATTATTATGTCGGAATATCCTGTCTATGCGAATTTTGCTTGACCTGGTTCCATTATTTATTATTCCGTTCTTTATTATTTTGTCGAAATATCCTATCTGTGCGTTTATGCATGACCTGGTTTCATTATTTATTATTCTGTTGGAATAACCTGTCTGTGCGATCTATCGCATGCATTATGAATTCTGTTGTTATTTCATTCTTATTTATTCTGTTGGAATATCCTGTCTGTGCGATTACGCATGACCTGGTTCCATTATTTATTATTCTGTTTGGATAACTCCGTGCATGCGGATTACGCACGCATGGTGAAATTCTTCATTATTCCATTCTTTATTATTATGTTGAATAACTCGCCTACGCAAAGTAATCGCATACATGGAGAAATTCTTTTTATTATTCCATTCTTTATTATTATGTTGGAATAACTTTGTCTACGCACAATCACGTGCATACTTGGTGAAATTCTTTTATTATTCCATTCTTTATTATACTTTGTGGTTATTGGTTTTACAAATGTATGTCTTTGGCATTCAGAGTGCAAAGATGATATGTTGTTGAATATCTTTGGCCTGTAGTGCAAAGATGATCTGTTGTTTGATAGTTTTGACCCGTAGTGCGAAGATGGACAGGTGTATGACATGATCATGACCACTATTGATACTGATGAATATCCTTGGCCGTAGTGCATGGATAATTCAATGATGTGATTGGCAGGATCATGACCATTAGTTAATAATTGAATGTCTTTGGCCGTAGTGCACTGACAGGCAATTGATTGGTATGATCATGACCATTGGTTTTATAGTTGAATATCTTTGGCCCGTAGTGCAAAGATAGGCAACTGATTGGTATGATCATTGTTATTACGTTTGAATATCTTTAGCCTTTGGGGTAAGGATATTGAGTAAACGTTCTATTAAGCCTTTGTGGCAAAAAGGAACTGTAAATTCACATTATTATAAATATGAATTGTGAATTTAACTAACATCTTTGGTGGTTCAGGTGAAGACAAGTGATGAAAGTTCTATTTGTCTTGAGTATAATAAAGAACTGTTGATGAGTATTACAGGAATAAAATATCAACGATGGACTTTTAATCTAGATGAGATATTAGACATTATGTTCTACTTGACTCTTTTAATGGATTGCTTGTTCCGCTGCTGTTAAACTTGATGTTTGTTATATTGTATCAATTTAACACTGTTGAAGGCTAACGATAATTTATTCTGCATTATCTTAGTCATAATATTTCTTACTGGGCTAGTTGAGCTCACCCTTTCTTTCATTGTTCTCTTCAGGAAATGAGAACGTAGCTGGGACTAGTCGAGGAACAGAGTGATGGTCCTAGTTGGTGCATTAGTAGTCCTCACTATTCTGTGAAATAGTGTGATAATAATTGTAATGAGGACTCCTTTTGAGTTTTTATACTCTGTAGTAGACAATATTTGTATTCAAACTCACAATTTATGTTTTGTCATATTGTACACGACAGTTGTATTATTAAGTTGTATTTGAATTTTGTACCATATATCTGGCGACTCAAGATGGGTGATGTATACCTAATTTTGGGGGCGTCACAGAAGCGCTCTGACTATCACAGGACCAACAGCAACCAACCGACCGACCGTCAGGACATTCAACATGACAGTGTAGGATATTGTGTAGTCTCGTGATGTGGTGTCAGGTATCATTCTGATCAATAAAGTTAATGCTTATGTCTTATTTGATTCGGGTGCTACTTGTTCATTTATATCCGATGACTTTGCTAAGAACTTAGAATTGCCTAAGGATGAGTTAGAACACCCCATGAACATAGAAATTGCGAATAGAGAAATAATCCTCAAGTTAAGTAATGCATACATAAGAATCAGTAGAGTGGATATTAAGGGTAATATCATGAACGTAGATCTTATCCCTATTCGACTTGGGGAATTTGACGTCATTTTGGGTATGGATTGGTTATTCAATTACGGGGTTGTAATTGATTGCCAAAAGAAGCGTATTAACCTCATGACTCCGTCAAAGGTTGTATTTTATGGTAGTAAGTCGCTTAGACAAGCGAGTTGTCTGACGATGATGCAGGCCAGGAAGTTGTTAAGACAAGGTTGTGTAGGATATTTAGCTTACATAGTCGATAGTCGTAAAGAGAATTCGAAAGTCGAGGTGATACCAGTAGTGAGAGATTTCGCAGATGTATTTCCGGACAATTTGCCAGGACTTCTGCTAGATAGAGATGTTGAATTTTTGATCGATTTGGCACCAGGAACGACTCCAATATCGAAGGTATCGTATCAAATGGCAGCAGTATAGATGAAGGAATTGATGGTACAACTACAAGAATTACTGGACAAGAAGTACATTCAACCGAGTGTATCGCCGTGGGGAGCGCCGGTGTTGTTTGTGAAGAAGAAGGACGGGACGATGCGGCTTTGCATCGACTATAGAGAACTGAATAAGGTCACAATTAAGAATAGATATCCATTACCGAGGATCGACGACTTGTTTGATCAATTAAAGGGAGCGAGATACTTTCAAAGATAGACTTGTGGAGTGGTTATCATCAACTGAAGGTGAGACCAGAGGATGTACCAAAGATAGCGTTCAGAACATGATATGGTCACTACGAATATTTGGTAATGTCATTTGGTCTAACGAATGCTCCTGTAGCGTTCATGGGCTTAATGAATGGAGTGTTCAAGACGTTTCTGGAAAAATTCGTAGTAGTATTTATAGATGACATTTTGGTATATTCGAAAACAAAGGAAGAATGTAACGGGTCGAATTTATTGAGTAGTGATTCTGGGGACATAATCCTTTTATGGGGGGAAAGATGTGACGAACGAGATTTTGTAAAATTAATTTTAATATTTATTGAATTAAATAAATATTTTTCGATGATTTAATTATTGGATTAAATAATTATTTGATGCAATTGTGGTAGATTAATTTAATTATGTGTTACATTTATTAAATTAATGTAGAGAATAATTATTATTCAAATATGTAATTATGTGAGCTTATTGAATCAAATGAAATATTTAATTAAGCATGATGTTATTTTAATTAATTTAATTATTAATTAGAGAGTTAATAATTTGACATTATTTATTAATGAGAAATTAATTATATGACTATGTGAATTTATGAGAAATTATTATATTTTCTTTATATTAAATTAAATAAGATATTTGATTTATTGTGCAAATGGGTGTGACACGATTTAAACTATATGATAAATGAGTTTATTAAATTAATTGGGTATAAGCCTTTAAGGCTATCCAAATGAGGCCTTAAGGGGAGTTGAGGGCAGTTAAACCACGTATGGAACAACTGACCTCAACTTTGCGCATAAAGGCTCAGTTGATATTTCTACATATTCTCCTTTCATTATTGCTAAGTCTATAAACTATTCACAGAGAGAAAATCAGAGAGAGTTTGTCAGAAAGAAATTGTGAGTCTGTGAAAGAGAATTGAGAGTGAGGAATCTAAGCCTACTAATTTATACTCTATAGGGTAATCTCCTCCTTCCCAATTTCTATTTTACGTTGTTTGAGTTTTACAAAAATGGCTTTCACAGTTTTCTGTAAAGTCTCTATGATGGGAAATTGTAAGGCTTATGTGCATATATAAGTTAAGATGTTATCAAATCATATTTAATTATATATATTTTGTAAACCATAACATCAGTTTCATGAAAATACGTAGTATATGATTTCTACAAAATTACAAAGTATGGGTTTTGGCCTTATACGTGTTATTTCATGTGTTGATCGTATATTATCCCTAAATTTTTACACTCGTATGTTGTTATGAATGTTGATACGATGAGACCAAAGTTTAAATGAACGGATTCGGTGTTATAACGAATCTGTAGTGATAATTTTCATGTTTTATTTTTAAAACCTTCAAGAACATCAAAGTCAGTGAAATTATAGATTTTAACTCTGTGATTATGTGTTTTAATGGGTTAAAATCACTCTATAAGTGTTGAGTATTTATTATATATGAATTATAACATGTGGGTATGATTAATTTCGTGTAGTAGTAATTCAATTGGAGTTTTGGCTGTGTTCTGCAATTTTCGCGAATTGAAGAACAGCTTAAGTTTCATGCAGCATGCACATGACTCGCGCCTTATTTCCCGCATCATGGCATATATCGCGCCACCACGCCAAGTCTCGAGCATAGCATACTACCACGGCATGTAGCTTAAAGTCGTCCATAAGAATACCATCGCTACCAGAAGAAGAAAGACCAAGTATAACAGTGGCGCCGCAGAGCCACTCTCCAGAAAGTTCAGAAATGGAATTTTTAAAAAATGATTAAGTCTAGCAATGTGGTAGTAAATTAATTTAATGAACATGTAAACATGTTAGAAGTATATGAGATGTAAAATAGATGTTTAACATTAAATAACATAATTGCATGTGGATCGAGTTATGGAATACATAATTAAATTATTATTCATGAAGTGATATTATGTGACAGTAAATGTGATAATTTGACTAAGTATAGTCATAACCAAAGTTTAGACAAAAGAATAATCGTTGATGATTATTTAAGTTATAATTAACTGGTATTGTGAATGTGCATGATATATAGGATTAAATTCAAAGAACGTGCTTAGTTAAAGTGTAATCTACGCACGAGGCAAGTTTCCTAACCCTACTTGTTATTATTGTTCAAGTTTATTATTTACCTCGAGTAAACTATCATTACTATTATTCAAGTTCAAATGTTATATTAAAGATTGATTATCTTTTCAAAGCATGATTCAGTTATACAATAATTGTCCTATTGTGTACTTCTTGAGATTATTATTCAGATTGAATATCATTATTGTTGAACCTTGTAAGACTATTGAACCTTATTGATTCAACTACTCCATAGTCGATGAACGTTCTAAATTTTAGAACCTTTGATGAATTATCCAAACCAAACTTCCTTTGGTGTGGACTGGAATGTCAAACTGAGATGAACAACCCTGCAAAGGGATTTACTTATGCGTTAGCGTTAAGATATTGTGCATAGTATGGTACTAAGGGCTGATTCCACTAAGTACGAGAAGAAAGGTCCATAGTCTTATGACTGTTAAAGGTTTCAAGTACAACCCTTGATAACCTAGGCCATAGTTCAAGGTCTTATGACCCTCAGAATTCTTTTGATTCTTGTTATTCATTCTTGATTCAAAAGTTGAGCTTTTATTCAGATGTCTTTGATTCACTCGCATGTTATTATACTATTATTTCATTGTTATACTTGTGGGCAATAGTGCTCACTCTTGCTTATTAATAACATTGCAGTTAAGAACGAAAGAACCGATGAACCTTCCACTAGTAAAGGCAAGGGCAAAGTTAGCAAGTGATGAAGACTTGTTATTTTTATTAGATGATGTATTTATGTTTAAGACTTGAGTTAATGATGTTGTTTAAGACTTATTTGTTTATGATTCCGCACAGATGTTTAAGGTTAGTTTAACCTGGGATTGTATGATTATTATTCGGATGTTGTAACCCTTAAATGGAAGATTTTTATTCTATCTATTGCATGACTTGCATTTATTATGGGTAGATAGATAATTGATATTTGTACAGTGAACACCAAATACTGTGGAATTGAAGTACTCGGATTTGGGGGTGTCACAAGTTGGTATCAAAGCTATAGGTTATGAACCTTAGGTGGGGGAACAACCTTAGGTAGTAGCCTTATAGAAAGAAGATAGTGATGGAAAACTCTTATCGAGTTATAAGAAATGAATTTCTGTAATTCATTGAAGATAATAAAAGACCTTATGTGTTTATGTGTTAAAATATGCATGAGATGATACGACTTAGTAACTAAAACTTAAAATTTTGTTGTCAGGATGTCGAATGTTGGAGAAGCTAGTCAAGCTGGAGAGGAAGAACCCCGAGTACCTATAGTACCGACAGAGGAGGAACCCTGAGACATTCATGTCGTTAGGGAACAGCTGATATAGAGGGAGTCATCTCCATTGATCACCGCTTGTTGGTCGGGAGCATGAGCAAGACCCATCCCCGAGGAGGATCCTGAGGAGGAATTTGTTGAGGAAGAGGAAGAGGAAGAAGAGGAGTTACCACGGTACACCGTTGATGCTGAGATGTATGACACATTATACGACCGTAACGTGGAGTTACGAGATGAGGTGCAGGATCTGACTGAGCAAGCTATTATTCAGCAGATTACTCAAGAGGAGAAGGAGAGGGAGATTTCGACTCTTCACTCACGACTGGAAAATGTAGAATGGGATTTGGTCCATGAGAAGGGTTAAACCGAAGATAAGACTGAGGAGATAGAGAAACTGAAGAAGGAATTGAAGGAAACCTCCGAAAGACTAAAAATAGTGGGGGAAGGCTGGGTAAGAGAATCACGTTGAGCTGATCGTGCAGAAGATTATGGTCGTGCAAAGAAGGCGAAGATTGGGGAGATATATTCTACACTTAACAAGGCAATGAATGAGACCCAAGATCGAGTTTTGAGGTACCCAATCCAGTTCGAAGGACTACCATTGTAAATGATGGATCGCAGGACGATGTATCGTATCTTAGAAGAGGAGCGTAGCAAGGCTAATCAGTACTTTGACCGACAGTGATATGATTTGTTTAATTATGTGAAGAACTTAATTAGTTTTTAGATGTAAATTCTGACGTGTTTATGAACGAAAGAATATTTGAATGTTTTAAATCCTGTGGATTCTTTATTCTAGGATAGTTGATGTAAATAGCAGTGATGCTATAGTTTGATGTTAAAACTTTTGGTTTGAATGAAAATATATCAAGTTGTTTGAGATAATGTGTTAAGTGATATGTTAAATTATTAAGTAATGCCTTAACTATTTAGAGAACTAAATAAAGTTCTAATAAGCGTTTATTTAACAGAAAAATGCCGCCAAGGAGAAGACAACAACGTCAACCGGCTCAAGAATAGTCTACCAATAATAATAATAACGCCAATGCTAATCCCATTCAGCAGTTGGTGAACTTACTGACTGGAGCCATGAATAATTAACCTCAAGCTCCACCAAACACAATGTTTAAAGACTTCAAGGCGGTGGGACCGCCAGAGTTCAAAGGTTCCATGAACCCAATCGAGGCTTAAACGTGGGTTATGGAAATGGAGAAGGTTTTCGACGTTGCTAAGGTTAGAGAAAACCAGAAAACCGTTTTTGCAACGTTTATGCTGAAGTCTGAGGCTAGCTACTGGTGGCAAGCAAACAAAGTGCGAGGAGGTGAAGGTGTAATTACGTGGGAGAGATTTAAAGAGATGTTTTTCGAAATGTATTTCCCAACTAGTTCGCAGAATCAGATGGAGGTTCAATTTCTGGAACTGAAGTAGGGAAACATGAGCGTACCTGACTACGCAGCTAAATTCAATGAGTTGGCAAGGTTCGCCCCGTACCAAGTACACACTGACGAGAGAAAGGCTAGAAGATTCGAACAAGGACTAAAGCCTTGGGTATACAGTAAAGTATCAATGTTTCAGATAAACACATTTGCCGGAGTATTGGAAAAGGCCATCCTCGTTAAAGGTGGAAGCGATGTGGTGACCAAGTACAATCAAGATCAGAAGAAGAAGAAGAGTGAAGGTGAAATTAATAACAAGGCCAGTGGAAGTGGCACAGGAGGTGGAAATTTCAATCAGAAGAAAAGGTGGAACGATAGCTCATCATCGGGAAATCAGCAAGGTTATCAGAAGAAAAGAATCGAAGCACGCCCGACCTGCGAGAAAGCTCATCTGGGAGTATGTATGAAAGGAAAAGAGTATGCTACAATTGTGGTCAGGAAGGCTACATAGCACCTAACTGTCCTAACCCAAAGAAGAGTGCTTGTTTCAACTGTGGTTCGAAGGATCATGTAGCAAGATACTGCCCTAAGAAGGGATCGGGAGGGGCAGGACCAGGAGGTAACCATGGAAATAACAGTGGAAATGCCTTAACCATCACCGAACCAACAACAACAAACCGACCGACCGCCAAAACTTTCAATATGACAGTGCAGGATGCAATTCATTCTCGTGATGTGGTGTCAGGTATCATTCCGATCAATGAAATTAATGCTTCTGTTTTATTTGATTCGGGTGCTACTTGTTCCTTTATATCCGATGACTTTGCTAATAGTTTAGATTTACTTAAGGATGAGTTGGAATATCCCATGAATATAGAAATTGCGAATAGAGAGATAATCCCTGTTAAGTACGTGTATAAGAACTGTAGAGTGGATATTAAGAGTAATATCATGAATGTAGATCTTATCCCTATTCGACTTGGGGAATTCGACGTTATATTGGGAATGGACTGGTTATTCAATTATGGAGCTGTAATTGATTACCAAAAGAACGTATTAACCTTATGACCCCGTCAAAGGTTTTATTTTATGGTAGCAAGTCACCTAGACAAGCGAGTTGTCTGACGATGATGCAGGCCAGAAAGTTATTAAGACAAGGCTATGTAGGATATTTAGCTTACATAGTCGACAGTCGAAAAGAGAATCCGAAGGTAGAAGAGATACTGATTTCTGTGTTTCCAGACGATTTTCCAGGACTTCTACCAGATAGAGAGATAGATTTCGTGATCGATTTGGCGCCCGGAACTGCTCCAATATTGAAGGCACCATACCGAATGGCACCAGTAGAGATGAAAGAATTAATGGTACAATTACAAGAATTACTGGAAAAGAAGTACATTCAACCGAGCGTATCACCGCGGGGAGCCCCGGTGTTGTTTGTGAAAAAGAAGGATGGATCGATGCGGCTCTGCATTGATTACAGAAAACTGAACAAGGTCACGATTAAGAATAGATATCCATTACCAAGGATCGATGATCTGTTTGATCAATTAAAGGGAACAAAGTACTTTTCTAAGATAGACTTGAGGAGTGGTTATCATCAACTGAAGGTGAGGCCAGAGGATGTACCAAAGACAGTGTTCAGAACGCGATATGTTCACTACGAATTTTTAGTAATGTCGTTTGGTCTAATAAATGCTCCTGCAGCATTTATGGGACTAATAAATGCTGTGTTCAAGCCGTTTTTGGACAAATTCGTAGTTGTATTTATAGATGATATTTTGGTATATTCCAAAACCAAAGAAGAACACGAAGAACATTTGAGATTAACGTTGGAAGTATTGAGAAGGGAGAAGTTGTACGACAAGTTTTTGAAATGATAATTTTGGATTGAACGGGTACAATTTCTTGGTCACGTGATCAATAAAAACGGAATTTCGGTAGATCCATCTAAAGTCGAAGCCGTGATTAACAGGGATCAGTCGAGAACACCATCATAAGTATGAAGTTTTCTTGGATTAGCAGGATATTATAGAAGATTCATACAAGACTTTTCCAAGATCGCAACTCCGTTAACGAATTTAACTCGTATAGCTGTGAAATTTGTTTGGACGGAGAAGTTTGAGGAGAGCTTTCAAGAATTGAAGAAGAGATTGAGTACGGCACCTGTGTTATCCCTTTCGGATGATACATGAAATTTTGTTATTTTTAGCGATGCGTCACATAAAGGACTTGGCTGCGTGCTTATGAAAAATGGCAGAGTCATTGCGTATGCATCACGATAGTTGAAGGATTACGAGAAGGGATACCCGACCCATGATTTGGAGTTAGCTGCAGTTGTTTTTGTTTTAAAATTTTGGAGGCACTATCTCTACGGGGAGAAGTGTGAAATATATACGGACCACAAGAGTCTGAAATATATTTTTACACAGAAGGATTTGAATATGCGTCAAAGAAGATGGTTGGAATTAATTAAGGATTATGACTGTGAGATTTTATAACATCCAGGTAAAGCAAATGTGGTTGTCGACGCCTTATGTAGAAAGGGTCGTGAGAAATTGATGATGTTAACTGCTCAGGAGGAGCTAATTTCAGAAATGGAGAAACTAGAGTTAGAAGTGAAGTATTCTATGGAGATTGATGAGAAGCTATTTCAGATGTAATCTGGTACAACCCTACTAGATAAAGTTAAAGAGGCTCAACTTCAAGATGATGAATGTAAAAAGGTGACAAAGAAGATATCTGAGGGAACTGAACCGAGATTTAAGATGGATAATGAAGGAATACTGAGATTTATGAGTAAAATTTGGGTATCGCCAATACAAGAGATTAAGGAAGATATTTTAAGCGAGGCTCATAGTTCACGATATTTGATTCACCCTGGTAGTACCAAGATGTACCAAGATCTTAGACAACATTTCTGGTTGCCGAATTTGAAACGTGATGTTGCAGAATGTGTTGCCAAGTGTCTGACCTGTCAGAAAGTGAAAGCGGAACATTAAAGATCGAGTGGATTGCTAACACCATTAGAGATCCCAGAATGGAAATGGGAACATATTACAATGGACTTCGTGGTTGGCCTTCTAACGACTCAGAAAGGCTACGATGCAGTATGGGTTATCGTTGAATCGGTCGATTTAAATCGCACACTTCCTTCCGATCAAAATTAGATTCAACTTAGATCAGTTGGCAAGGTTATATGTGAAAGAGATTGTTTCGAGGCACGGAGTGCCGGTGTCAATTGTTTCTGATAGAGATCCGTGCTTTACATCGAATTTCTGGAAATGTCTTCAGGAATGCATGGGTACACAATTGCGAATGAGTACATCATACCACCCTCAAATCGACAGACAGAGCGAAAGAACGATTCAAACATTAGAAGATATGCTAAGAGCCTGTGTGATGGACTTTAAAGGAAATTGGGATGATCACCTACCGTTAGTAGAGTTCGGCTACAACAACAGTTACCACGCTAGTATTGGCATGCCGCCTTACGAAGCGTTATACGGCAGAAAATGCAGAACTCCGTTTTACTGGGATGAAGTTGGTGAAAGGCAATTGCTAGGGCCAAAATTGGTACAGTAGACAGCAAAAATAGTCAAAGTTATCCGAGCACGACTAGTAGCGGCTCAAGATCGACAGAAGAAATACGTTGATCCACATCGTAAAAATATCGAGTTTGAATTAGGTAGTTATGTTTTCTTCAAGGTCTCTCCCTGGAAGGGGAAGATTAGATTCGAAAAGAAAGGAAAATTGAGCCCAAGATTTATTGGACCCTTTGAAGTATTACGTAGAATCGGAGAAGTCGCATACGAGGTAGCCTTACCTCCATCACTCGAGAATGTCCACAACGTCTTCCATGTCTCTGTGTTACGACCCTACAAAGCCGATTAAAAGCATGCAATTGAATATGAACCCCTACATTTTGAGAAAGACTTATCTTACGAAGAAATCCCTGTTCAAATTGTCGACCGAAAAGAACAAGTTCTCAGAAATAAAGTTATACCTTCTGTTAAGGTAATTTGGAGGAACCACAATGCTGAAGAAGCTACGTGGGAACTCGAAGAGAATATAATGAAGAATTACCCTCGGTTATTTACTTAATTATGTGTAAGCGATTTTGGGGATAGAATCTTTGTAAGGGGGGGGGGGGAGAATGTAGCGGGTCAAATTTATTGAGTCGTGATTCTGGGGACAGAATCCTTTTAAGGGGGGAAAGATGTGACGAACGAGATTTTGTAAAATTAATTTTAATATTTATTGAATTAAATAAATATTTTTTGATGATTTAATTATTGGATTAAATAATTATTTGATGCAATTATGGTAGATTAATTTAATTATGTGTTACATTTATTAAATTAATGTAGATAATTATTATTATTCAAATATGTAATTATGTGAGCTTATTGAATTAAATGAAATATTTAATTAAGCATGATGTTATTTTAATTAATTTAATTATTAATTAGAGAGTTAATAATTTGACATTATTTATTAATGAGAAATTAATTATATGACTATATGAATTTATGAGAAAATATTATATTTTATTTATATTAAATTAAATAAGATATTTGATTTATTGTGCAAATGGGTGTGACATGATTTAAACTATATGATAAATGAGTTTATTAAATTAATTGGGTATAAGCCTTTAAGGCTAGCCAAATGAGGCCTTAAGGGAGTTGAGGGCAGTTAAACCACGTATGGAACAACTGACCTCAACTTTGCGCATAAAGGCTCAGTTGATATTTCTACGTATTCTCCTTTCATTATTGCTAAGTCTATAAACTATTCACAAAGAGAAAATCAGAGAGAGTTTGTCAGAGAGAAATTGTGAGTCTGTGAAAGAGAATTGAGAGTGAGGAATCTAAGCCTACTAATTTATACTCTATAGGGTAATCTCCTCCTTCCCAATTTCTATTTTACGTTTTTTGAGTTTTACAAAAATGGCTTTCATAGTTTTCTGTAAAGTCTCTATGATGGGAAATTGTAAGGCTTATGTGCATATATAGGTTAAGATGTTATCAAATCATATTTAATTATATATATTTTGTAAACCATAACATCAGTTTCATGAAAATACGTAAAATATGATTTCTACAAAATTATAGAGTATGGGTTTTGGCCTTATAGCCTTATACGTGTTATTTCATGTGTTGATCATATATTATCCCTAATTTTTTACACTTGTATGTTGTTATGCATGTTGATACTAAGAGACCAAAGTTTAAATGAACGGAATCGGTGTTATAACGAATCCGTAGTGACAATTTTCATGTTTTATTTTCAAAACCTTCAAGAACATCAAAGTCAGTGAAATTATAGATTTTAACTCTGTGATTATGTGTTTAATGGGTTAAAATCACTCTATAAGTGTTGAATATTTATTATATATGAATTATAACATGTGGGTATGATTAATTTCGTGTAGTAGTAACTTAATTGGAGTTTTTAAATTTGCATTTTCATGATTCGCATCAGTTTTGATTCGCTTACATTGACTGTAACTGGACTCTCGCCTTTATTTCCCAGTAGCCATGTATAATTAGCCATGCAAGTTTATGAAGTCTTGAGCCAAGAAGCCACCAGGCGCCAAGAGTCCAGCCACAGCGCGAAGACCAAGTATAACAGTGGCGCCACAGCTCCACTCTCCAGAAAGTTCAGAAATGGAATTTTTTAAAAATGATTGAGTCTAGCAATGTGTTAGTAAATTAATTTAATGAACATGTAAACATGTTAGAAGTATATGAGATGTAAAATAGATGTTTAACATATAAATAACATAATTGCATGTAGATCGAGTTATGGAATACATAATTAAATTATTATTCATGAAGTGATATTATGTGACAGTAAATGGGATAATTTGACTAAGTATAGTCATAACCAAAGTTTAGACAAAAGAATAATCGTTGATGATTAGTTAAGTTATAATTAACTGGTATTGTGAATGTGAATGGTATGTAGGATTGAATTCAAAGAACGTGCTTAGTTAAAGTGTAATCTACGCAAGAGGCAAGTTTCCTAACCCTACTTGTCATTATTGTTCAAGTTTATTATTTACCTCGAGTAAACTATCTTTGCAATTATTCAAGTTCAAATGTTATATTAAAGATTGATTATCTTTTCAAAGCATGATTCAGTTACACAATAATTGTCCTATTGTGTACTTCTTGAGATTATTATTCAGATTGAATATCATTATTTTTGAACCTTGTTAGACTAGTGAACCTTACTGATTCAACTAGTCCATAGTTGATGAACGTTCTAAATTTCAGAACCCTTGATGAATTATCCAAACCAAACTTCCTTTAGTGCGGACTCGAATGCCAAATCGAGATGAACAACCTCAAAAGGGATTTACTTATCGCGTGAGCATTAAGATATTGTGCACATGTGATGGTACTAAGGTCGATCCCCTAAGTACAAGAAGAAAGGTCCATAGTCTTATGATCAAGTAAAGGTTTCAAGTATAACCCTTGATAACCTAGGGACATAGTTCAAGGTCTTATGACCCTCGTAATTCTTTTGATTCTTGTTATTCATTCTTGATTCAAAAGTTGAGCTTTTATTCGAGATGTCTTTGATTCACTCGCATGTTATTATACTATTATTTCATTGTTATACTTGTGGGCAATAGTGCTCACTCTTGCTTATTAATAACATTGCGCTTAAGAACAAAAAAGAACCGATGATCCTTCCACTAAGAAAGGCAAGGGCAAAGTTAGCAAGTGATGAAGACTTGTTATTTTTATTAGATGATATATTTATGTTTAAGACTTGAGTTAATGATGTTTTTTAAGACTTATTTGTTTATGATTCCAAGATGTATGTTTAAGGTTAGTTTAACCTGGGATTGTATTATTATTATTCGGATGTTGTAACCCTTAAAGGGAAGATTTTTATTCTATCTATTGCATGGCTTGCATTTATTATGGGTAGATAGATAGATGATATTTGTATAGTGAACACCAAATCCTGTGGAATTAAAGTACCCAGATTTGGTGGTGTCACAAAGAACATAAAGAGCATTTGAAGGTAACGTTAGAGGCGTTGAGAAGAGAGAAGTTGTATGCCAAGTTTTCAAAATGCGAATTTTGGATTGAGCGGGTATAATTTCTTGGACATGTGATCGATAAAGATGGAATTTCGACGGATCCATCCAAAGTCGAAGCCGTGATAAACTCGGATCAGCCGAGAACGCCGTCGAAAGTACGAAGTTTTCTTTGATTGGCAAGATATTACAGAAGATTCATTCAAGACTTTTCCAAGATCGCAACTCTGTTAATGAATTTGACTCGAAAAGCTATGAAATTTGTTTGGACGGAGAAGTGTGAGGAAAGCTTTGAAGAACTAAAGAAGAGGTTGGGTACAACACCTGTGTTATCTCTTCTAGATGATACAGGAAATTTTGTGGTTTATAGTGATGCGTCGCATAAAGGACTTGGCTGTGTGCTTATGCAAAACGGCAGAGTCATTACGTATGCATCATGACAATTGAAGTTTCGACTGATGTGTCCCTCCCATTTGCATTTGAAACATACGATTGGTGGTCGTTCTCCTTCCTTGAAAATGGGTGTTGGCGCTGCTGTCTTTCCATCATCGTTGAACCTTCTCTTCTTGAAAGTGGTTACAATTTCTAGCATGTTGATTCCCTCCACGTTTATTGTCACCGCTTTGAGGACTACTACCACTGGTATTATCATTTTATCAGCTGCTCTCTCTTGGTTGGGTTAACTCATTATTGCGCTCGAATAACTTAGCCTTATTCACAACATCTGAATACAAGCAAAGTTTGTGAGAAATGAGGTATTGATGTATTTTGGGTTTCAAACCTCTTAAAAACATTCGTGTCATATGCTCCTCATTATCAACCAAATGGGATGTAAACCGGGATAACTCGGCAAACTTAGCCTCGTACTGTGACACGGTCATATTGTTTTGCTCCAACTTGATGAATTCCACCTCCTTCATGTGACGAATACTTTCGGGAAAGTACTTGTCGTTGAACAATTCTTGGAACTTCTCCCAAGACATCTTGAGTGCGGCAGACTGAGTACGTTTTACAAATTCCCACGAGTAATCTGCCTCTCCTCTCAACATGAAGGTGGCAAAGGGAACCTTTTGCTCCTCGGAGCATCCCAAGACATCAAATATCTTGGTGATCTGCTTAATCCACGTCTCCGCCTTAAGTGGTTCTGGCTTTCCCAAAAACTCCGGTGGTCCCACCTCTTTGAATTGATTAGCAGTGATCTTTCGTGAGTTGCCATTGACTCCACCTATATTATAAACTGGAGTCTCTCTCGTTTGGTGTTGCATGAATTCTAAAAAGTTCCTAAACATACCATCGTTCGTCATTTGGTCGGTGTTCTTGTTTACACGAGGATTATTGCCTTCCTGATGTACATTATCCTGTTTATTGATTTATGGTGACTCAACGGTCTCCTGTGCTCCATTGCTTATCTCAACATTTTCAGATGTCATTTTCAAACACTGCCACAAAACAAGGGTTAATTGACATGCCACATATTATCCCTATACTCTGACCGACCAATTAAATAACAAATAAGCTTAGGTAAGTCATACTAGCGAATGATTTACCCGTGTCTCCCCTCCTAGTTCTAATCTCACATCTCAGTCACGGATCATATCCCTAAGCTTTTATACTAACTGTGACGCCCCCAAAATAGGTATACAACACTCATTATGAGTCGCCAAATACATGGTACAGAATTCAAATACAACTTAATTATACAACTGTCGTGTAAAATATAACAAAATATAGCTGAGAGTTTTAACACGAATATTATCTTCTAGACAATATCCAAACTCAAATGGAGTCCTCATTACAATTATTATCACACTATTTTATAAAATAGTGAGGACTATTACAGCCACCATCTCGGACTGTCACTCATTCCCCGACTAGTCTTGGCTACGTTCTCAGTTCTTGAAGAGAATAATGAAAGAAAAAGGGTGAGCTCAACTAGCCCAGTAAGAAATATTATGACTAAGATAATGCAAAATAAATTATCATTAGCCTTCAATAGTGTTAAACTGATAGAATACAATAAACAACAAGTTTAACTACAGCGAAATAAGCAATCCAATAGAAGAGTCAAGTAGAGCATGATATCTACTATCTTCTATGATTTAAAAAGTTTATCATTAATTTTATCGCTGAGACTCAGCTCAATAAATAATCCACATCACTAAATTATACATGCACTATGGGTCAAGGATATTCATTAGTATCACATCCACGAATTATCCATGCACAACAGGCCAATGATATGCGTGTTATCACTCATGGTCATGATCATGCCAACAACTGTCCATCAATGCACTACGGGCTAATGAGAACTTTTACCACATCATTTATAACATTACAGGTCATGATTATACCGAATAATCCCTGGTCATAATCATACTAATCAATAGTCCATCTATGCACTACGGGCCAAAGATGACTTTCATCACAATATAAGCATGAGAATGATGACAATGATATAAGAATTTAATTAAATGAAAGCAAAGGATAAATTTTAAAGATTTATAATTCAATTTTTCCAGAATTCAATAATGTCCAAATTGTCAACATGATACTGCTTTGTGGAGTTAAATTCAAGAATAAAATTGTATCAAAAATAACGTGGACAGAAAAGGAATCAATTTTTATCATGAATAGTACCCCGTTGAATAGTACCCGAGTGAATACTACCCTGTGAATAGTACTTCTTGAATAGTACCCCGACATAAAAAGATTAAAAATTATCAAGAATGTTCAGAATAATATTTTCGTGAAAAGATACTAGATGAAGCGCAAATTTCAAGGATATTCTACCAATTTCAAGGAGTATAGAAGCAAAACTTATCAACATGAGTGTAGAATTATGAATATGAAATGAAATAATATTACTTACATACTACAGAGTATGGAAGAAAATATTATTTCATACGAATATTGAACAAAAATAATATCCCTTACCTTAAAAAGAGAGTACTTCTAACTGGTATAGCGGAGATATTCTTGAAGAAAACTTATATTGTTTTCTACGCTCAAAACTTCCTTAAACTCAAAAGAAATACGCTCAATATTATAAAAGAAGAATTTTCTGATTCTAGTGTAATTTTTAATTCTAAACTAATCATCCTATTTATAGGAGAATGGAAAGGATACTATTTGAATTTAGAAATCACAGACCAATAGTAGAAGTTTCACGGGCGCACATCGGCGAAGATTTTAATTTTAATTTTTTATTATGCAAACACTATGCAGACACTATGCAAACACTATGCATAATAAAATATAATATATTCTATTTTTCATAAAAAACAAAACTTATATATATATAAGTAATAAAAAAAACTGAGATAACTTTTCCCAACTATTTTGAAAAATGGGTAAGTGAGGGTCCTATAATAAGCAAAATTTACAACAAATAAATCATAAAAATCCCCTCTATTTATATCAATTCACTTAGCTTCTCAAAACACATTTTTAATAACAATCATCATTAATATTATAAATCACAATATCAACAACAAAATCATTCCCAAGAAAGATGAGGCTTTCCGATAAGGATTTCTCCCTATTGACGCGCAATTAGATGACCAAACCCCTTTCCTCGACAGAACTTTCTAGACATCGTCAATAATACAAATAATAATATGAATAACTATGTCATCTCAATTATTGATTTAATAATATAAAATATTGTGACAATAATTGAATCAATAACGTGAGATACTATGCAACAATTACTATGACAATAATTGAATAAAACTAAGTGACTTCTCACATAAGCATCAATAATAAAAGATACTATACAATATCGTTTGCTACTATGCAACCACGCGTATTACTGTACTTTTATCACCGGGTATTTCAACAGTTAACGGTAAAACTTTCGCCGTTATTTTTATAAAAAGGTATTTCTGTCGTTTTCTAACTACGACAATAATTCCGTTATGAAGTCCACCAATGATTGTGACATTGTACGAATATTCCCTGATAAAACAAATATTCCATGATCAATCGAATATTTTATGATAACTTGCTTACTTTGCAAAATTTATAAATATTACTCACAACTATAACATTATATCAAATCCACACCATAATATTCAAAAATATATTTCGAGAAAAAATAATCTTTATTCATAAAAGTTGGGGTCTTACAGCTTAACAACCTCAAGTTTTTTTAGACTGACCTAGACGACAATAAATCCACTTTAGAGTAAAGTGTCACCTTGAACGGTGGTGCAATGAATTGGAAAAGTTCTAAACATCAAAAAGTTGCTGATTTAGTGATAAAGACAAAGCATATAACTATAAATGAAGCTGCAAGTTGATTGTTTGGATGAAAAGTTCATTATAGAACTATGAATAGTTCCTAAGTCTTATCTTGGATCTAAACATGTGTTGCGGAACTTTCATTTGATTAGAGGAATCATTGAAAGATGGAAAATCACTACAGAGATAGTGGACTCTCAATAACAACATTACATATCCATATACTTAAGCTTATCTAGCAGCAGGATGATCGTCACTTAGAGAATACGGGTATGAGATACCATGACGATTGGCTTTAGTGCAAGTGGGAGATTGAAAGTAGTATACACACAAGCTAATCATGTTGATGATAAAGCATATACTTTATAACAATCTTATTCATTTATTAATTAAAGTATTCATTTACTAAAGGCTTTAATTTATCTACATGGTGTTGTTTTATAATATGTGTTAAACCCATAGTTTTAATCAATGATTTTAGAATCATAATGAGATCATGCTAATGAGATCTAAATTCTTAGATAACTTAAAACTAAAATTGTTCCCAATCATTAAATTACTAAAAAGGGGATTAGTGAATCCGAATAGATTGGTACATACGTTGCTTGCTCATTGGATGAGGATGATTGATCTCATGATCATTTGTGTGGAGACACTAAAGCAAGTATATATGTGCTTATTGGAGAATAAGTTCACTGAACATTACTTGTTAAGGAATACCTAATGGAGTTTTACTTGCATGTCAATAGGAATTCCTGTAGTGATAGTCGTACAAGTGATCCTTAGACTTGAGATCATCATAGTATCTTGTCTATGATGAGTTATACTTTGACTTATTCCTTAAGACCCTTAGGGTATATCAAAGGATATTCTTGGGGTATAATAAGTTGTGCATGGAGGTAATGCATGATCAATAAAGAATCTACCGCTTCTAGTAAAAGAAGAGAAATTTCCTATGTGATTCGATAAATGACAAATGTTGCCTCTTTTTTAGTTCTAACAAAAGAGCTCTAACTCATGCAAGCATACATTTGTCAACAAGAAATACAGAGTAAGTCGAGTATCGATCCACGGAGAAAGATTTCTAAATTAAACTATTATGCATCAACTAAATCACTATTTTTATATGCTCAAACTAATTCTTATGATTGGAAATTACTCTAAACTCAAATAATAACTAAAAGAAGAATATTAAAAGTAATAAATCAAATATGGAAATAATGGGATCCTAACTTCATTTAATAGTTCATCTAATTACCACCATCATGCAAGACTATTCACGTATCACAGGAACTTAGCCAAGAGCACATATGTAGACATAACCATTTTTCAATGCACCATGACCTACTCACATAACATCCACATACAATAGACATCATGTAATCATCAATAGAACCAATGTCACTATATTTCTATGTGAAATTACAGCAATATTGAATTTAAGCACAAGCCCTTATATAACTCATATGGTGAAACAGTATCTATCTATCTGGTTCACGAAATACAAAGCTAAGCAAAACAGTCCCATATACGCATGCTATCATGATTACAACCATACTCGCATGTTATTTTTCAACTCCATACAAGTACATAAAATGAATGGTGATCAATCATGCATTCAAATCAATCATGATAGAAATTCCTCATGATACGCAAACAGTCCAGCAATCAAGCCATAAGTTAGACTACGTATTAAAATCCGTTAGAATCCCATAATGGAATTTAGTTCATGACTGAACCAAAAGCCATTATGGGATCAAAGCAATACATGGAAAATAAACAAACAGTTGAAAGAGAAGAGATAGAATCGATCAAACCCAATTACTAATTATAATCCAAACGTAACGTTCAAATCCTCACAAATATCCAGCAACATAAAAGTAGTTCATCCATAATGATTGAAATCCAAAGAAGAAGTAGAAATTAATAAGTCTATGATTGGCTTCACGTTGGAAAACTCTCCAAGTGTAAACCCTAGTTCTCTCTTATGAAAAACACATAAAAACTAAAGATAGGCACGTCTGGTACCAACCATAATAGTTTTAACCAACTCAAACTCTTATAATTTAAAAATTAAAATAAAATTAATTAGCAGCTGAAGATATCGCACGCGGGCGCGCGAGGTCCCTTTGCAATCATCGCGCGGGTGCGTGTGTTTAAAATCTTCTCAGTCCGGTTGATCGCGCAGGTGCGCGACTTTTTGCCTGTGTAGCCGCGCGGCTTCTACATTTTAAATTTTGTGCTCTGCTGCTACTACTACTCTGTGTCCAACTACTAATTCTTTGCATACCACTCTTCCTTCATCCATCCTCAGTTGCATATCTCCAATTGTTCCTTGCGTTATGCTTCCATTAGCCTCATGCCATCTATCATCTCCAAGCTATGCCATTTCCTGCACTTTTACACCAAAGGAGTTCTCAGTACATGCAATGCAAGATATTATGAAATGCAACTAAAAACACATTAAAATGTACTTGAGATGGGCATAGTTCTCGTAAATTGATATCCAATAAGTAGGTATAAAACCCACTTATCAACAACCCAGTAGTCCTTAGCCAAGACAGAATGAAATTAGAAATGAGTTTCTAATTTGCATTATTTAGAGTTGTGCATTTAAGAATCGAAATACATATAATTAAATAAAATAAGACTTGACAATAATTTTATGTCTTATATTTAATTGGGACATTATATGTTGGAAGGATTGAATTGTACAGTAACTATATACTCAAAGATCTTTTATGATTAATGTTGAAATCTATAGTATCTAAAAATTTGTTGATCGCTAAGAAGGCTTATCCTTATTGTAGAATAAATGTTATTAATTTAAATAAATTAAAAGTTTACTTTATTTATTTAAATAAGATTAGAATTGTTCTAATTGATTTATTCACAACCGGCTTAATATAGAGAACCTAAACGGTGACACCATAAAAGGAAAAATATTTATTTAAGAAATAAATGACATAATCGTAATAATAAGTTAAGTATATTTAATTTAATCTATGGTGATAGAATTAATTAAATAGCTTAATATTTATTATTTAATATTTTAAAAATATTAAATATAAATTAATAAGAGGAGTCTTATTTTTATTACTATTATTATTTAATTCCTAAAAGAGTTTGGGAATTAATTAATAAAAGTACTCTCATATATTCCTAATAAGATTATGAGGCTAATTAATTGAAAGAGTTTAATTAATTATTCCTAATAAGATTAGGAGCCTAATTAATTAAAGGAGTTTAATTAATTAAAATAAAACTCAATTCCTTAATTGTTAAGGAGGGTTGCCTATATCTATAAATAGGAGGAGTCTTATTATGGGTGTGGATTGATGTTTTCACAAAACACGTGAATGATTTTTCCTAAAGTTGGGATAGTGCATATTTTCTACAGAGATAGAAAAACTAGGGTTTTGTCAAACACTCGTCTTCTTGAATACTTGTTCTTCCTTGGTGGATCACCTCTATAGGACAAACATTTGGGTGGCTAATGTTGTGACACCACCAAATTCAGACCGCCACTTGGTCACTCGAATTCGGTTCATCACGTACTCATGGTAATACCATAATAACTAGAATTACATATTCATACCAGAAAATCTAATTTAGAATAGTATATAATGATTTATTATAATTATTCCCCCAAGTCTCGCAACCTACAGTATTTAATAGATTACATAATAATATCAAATAAAGACTTATTGCATAATCCTACTTAAGCTTAAACATCGTCTGAAAACAGTCTTAATACAACATAACACTTTTAAACATAAAGGAACAAGCTAGTCGGTAACCTTACCATTGCCCTTGTCTTTTCCCAGAGACACTTCTCTGTTTCGCCTTAACTGAAAGGTTTTAAATAAGCAAGAATGAGCACAAATTGCCCAACAAGTAATATACAACAAGGGTAAAGATTTTTATAACACGAGTTTGAAATATCGAAATATTATCTCTAAGATAGTTCAAGGTTTTAGAATAATATCATGAATAATGAATATCAACATTTCTTGAATCAAATCCTTAGAATAAGAACGATAATTCAATATAAATAAACAGATATATATGAATTCAAAGGCTATCAATGTATCCAACTGGATAAATAATTTATACTGAGCAGTCACTAAGGACTATTGAACATCTACTAGAATTACCAATATTAAACTGATAACCCAAAAGATTCAAGTATGATAGATGATCAGTCTACAATACTCTAAGTTATGCATAACTACATAGTAATATTCACGCGTGTGTTGGTGCTTCCAACAATAAACACTCCCCTTACCATAAGGGTTGTTCAACTCATGAGTTTTCAAGATTTCCGCACCAGCCAATTGGTTTGGATAGTTTTATAAACATGTATATAGTCTAGCCAAATCAAATGACATAGACACTTTCACAATATTCAAGAACAATACCAAGTTCAACATGAATAATAGTTTTCTCAAGAGTTTAACATACTAGTTCAATTGAACGAGAAAGTAATATAACTTGCATTCAAAGAGATAAGGTTTGCTTACGATATCCGTTGAATAAAGTAATGCAAGGGTTTAGGATACTTGCATTCAATATACGAATCACATGAAATTTAAGAACTTGCACAAAATCCAAAGTTGTGAAAGTTAGGAAACTTGCACAATAAAAGTAAGGTTCAGAATCTTGCCTCAAACGTAGTTTACCAAAGTAAAGCTTAATATCAATCCAATGCACTATGATATCCTATTCATGTATAATCACATTAGTTATACAAGTTCAACATGTACACCTATTATCTTAACTTACTATCATACACAAGTGTACTTATATCAATGCTAACATATATTGCTATTCTTCTAGTCGCATAATCTTATACGTATGTCATTATGTAGCTCGGAACTATCGTTAGACTTTATCATTTGAAAACACCTTGTCAATTCAAGCTAAGATAGGTGTTAACATGCAAGGCTACCTCTGTCAGTGTGTCATGGACATAAATAAGTATAATGAAGTTATACTAGCATGCTACACATATCAAAATCACAAAAGTCACTTTCCAAGTTCTGTAGAGGGGCGCGACCGCGCCTAATTTGTACTAAGGACACGCGCAGTCGCGCGACTCCTAGTTCAAACCAAGGCTGAGCAATTACTTGCTTGGCCTAACTTGCCCATCCTTACACATATAGCATATATTAACATGTCAAAGGTCCTTTCGTATCTCTTAAGTTCAATCTAGGTCCCGTCTTTCATAATATGGTTCTAAGTTGAACATCTCAACAAGTTAAGGCCATCCAAGGTTATGAATCCACAAAGTCTAACATGCTTATGAGTATTCATATCACATATGTGTAATTAGCATCGTTTTGGTTTGAAAATATGCTTCGTTTATGCCTCACTTGAATTATGATTCCTAAGCATGGTATATATATATATATATATATATATATATATATATATATATATATATATATATATATATATATATATATATATTTATGATACATAAGTGAGTCTAAGAGTATCATCAAACATGTTCACAAATATCGATTCTATGTAATAACCCGATATTTTCTATATAAATAAATAAGAAATTTTGCATATAATTTTTTTTATTATTATTATTTTAAAGGTGGGAATATGTGCCAAGTAATGTGTATGTATATATGTGATAAATAAAACTTTATTTATTACATAAATAATTATAAAATATTTTTAGAATTATTGATTCATTATAAATTATATTGTTATTATTAATTTTGTAGTAAAAATATTTTTTATTTATTCCTATGAAAATATGATTATATATTATTTAAATAATATATGAAATGATTATAGAATTATTATAATAATTATTTTGTTATATGAATTTATTTTAGATTAATTAAGTTAATTATTATAACTTAATTAATAATGGTATGTATATGAAAGATAAATCGATATAGAATCCAAACCCTAATTCTGTATTTGGAATAAGGAAAGAGAATATTAATATAATATTATTTATATTTCAATGCTATAAATATGTACTGTATGTATAGACTGATAATGGTTAGTCAATTATGGTGTAGCATGTCAAAACCCTAATATTAATTTGTTAAACCCTAGTTCAAAAGTTAAATACGAGTTCAAGACTGTTTAGTAATTCTGTTATATGAATTATGTTGCGTATTATAGAATTTGGTGTTAATTAGGGAAACCCTAATAAATATTTAGAAACCTTAATTATTAGAAACCCTAATTAGTAATTAAAAACCCTAATTACTAAACTAGAAACCCTAATTTGCTAATTGAGAACCCTAATCGCTAATTTAGAAAGCTTAATGATAATTTGTAAATCTCAAACCTAATTTCCATGTTTTACGTAATTAGTAAACCTAAATTAATTAGAAACCCTAATTTCTAAAATTTAGGAAACTAAAATTTCCATTTTAGCCCTAATTAGAAATTCTACAAAATCTATGTGCCAAACCTAAGGGTTAAACCCTAAGGGTCAAACCCTAAGGGTTTGCCAAGTTACAATTTAGCCATCAAAAATAAAGGCCAAATGACTATTTTACCCTTTTGCACATTTTTTATTATGGTGCTTGCAAAGTTTGCTAAGACTTTAGTTGGTGACCAACTATTAACTTCCCACATGCTTAATAATTCCAGCAATCAGCTCCATTTCATCAGCCTTGCCCATTGTATCATAATATATATAGAATTGGAGAGAGAAAATTCATTTTTCAAGCTCATTTTTGCTCAAACACTCAACCAAATTCTCTCAACTCAAAACCCACGAAATGTATTGCTAGACCAGTCCCAAAACAAGCCCCACTAACACACATAATAATCAGAAGCCTAGAATTAAGAATTTGTTCATAGACGTATAAAACCTAATTTAGAAATCTGATCTTAGATCCTCTCTTAGATGTTAGTTTTTTTTTCTGTTAAACATGTTATATGTAGTGTATATAGATAATTTGGGTTGGTAGATGTTAGATCCATAACATCTATCGGCTCGGATTTGGTGTTTTTCAAAATCTGGAAAATTTTTAAAAGTTGTCTGACAACCGAATGTCAGACCTCCTAGATCTCATCCTGTATATGTTTTCGGTCGTTTAAATGATTAAACTTGTAGTATGCTATGAGATATGTATTCTGGAACTTGAATCAAGGTCAGAGCATAAACATATTGCAAGTTATGGGTGGTCAAACCCCGTTGACCGACCATGACTGGACAAAATTTGGGTAACCTTAACTTGCCTGTGCCTGGTCCCGACAAGATGTTCATGGCCTTGGATCTTGCAAGTTTTTGTTTATTTGTGCTTATTGTTGTATCCAAGTTATAGTATAGTAGTTATACTACATATTAATGCTTTTAGTTCACTTCTATTACAAACATATTGGATTTGGAGGATGGTCAAACCAAGCAAAAAGTTTCACGGATTGCGTTTTCTAGGTAACCCATAAAGCTCAAGGTCGTGGCTTATGACATGGTTTGACCGGACAAGATCTGGCGATTCTGTGTTGTCATAGTGATTTTATGTAATGGATCTCTTCACTTACATGTTGGCTACACACTGGACCCATTAGAGCACAAAAATATTGCAAAAACAGCAAGTTGTGGAAGCCCAAAAGTGGTTACTCGGACTATTCTTCATTTCTAGGTTCTGACAGCTACTTTACACGCTTAGATTTCGTTGGTATTTTGTTGTTTGGCCATGTTTGTTGTTGGATCATGTAGTCTTGCATTAGTACTACAATATCTAACAATTATTGTGCCCAGAAACAACTTAGACAAGAAATTAATCTTGGTCAAAGTTGTTCACTCAGTCACTGCACATGAATGTTCTTGAGCCTCAAGAACACCTTAGGCGACAGATTTTGTCGCTAAAGGCTATATCGACAGTCTTTTTAATTTTATTTAATTAATTTCTAAAAATCATTTAAAATAGAAATTAATTTCTCGAAAATTACAAAAATAATTTTAAAAATTATTTGAAGTTATAAAATTAACTTTTAATTATTTGACATATTTTTCATAAATATTAATATTTATTTGAATATTATTGATATTTAATTTATTTTAGAAATGCATTAAATAAATTAATTAAAAATGATTTTAGTATATTAAAAATCATTTTAAATGATAATAAGGTATTTAATAATATTTTAAGTTATAAAATACAACTTTTAATATTTTAAAGCAAATTTCATTAATTATTTCATATTAATGATATTAGATTTATTTAATAATTAAATTAAATTAATTAATTAAAATTGATTTTAATATTATAAAATTATTTTAAATGAAAATAAATAGTTTAAAAATATTTGAAGTTGTAAAATATAACTTTTAATATTTAAAGGTAAATTTCATTACTAATGTAATATTAAATATTATTAGAGTTATTTAATAATAATATTAAATAAATAGTTTAAAAATGATTTTATTAATTTAAAAATCATTTAAAAGAATATAAAAGGTTTAAAAATATTTTGAAGTTATAATACATGACTTTTGATATTTTGATAAATAGTACATTAATATTTAAATATTAATGGAAATTATTTAAAATGATTTTAAATGTTTTAAAAATCATTTAAGGTACTAAAATGTTTTAAAAATATTTTGAGTTATTATAAATAACTTTAATATTTTGGCATAGGTTTCATTAATAATTTAATATTAATTATATATTAATGATAATAGAATTATTTAGTTTTTAAAACATTTAATAATGACTCTAATGTTTGAAAAATCGTGATAAATTATAATAATTATTTAAAAATTATTATAAGCCACTAAAAAATAGTATGATTGATATTTGAAATATCTAGAATAATATTGCACCACACTATAGAGTTTTAAACTCGATAATTACCCGATAAAACCGTCGGTACACCGAAATATTTCAGAAATTGATCTGGACTTATATAATTTGTCTGTATAAGTGTTTGTTTATGTTTCAATGATTGATATAACTATGTGATAATGTGTTTAGGTTATGTGCTTACTGCAAATAGCAGTACTATGTGTTACGATATGTTATTCTAATCAAAAGAATGATCTTATTAATGATAGGTCGTTGTATTAAAGATAAAACTAAGTTGTGTAACTGTAAGCAGCAGACCAGGCAAGTATCCTAACTTTGCATTTACTTTATGCAATGAACATGAATAAGAAAGTTTTAGAATTATATTATCATTGTGTCAGATTATTAACTCAATTGTTATCGATTTTGTATCCAATCATTTGTATTCATACAAGTTCTTAAATTATTCGATCATTGTTTATCAACATAGTATTATTGTATAATCCAGATATTTATTATGTTCGTTAATTTCTAAATATGGTTAGACAAGTGTCCTCACTTGGATAATCATTGTATTTAATCATATGTTGATACATACTTATTGGTTTCCAGTATGTATACGTTGACTTAAAAGCCGTCTAAGTTATTTGATTCGGCTAGACACAAACTTAAAAATATTGTTGAAGAAGATAGAACTTTATTGTATCCAACCGAATTATTTTGGTTCGGATTCCCGACTAAGTATGAACATTCCGAACATGGAAAAACTTTTATGCGCCTAAGGCGAATAAGATGAACAAAAATATTGTTCTTGCATGTAGTGTTGATCAATACAAGGCATAACGGGCTGATCACCCCCCGTGCCTGTAAGTTATGACGGTTTGCAGATGAAGTTCTGTTAAACCTTATCAAAAATTGAAAACAAAGTTCATAGTCTGTCGACTGCTTTCCATTTATAGTCAGTACGTAGTTTCAAAATTTGATATAGAATTGATATGTCATTATTATTGGTTCTGCTTACTTCACAACTGTTGATTTGTTGTAGAAGTGTCATTCAAGGAAAACATTTACTTCGTTCAGCTAACGCTTATTGTTTACTATTACTTGCTAGGTAATCAAATGCTCATTCTTACTTTAAATTAAAATATTTTCAGTTAAGCGTGATCAACCTGAAGGTTCGGGAAAGAACAAGGGGAAAGGAAAGCTGATCGAATAAGTTTTATGATATTTTATGTAATAGTTAGACGATATTAAGACTTTGATACTTATTATCTATCATGTAATGAATTTTTAAAGGTCGCGTACCTGGGATTTAGACTCTGATATATGTAAATTAAGTTTGATATTTATATTATTGTTATTATTTCGCTTAAAGAAATGGTATCGTGAAGCACCGAGTTCGGGTTTTAAGTACCTGGATTTGAGGGCGTCACAGGTTGGTATCAAAGCTTAGGGTTAGAAACATTAGGTGGGATAGACCTTAGGCTATAACCTTAGAATAGAGGGAAATGTTGAAAATATAAATAACTCATATAGAGTTTAAAAAGAGATGAATTGAATAAATTCATCGTAAAAAAAAAATAAAAGATAACTTATATAAAACTATTATGTGTTGTGTGTATAGATTATATGCTAGTCAAGATAATTTATGTGTAGATGTCAGGTGGAAAGGATTAGGATACTCTCATATTCTAAAGTGGGAGTCAACCTCCATAACCGAGCCAAAATCAAAGCCAATAGCTGAAATAGAGGCTCACTTGGAAAGTAACCCTGATGAGGTGGTCATTGTGGAAATTGTAGTACCAGACACAGAAACGGTGTATAACAGATAGGTAGAGTATAGTTAGAGAATATAAGGTTAAGCTCAAGTTCTTAAAACTCATACTTATGGTAAGTTCATGACTTATAATTATATGGAATTTTTGAATCCCTCAGCGAATGGACGCCAAAGGTCTGACTATGATAAGTTCTTAAACTCATATGATTATTGTAAGTTCCTGAACTCATAATGTGTGGTAAGTTTGACGAACTTGGTATAGTTATGTGTGTGAATGGATTATTGAGGATAATAGGAATATATAGAATACTAAGCAATCGATCCTTAGTGAAGGAGTAAGAAATAAGTAGTATTAGTATTACATGAATATGTGTGTTCTATGATGTGTATATGATAAGTATGTGGGTGTAATGTAATATTCTCAACTTTTGTATAAGTAAAGCAGTGATTCTCGACTTTTGTGTCACAAAGGGATAACGGATGTTTAAAGCAGTATGTGATATGGTATGTAAAGTGATCTGAATATGAATCTATATGGGATTAATGAAATAAGTTTTGTATAAAGATAGTAATTATTTATCTGATGACTGGTTAATACAATAAACCAAGTTTTCAAAATATAATATTTTGAATACATGATTATTTGAGTAAAAAATTTCGCGTTATGTGTATACCATAAGTGTAAGACCCCAACTTTTATGAATAAAGAATAATTTTCTCGAAATATATTTTTGAATATTATGGTGTGGATTTGATATAATGTTATAGTTGTGGGTAAATGTTACAAATTTTGCAAAGTAAGCAAGTGGTTATATAATATTCGATTGGTCGGGGAATATTCGTAGGACGACACAATCATTGGTGGACCCCACAACGGAAGTATTATCATAGTTATAAAGCGACAGAATTATCTTTTTATAAAAATAACGGCGAAAGTGTTACCGTTAAACTGTTGAACTACCCAGTAGTAAAACTACAGTAATATGCGTGGTTGCATACTATCACACGGTATTGATTATTGATGCTTACGTGACAAGTCACTCAGTTATACTCAATTATTGCTACAGTAATTGATGCATCATATCTCTCATATTATTGATTTAATTATTGTCACAATATCATCTGCATAATATTTATTATTATTAAATCAATAATTGAGACGACAAAGTTATTCATATTATTATTTGCAATATTGACAATGTCTAGAAGTTCATCGATGAGAGGTTTGGTCACCTAATCACTGCGCCAATAAAGAGAAATCCTTATCTGAAAAGCCCCTTTTTTGGGAACGACACGGTTGTTTAATATTGTGAGTTATAATATTAATGATGAATAAGTTCGTGTTGATTAAAGATGAAATTGATAGTTCCATTGTGTTGGGATTATTAGTGTTAGTGGAAATCGACATTTATTTCGATAATAATTGATGTCTGGAGGTTATATTGACCAATCAGGTAAATAATCGGATAAATGAGTAATTAATTGCTATTATTTCACATGCTTATAACTATGTGTTCACATTGTGTACTATTGATTCACATTTATGTACTATTATTAGGGGAGGTGGTGCAAGATTGATAATACTTGCATAACTAAATTAAAAATGGAGGTATAGATGAAGATACTATACTGTAATTAGTTTTTTCCACATGATTATACTATTAAGTGTGAGACCCCGAATTTTATGAAATAAAAGTATTCAATTTTTTTTTATTTTGGTAAATAGTTAAATTGATAAAAGTTTAAAGTTAAGGGTAATATGTGATTTATTTATTTTTTTTCAAAGTAAGCAAGTTGATATAAAATATTCGTTTTGTCGGGGAATATTCGATTGGTCGAGGAATATTCTTTTTGTCGAGGAATATTCGTACGACGATACAATCATTGGTGGACCCCGCAACGGAATTATTGTCGGATTTAGAAAACGACAAAAATATTTTTATGAAAATAACGGCAGAAGTTTTACCGTTAAAATTGTTGAACTACTCGGTAGTAAAAGTACAGTAATACGCGTAGTTTCATAGTAGCACACGGTATTGATTATTGATGCTTACGTGAGAAGTCACTCGCTTATACTCAATTATTGCTACAAAGAATTGCCGATCATCATATCTCTTATATTATTGATTCAATTATTGTCACAAAGTTATCATCAGATAATATGTTATATTATTAAATCAATAATTGAGACGACAAGTTATAATATTAATGATTAATAATTGTTGAAAGATTAAATATGTGTTGATTAAAAATAAAATGATTTGTGGTAATATTTATTCAATCCTTGATGTATATAAAGAGTTTATTATGAAACGTTTATGGTAAATTTGGTTATTCTATGGGGGGCCCATATGTCATCATCTAAGAGTCTCTTTCGCCAATAGTAATTACCTTTACAAGACGTAAAACCACTTGCCGTTTCATATTACAGGCGTCGAACTAATTGTCGTTTCACATTACAAGCGTCGAACCAATTGTTGTTTCACATTACAGACGTCAAACCACTTGATGTTTCACATTACAGGCGTCAAACCACTTGGTGTTTCACATTACAGGCGTTAAACCACTTGGTGTTTCACATTACAGGCGTCAAACCACTTTTCTTTTCACATCACCAGTCATCAAGCCGCTTGCCTTTTCACATTGCAAGTGCTAAGCTAGAAATCTTCTATAAATAGAGGCCTAGTTCTTCATTATTTTTCACGAATTCATTCAAGCTATAGAGAGACAAAGTATAGAGAGAATAAGAGAGAAAGAATAAGAGTATTCTGTTACTACACTACTGCAGTATTCAATCTCCTACTAATGTAAGGGGTGTTATTTCTTTTGTATTCATGAAGAGAACTTCTGTTATTCCATTATTTATTATTCTGTTGGAATAACATGTATACACGAGCTACCCTATACTTGGTGAAATTCTTCTGTTATTCCATTCTTTATTATTCTATCAGAATATCCTGTCTGTGCGTTTACGCCGGACCTGGTTCCATTATTTGTTATTATGTTGAATAACTTTTGCTTATGCTGGTACCGCATACATGGTGAAATTCTTCTGTTATTCCATTCTTTATTATTCTGTTGGAACATCCTATCTATGCTTTACGCATGACCTGGTTCCATTATTTATTATTCTATTGGAATAACCTGTCTGTGCGGTCTATCGCATGCCTGGTGAATTATTCTGTTATTTCATTATTTATTATTATGTTGGAATATCCTGTCTATGCGTTTACGCATGACCTGGTTCCATTCTTTATTATTTTGTTGAAATAACATGTCTATGTGGATTACCGCATGCATTGTAAATGATCCTTCGTATTCATACGAATAGTATTTTCATTAAAAAGGGGTTTCTACCAGGGGTAGTTTCGTAATTTTTTTGACCCTCAAAAATCCTGGAAAAAATTTGTAATGATAATTTGATGAGTTTTCTAGATTGATGGCAATTTTTGGATGTATAGATTAAGAGTTATGGATTTTATGGGAAAAGACTATTTTAAAAGTAAACCCTTATAACGCCTTGTGGTTAACTCCAAAATTGGTGAAATTTTTATTGAGAGTACATGTATATAACAGAGTATACCTCAGTAAATTTGAATTTTTGGACAAAAGTACAATTTATGATAAATGTCTAAATATTCGGCGCTTTTAGCCATATGAAAAATAGTAAATGAATTTTAAAAATTTTGAGAAAAATATATGTTCAAGATGGGACTATATACTGCTAAATCCCAGAAAAGAAATATTTTTGGGACTGATTTGGTATTTTTCATGAAAATGAACTAGTTATGAGTAAATGAATTAAATATGTTATGTGAAGTAATAAAATTGAAAAATAGGATTTTATGGCTTGAGAATCCTATATAGGGTATATGCAGATTTTTGATGAGGGATTTGATCATTGATTATGAAATCTTATGAGTATGGCATTTTTTAATGATTAAATGCATTATTTGATAAAGTGTAAACAATTGAAATAAATTGTTTGTAAGTTTAATAAATGATTAAAATATTGTTATAATATTAATGATATTAGATTATGAGATTATTAAGTGATTGATAACATTTGGTTATTATTGAACGCTGGATAAATTGTATTAGAAATGTTTAATATTTATCCTTTATCTCATTTGATTAATTCTTATATCATTGTCATCATCCTCATGCTTATATTATGTTGAAAGTCATCTTTGGCCGTAGTGCATAGATGGACTTGGTATGATTATGACCGTGGATTATTCGGATAATCATGATCGTAATGTTACAAATGATGTGGAAAAAGTCCTCATTGGCCGTAGTAGTGCATTAATGGGCGCTTTTGGTATGATTATGGCTATGGATTCTCTTCGGCCAAGGGTGCAAAGATGAATTGTTTTATGGCATGATCATGACCGTTGATGAAAACACGATTATCTTTAGTCGTAGTGCATGGATAATTCGTGGTCGTGATATTAACGAATATCCTTAGCCGTAGGGCATGGATAATTCAGTGATATGGATTGATTATCGAGCTGAGTCTCAGCGATGAAATATAAATTCATGGATGTGATATTAATGAATATCCTCGGCCGTAAAAGTGTAAGTGATTCGATGATGTGGATTATTTATTAAGCTGAGTCTCAATGATAAAATATTTATTATACACTTTTAATTCGTAGAAGATAGTAGATATCATGCTCTACTTGACTCTTCTAAAATACAATTGTATGTCTTTGGCATGTAGTGCAAAGATGAATTATTAATGAATATCTTTGGCCGTAGTGCAAAGATGAATTTATTAGTATGATTATGAGCAGAAATTCTGATTTGGTATAACCATGATTTTTGATGTTTCAGGTGAAGATAGGTGATGAAAATTATCTTCGTCCTGGTTGCGAAGAGGAATTTAGAACCACAATTATGATTATGAGTTAGTCATATGATTGTGGACAGGAACTATTGATTTATTTTACATGGATAAAACAGTATTGGTGGATTTTTAACATAAAGAAGATAATAGACCTTATGGTCTATTTAACTCTTCTAATGGATTGTTCGTTCCGCTGCAACTATGGTTGAAAAGTTTTATCATTTACCATATGTTCTAAATCTCTGATTTATTATTGATGAAAGCTATTGATAATTTAATTATCTTAATTCATGATATTCTTTACTGGGCTAGTTGTGCTCACCCTTTCTGCTTCACAATTCCTTTCAGGTAATAAGAGTGTTGCCGTAAGAGTGTTGTCGGGTTGAGTTGGGATAACAGGGGAATAGAACAGTGGTCTCTAGCTGTGGAGGTACTTCCTAAATAGTATAGAAAAGTGTGTTGTATTCTATACAACATTTAGTAGTTATATTTGGTGAATCAAATAGGGTGAGGTGAACCCAACTTTGGAAGGGTGTTTTGCCACTATCATACAAGATGTCTAATGACATACAACCTCGTGTTCTCATAAGACATAGTTGTGCACATCCAGTAGCTGAATATATCTACGAGCACTACCTGTATGATCTTGGAGTTTATTTGAAACATAACTTTCACTTGGAGACAACAGAGATATTTATATGTCAAGAGAAGACTCACCATTGGGAAAAAGATGATAGTAATCTTCTCATTTTTCTTTGGGATCTATTGGGTCAACCAAGGATAATTCTGTGACCATATGATATCTATTTTAACCTAGACGCATGGCCTCCCATGTACGAAGGTTTCCTTGAGCACTTCCCAAAGATTTTAATTTCTAAAACAGTTTTTGACTATACTTTTATGTAAAGTACCATTGTATGGTTGTGGTCGAGGCACCATGAGAGTTACATACATTTGTATTAAAACTCACAGTTAACTGTGGTCGTATTTTATACGACAGCTCAACAGTTGTATAAATGAAGATGTATTTGAATTTTGTACCATGTATCTTTGGTGACTCAGAATGGATGATGTATACCTAATTTTGGGGGCGTCACATTAAGTCACATGAATGAACTATTGATTCACATTATTTACTATTAGGGGAGGTGGTGCAAGTTTGATAATACTTGCAGGACTAAATTAAAAATGAAGAAAAAGAGGAAGGTATTATACTATAATATTTCGAGCCCCAAAACGTGCAATTATCGAAACTATATTTTCCTATAAATAAAAGCTCATTCTTCTTTTATTCTCACAAATTCACTAAGTCTCACAAGAGCAATTATTATAGAGAGAAATTATAGAGAGAAAGAAGAAGAGAAGTCTGCTACCTCACTATTCTAGTATCTAGTTTCTTCTAAGGTAAGGGGTATTATTTCTTTCGTATTCATGAAGAGAGTTATTTTCTTTCAATACTCGTATGGGTTGTTATTCCATTCTTTATTATTCTGTTGGAATAACCTGTCTGTGTGGTCTATCACATGCCTGGTGAATTCTGTTGTTATTCCATTCTTTATTATTTTGTTGGAATATTCTGTTTGTGCAGATTACGCATGACCTGGTTCCATTCTTTATTATTCTATTGGAATATCATGTCTGTGCGGGTTACGCATGACCTGGTTCTTTTTTTGAATATTCTGTTGGAATAACCTGTCCATGTGGATTACCGCATGCATGGTGAATGATCCTTCGTATTCATTCCTTATTAAATCGTGGAAATGATCTATCTACGTGGATTACTGCATGGTATGCAAAAAATCCATTCATGCGGTTTCATATATTCTATTATCGCCACCGTTAAAGTTTTGGCTTCTATACTCCATGAAATTAGTGGAATATCCTTGATATTTGTGCTTCATCTAGTATCTTTTCATGGAAATATTCTTTTGAGCATTCTTGAATTTTACTCTACAAAACAGTATCATGTTGACAATTTGGATGTTATTGATTTCTAGATAAATTAAATTATAAATCTTTAAAAATTTATCCTTGAACTTGTTTTATTGAATTCTTATATCATTGTCATCATCCTCATGTTTATAATATATTGAAAGTCATCTGTGGCCTGTAGTGCATAGATGGACTTGGTATGATTATGACCAGGGATTATTCGATATAATCATTACCGTAATGTTACAAATGATGTGGTAAAAGTCCTCAATGGCCGTAGTGCATTGATGGATAGTTGTTGGCATGATCATGACCATTGATGAATACACGAATATCCTTGGCCCGTAGTGCATGGATAAGTTGTGGTCATGATACTAATGAATATCCTTGGCCGTAGTGCAGGGATGATGTGGTTTATTTATTAAGCTGAGTCTCAACGATAAAAGTGATGAAAAACCTTTTAAATCATAGAAGATAGTAGATTTTATTATCTACTTGACTCTTCTAATGGATTGTGTGTTCCGCTGCAGTTAAACTTGATGGTTGTTATATTTTATCAGTTTAACACTGTTGAAGGCTAACGATAAATTATTATGCATTATCTTAGTCATAATATTTTTCACTGGGCTAGTTGAGCTCACCCTTTCTTTCACTGTTCTCTTCAGGAAATGAGAATATAGTTGGGACGAGTCGGGGAATGGATTGACGGTCCAGATGGTTGTTTTAGTAGTCCTCACTATTCTATAAAATAGTGTGACAATAAATGTAATGAGGACTCCATTGATTGTGGATATTGTCTAGATGAAAATATTCTTATTAAAACTCTTAGATTATGTTTTGTCGTATTTTACACTTTTCGTTGTATAATTAAGTTGTATTTGAATTTTTACCATGTATTTGGCGACTCAAGATGGGTGATGTATACCTATTTTGGGGGCGTCACAGTTGGTATCAAAGCTTAGGGATATGATCCCTGGCTAAGATGTGAGACTAGAACTAGGAGGGGAAAGACGGGGAATTCCTTCACTAGTATGACCTACCTAAGTTTATTTGGTATTTAATTGGTCGGTCTGAGTATAGGGATAATATGTTGCATGTCAATTAACCTTTGTTTTGTGGCAGTATTTGAAAATGACATATGTGACAACCCCAAAATAGGTCCATTCCATCCACCCCATTCTGAGTCGCCAAATACATGGTACAGAAAACAACTACAACTTTATTACAATATTGTCGTGCAAAATACAACAACATAAATGCTGTGAGTTTTGATACAAATATATACCAACTGTGACTCATGTCCCAACCGTGGACAGCACCTCACAATGACACCTTACATAAAGGTACAGTCAAAAACTGTTTTAGAAATTAGAATCTTTGGAAAGGGCTCAAGGAAACCTTCGTACATGGGAGGCCATGCGTCTAGGTTATGATACATATCATATGCCCACAGAATTATCCTTGGTTGACCCAATAGACCCCAAAGAAAAACGAGAAGATTACTATCATCTTCTTTCCAATGGTGAGTCTTCTCTTGACATATAATTATCTCCACTGTCTCTAATTGAGAATTATACTCCAAATAAACACCAAGTTTATATAGGTAGTGCTCGTAGATATACTCCGCAAGTGGATGTGCACAACCCTGTCTTATGATAACACGAGTTTGTATGTTATTAGACATCTTGTATGATAGTGGCAAAACACCCTTCCAAAATTGAGTTCACCTCACCCTATTCGGTTCACCAAAATTAAATATCAAATGACGTATATAATACGACACACTTATCTAAAGTCTCAATAAAATTATTTTCATAATATTTAGGGAGAATCTCAACAACTATAGACCACCGTTCTATTCCCCTGTTATCCCCCGCTCGACCAAGCTACACTCTTATTACCTGAAAGGAATTGTGAAGCAAAAGGGTGAGCACAACTAGCTCAGTAAAGAATATCATGACTAAAGATAATTAAATTATCAATAGCCTTCATCAATAATAAATCAGAGATTTAGAACATATGGTAGATGATAAAAAATTTCAACCATAGTTGCAGCGGAACGAGCAATCCATTAAAAGAGTCAAATAGACCATAAAGTCTATTATCTTCTCCAGGTTAAAAGTCCACCAACAATGTTTTATCCTCAGAACATCAATCAACAATTCCTCATCCCACAATCACATGTATAACTCATAAATCGTAATTGTAGTTCTAAATTCCTTTTCTCATCCAGACAAAGATAATTTTCATCACCAAAACATCAAAGATCATGGTTATACCAAATCACGCCTCATGTTCATAATCATATTAATAAATTTATCTTTGCACTCTGGCCAAAGATATTCATCAACAAGTCATCTTTGCACTACAGTGCCAAAGATATTCAACAACAGTCATCTTTGCATTACGAGCCAAAGATATTCATCAACAAATCATCTTTGCATTACAGGCCAAAGATATTCAACAACAAGTCATCTTTGCATTACGAGCCAAAGATATTCATCAATAATTCATCTTTGCACTACAGGTTAAAGATATTCATTATCATTTCATCTTTGCATTACAGGCAAAGGATATTCAACAACAGGTCATCTTTGCACTACAGGCCAAAGATATTCAACAACAGGTCATCTTTGCACTACGAGCCAAAGATATTCATCAATAATTCATCTTTTCACTACAGGCCAAAGATATTCCTCAACAGTTCATATTTGCACTACATGCCAAATATATTCATATATATAATCATTTCAAAATCTATATAAACCATAATTATAACCATGTTGATCAATTCACCTTTGCACTTATGCTAAAAATATTCAATTATAAATTCAATGGTCATGATCATACCAGTCAACTATTCAATTTTTCACTACTGGCCAAAGAGAACACATAATTATGATCATACCAATAATCTACCATCTTTACACTCAAGTCAAAGAGAAATTTCATCACCATGATTATAAAAATGTTATATATGATAATAAAAATAATATGATCAAAACACGGATTTAATTTCAAGAGTAAGATTCATAAATCAACGATAATTTGGTCAGAAAAATAAACCAATTTTGTTGTGAATAGTAAATCGTTAATAGTAACTCATGAATAGTGACTCATGAATAGTAACTCGTGAATAGTACTCTGTATTCGTACATAGTACCGTATACGTAAATAATATCATATACATAAATAGTGCCATATACATGAATAGTGTCGTATACGTGAATAGTGATGTATACGTGAATAGTAATCCCGACTCAAAAAAGTAGAAATTCCACAATAAGATCCATATAAATATGTCAGTATAATGATATTAAAAGAATAACATCATTATGAAGAATATAACATCCCTTAATATGCCTTACTATCCCTTACCTCAAAAGAGCAGCATTTCTGACTAGATATCGGATATGACGCTGAAGGAAACTTGCACTGATGAATAACAACTCACCAAGTATCTAAATACTCACAAAATACACTCGATAATCTAGAGAAAAAGAGAGAAAACATATGAATTCTGGTGTGATTTTCAATTCTAACTTAGCCCTCTATTTATAGGAAAATGTTAGCACGCAAGGCAGACTTGACTTTTGACTACACTGATGGCTTTACCGCTACTATTCCACCCACCAAAAATCAGCCATCTTCCCTAACAACCAAAAGTGGGGCCCACCCATTTCTAGAATTTTCCAACAAATCATTTATAAACCTAATTTACAATCACCACCTCTTAAAAGTTATAACAAATCATTCGCTCATTTTTAACGTTTCAAAATTTGTGAACATATACTCAACTTATATATGTATAACATATCCAAAAATCGAAACGATCCAACTACGATTAAAAATTATAACTCACACAATAAAGTCTGTAAGAACACTGATTTGATCTTTTAATACCTCCAATCCGACAAAATACCGATAAAACGTCTCAACATTAATTCTTTCATTTATAACCACATAAATAAATCCATCATTTATATCCGCATCAAATAAATATTTCCTTATCATATAAATCAATAATTAATTATTCACAAATAATTTTACAAAATCACAATAATGACAACTAGGCAGTTCCCAAGAAAGAGGGGGCTTTCCGATAAGGATTTCTCCTTCTTGGCCAAAATAGGGTGACCAAACCTCTCCTTGATGTAACTTTTAGACATTGCCAATAATGCTATCTAATAATATTGTTCCAAATAATATGAATTATTGATCCGATAATGGAGATGTTGTGCGTTGACAATTATTGAAACAACAATAATATAAAATATCAACGCAAAGAATTATTGATTCAATAAAATAAAATATTGAATAAGAATTATTACTGTAAATTATTATTGAGTAGTGCCTTCTCATTAAGAATCAATAATTGAAAAAATCTCTTGCAATACCGCAAAGTGTACTCTTTAACATTCTGCGTAGACATCGTATTTTAACCACCGAATATTCCAACAATGTTAATTCGTAACCATTACGCCGTTATTTATAAAAACTCAAATTTGTCATTTTCTTCATCCGAAGCTTATTCTTACATTATATGGGGCCCACAAATAAACTAAAATAAATGCATTTAATATTCCCACGACGTAAAGAATATTCCACGACCAAACGAATATTTTATAACCACTTGCGTATTTTGAAAAAAATTTATATATCGCCCTTAACTTTAACTTTTATCAATTTAACCATTTACTTAATAGGAAAATTGAAAACTTTTATTTCATAAAATTCGGGGTCTTACAACATCCGAGAATGTTGAGAATAGCAATGGAGCACAGGAGACCGTTGAGTCTCCACAGATTAATAATCAGGATAATGTGCATCAGGAAGGCGACAATCCTCATGCAAACAACAACACTGACCAAATGATGAACGATGGAATGTTCAGAGGCTTTATGCAATTCATGCAACATCAGGCGAGAGCGGCCCCTGTCCAAAATGTAGGTGGAATGTAACGACTGAGAAATTCGGATCTTATTGTAAAATGATTTTATTAAATTAAATAATAATAATATTCTATCCTATGTGTTATCAAGATGGTTGTCATTGTATAACCTATTGATGTTAGAATGTCGTAGTATTTAAGCTACGTGAACGAATTAAAGTGTTTGAATTTCCAAGACGAAAATAAAAGTTTTTCGAGAAATTGTCCAAAAAACATTATTCATCGGTATTTGCTCGGGATTTATTTTTGAATTTCCGAGAAATACGTAATGATAGAATGACAAGGTAAGATGGATTATGTAATAAAAATCAAGTTATGGAAAATGTAATATTTCGCTTGCGGACTTAATTTATAAACGTTAAGAAGGGCAAAGTAGTAACGAGTAAGTAATAATTGTATGATACTTTGGTATTGTGCAAAGTAATGAAAACGAGTATAATATGAAGTATTATACGATTTTGTATGAAGGATGAAATATCGTATATAAATTCTATATGAATTAGAATACGAAAATGATAAATAAACAATATGTATATGTATTAAGTAATGTTAATGGACAACCACCACCACTACCACCACCACCACTACTATTACCACTATCACTACTACTACTACTACTACTACTACTACTACTACTACTACTACTACTACTACTACTACTAATTTAAAGTCCAATGGATTACTATGACCCATGGGGCAAACCATACTAATATGGTTAAAATGTGGTAACCAAGGTATGTAATGACCAAGTTAAATGAGTAATGAGCAAGCAAAGGATAGGTTTTGTGCCTTGCAAGTAATGAATAGTAAGGAGGTGGGATTGTTTTAAAGTCCAAATTACCCTATCTTTGTAAAATCTATATATAGAGGAGGCTTACAAGCCATTTGTTAGTTGTTCAAATAATCCAAACATCAAAAAGTGCTTAATTGTTAGAGAGATTAAGTTACGAATAAGTTACTTCCATAAATAAGAAGAAGAAGAAGAAGCTACTTGCCAAGACTTCAAAAGTAAGATCTCTTCTCCAATTATCTTCTATCTCTACCATGATAGTTTGATAAGAAAATTTTGGATTAAGGAACATGAATGTTAAAAAGTAAGAAGAATGAGTAAGCAATGAACTTAAGTCACATAAGTTGGTAATAAGTCATTTAAGCTAGCATAGGTTATAAACTTATGTGAAAGTATTATGAACTTGTAATGAGTTTATTAAGAGAAGTGATATGGATGTAAAAGAACTTATATGATCATATGTATCATGTATACATAAGTAAAGTTATATGTTAAGAACATATAAGGTATGATGATTAAGAAACTTTAATTGTCATAAGTCATGAACAATAAAATCTTAAGTAGTTTATAATTTGACAAGTTATAAGCTCATGAAGAAATAAGTCTAAAATCCAACAATGAATATAAGTTGTTGTAATAAGTATGTTAAGATGTTCACATGATGAATGGAATTCATTTGTAATGTTGAACAAATCATAAGAATGAAGATTTGCCAGAAATTGCACGATTGGATGATAATCGTCGAATTCGTTAAATTCTCGGAATAAAAGTCAAATTTTGTGTTTGAACTCGAAACCATTGTTTTCTGATGGAGACAAGTCATATTTGGCATTTAAGAGCTGCGGACTCGAAAATAACCGGATTCCGACTTAGAACGAAGAAATGAGTGTTGAACGTTCACGAATGTTTATCGTTTTCGTTAAAAAATGAACCAATAGGTGAATTTTTAGCAAACGAAGTCAAATAGATAAAATTCTTGCATGAACACGTAGATTACGTAATTTTTGAACCGTAGGCTTTTGAACGAGCCAATTTGGACTTATAACGAAGAAGTTATGCGTCTGGGAAGTTCATAAAAATTCAAGGATCAATTTTTTTCGGTGCATGAGTCAGCCACAGCGCAAACCCTAAACCAAATTAGTCATTCCAGCAATGAATAACAATGTCCGAAACACCTTGCAAGCGCATCGTCGCAAAGGCAAACCGTAGTACAAATGGTGGCGCCCTAGCCATTTGCACGCAAAGACAAGACCTTCTAAAGAGTGGCAACAGAAGCGCAAATTTACCAAGTAAGGACTCAATACTTGTGCCAAGTCCGGACAATGCCAATATTAACGCTACCAGCAAGATAGCGAGATGCAAGTATAAAGCCGGTGCCAATACGATGGTCTTAGAACAAGGATAATGATGAATGTTTCTAATTACAAAGAAAAGAAAGTTAATTGATTTAAAAGTAAACACAACCTAAGGAATGTAATGTAACATTGTTTAAACTTTGTTAAACCATAAGGATGTTGTATAAAGGTTGAGATAACCTAGTTGAATATAAATGCAAGGATAATGATAAACCGGAACAGATAATAACTGAATCTTATACACAATTAGATTGAGATGAAGGTTAAGATATAGTCATATACATACTTGTTTATATGTGACCTAATGTAAGGCATTATGTGATCATATATTGTAGAGACTTGAAAGACTTGATCATAAAGTAAATATACCGTAGCAGACACTAAAGGCAAGTATTCTAACTCTTGTCTTAGTTCAATCTGAACAAGTTTTTGAAATTCATGTATCCTTACGCATGAATTGAGGTATGTTGAAGTTAAAGCCAATTCCTTTGGCTAGACTTGATATATTGCGTGGATTATTGATAATCTATTCATCTATTATCAAATGTTGTTATCTTTTGTCAACTACTTGATATGGTTTTCAAAAGAAGACTGGAATGTTAAACAAATGTTTTGTCGGTAAAACGACAGGCACGTGAGGTTGCCAAATGATTAAACGTGCATACGTTTAATGGATGTAGTGTTGATCAACATAGAGTACAATAGGCTGATCACCTAGAAGTGCTCGTAAGTAATATCGGGCTTACGAACTTAGTTTCGGGTTGTCCTTTTCCAAGAAAGAATGACTACTCGAGGTCTTTGACCGGAGTGAATGTTTTACTAAATATTGTTATTATTGTAAAACATTTTGAAAGAAAGATGAAGTGCTATTTCAAATTATCAATAGTACTTCATAACTATTGTACAATTATTGAAGATATACGATTCGTATGTATCAAGCATGTTGTTATTGAATTGTTATACTTGTTGAGCTAGTTATGCTCACTCTTGCTTGAACCATATGAATGCAGCTAAGACTGAACGTCCCGAAGGATCGAAAAAGGATAAAGGAAAAGCTAAAGCGATTGTTAAGTCGTCTTGTAATAAATATAGGTCTATTGTTGTAATGTAATTGATATTATGACAAAGAACCTTTGTAATGGGTATAGAACCTTGGAAATATAAATATTACTTTAAATATATAGAAGTTATGTTAGTTCTTTAAGACTTTTCAATTGAATGAATGTATGAATGTTTATGCAAAGATAGCACCATCCATCGGGGTTGGAAGATACCCGGATTTGAAGCGCCACAAGTTAGTATCAAAGCCTAGGTTATAAAAATTAATGGGAAAGTATAACCTTAAGTCATAACCTTAAGAAAGAATAAAGAAGTAAAAGATGGAAAGTAACCCTATAAAAATGCATTATATTATGTTATGTATTTCTATTATTTTATTGACGTGTACTAATCAAACTATATTGTTTTATTGTAGATGTTAGGAGAAAATGATATGTAAGAGATATACATATAGTGAGCGAGGATTCGGTTAATCAGGTAGAGATACTACCAAATCACATAGCAGTAGAACTAGAGGTAGTGACAATCGAGTCTAGAGACTCGGACGATTTAGACTACATGTCTATATTTGATGGCATGCTAGAGGAGGAGGTGGACGTGATGTCCTTTGACCAGGTTCCACCTACAGAGGAATTGTCTACGGGGGAATCGATGAAGGCACTGTTTATGTCAGTATTGGATAGGAATGTCCATTATTTCCAAGAGGTTAAGGAGTTGAAAGAAGAACTCCAAGTTGTCCGTGAGGACAAGACTAGCATGGAGGGAATGTGGGAAGAGGAGCACGATGATAGAATTCTAGCTAAGGACAAGGTCCGAGAGCTGAAAGGTGTCTTTGAGCTCAAGCAGGAGCTAAAGACTAAACAGCGGAAGTTGGAGAGGATGTCCTATATACATAGGAGTTCTCATATGGATTTCCAGTAGTAGGTAGCTGGGTATCTGGTAGAAGCAGGACAGACCCGACACACTATCAATAGAGATGTTATTGTCGGTCTGGCAATCAAAGATTTTGAGAATGCCCTACGGCAGATGTAATCTAGCAATAGCCAGCGTAGCTTAGATATATAAATATTATGTATCTAGTAGTGACGTAAAACCCTCTTTTGTATAAAAAAGGGTAGTCTTTTGTAAATCCCAATTTTTGGAAAGTAATTGTGGGATGGTAATGTAATCAGCTAAGGCTGAGTAATGTAAACAATGTAGTGTTATACTACAAGTTATGAATCAATATAAGCCTTTTTATGGAATATATTGAGTAATGAGTATGAGTTATTGTTTTATTACAAATAATAACAAACCAACAAGAATAAAGTAATAATGATGTGTTGTTTTCTTAACAGCAAAATGCCGCCAAGAAGGAGACAACGAAATCAAGACACTAATTTTAACCAACCGGAGGGTGGTCCGGTTAATCCAATGCAGGAGTTCGTTAATCTTTTAACGGCTGCATTTAATAGAACGGGGGCTAATGTACCCTTGATTCATGGAGTAGTACGAGCTACTACTTTTAAGGAATTTAAAAGTGTAGGTCCGCCGGAGTTCAAAGGAACTACAGACCCTATAGAAGCCCAGACTTGGGTAAAAGAAATCGATAAAGCATTTGTAATAACAAATGTTGAGGAGGGTCAAAAGGTTGCCTTTGCAACCTATTTGATGAAAGGAGAGGCCAACTTCGGTGGGAGACAAACCAAAGCTAGGGGTCGAGTATAGGAAACCTAACGTGGGAGAGGTTCAAGGAGATTTTCTTGAGAACTATTTTCCCATGAGTATGCAAGGGAGGATGGAAATGAGGTTTCTTGAATTGAAACAAGGGGATATGACAGTTTCCCGAAGATGTCTTTTAAGTTTAATGAACTGGCACGATTTTCTCCACATCAAGTGGACATTGAAGTGAGAAAGGCTAGAAGATTCGAGCAGTGCTTGAAACCCTGGCTCTATAGCTAAATTTATGTGTTCCAAAGTACTTCCTTTGGAACCATATTAGAAAAGGCAATAATTGCCAAAGGTGGGAATGAGGCTCTCAGCCAGTACCACAAGGATAAGAAAACAAGGGCAAGGTTGATGGAGGAATAAAGACCAAGGGAGCTAGTGGAAGTGGCAACGGTCAAAAGAGGAAGGGCTTTAACTCTAGGAATACCGGAGTAAAATAAGGGGATTCGAAGAGGAGGATGGAGTCCTGTAAAACCTGCGGGAAGACTCACTTGGGAGTTTGTCTCAAAGGAAATACAATATGTTATAATTGTGGATAGGAAGGGCACATTTCGCCTAACTGTCCAAATCCGAAGAAAAATCACGGATGTTTTGTATTTGGATCAACTGACCACATAGCGAAGAACTGCCCGAAGAAGGGGGACATAAGGAAATAAGGGAACTAATAGCGGTAAGTTGGTTATTAGTGGTCCAGCTCAGCCGGGTAAATCAATGGCCCGCACTTTTAATATGACGGTCCAAGATGCGGTGGCATCAGGGGATGTAGTTGCAGGTATTATTCCGATCAATAACATAAATGCATACGTGTTATTTAATTCGGGTGCTACTTGTTCGTTTATAGAATGTGATTTTGCTAGACGACTAGAATTATTTCCCGAAAAATTACCTATACCTTTGAACATTAAGGTAACAAACGAAGAGATAATTCCTGTTGAAGATATTCATAGGAGTTGTTGCGTAGATGTACGTGGTTGTAAGTTATCGGTAGATTTAATACCGATAAAATTAGGAGAATTCGACGTAATTCTCAGAATGGATTGGTTGATTAACCATGGAGCAATTATAGATTGCCAAAAGAAATGTGTAAGCATCAGGACGTTGAAGCAACCTCCTATAGTATTTTACGATAATAAATCACCGGGATGTTCGTGTTGCCTTACAATGACACAAACTAGAAAACTTTTAAGGAAGGGATGTGTAGGTTATCTATGCCATGTTGTTGATACCCAGAGAGTGGGAGCAACCATGGAACAAATACCTATAGTAAACGAATTCATGGATGTATTTCCAAGTGAGTTACCGGGTTTACCGCTGGATAGGGAGATCGAATTTGTGATAGACATTGTGCCAGGAGCGGCACCAGTCTCAAGGGCACCGTACCATATGGTGCTTGTGGAAATGAAAGAACTAATGGTTCAGCTACATGAACTATTGGACAGAAAGTATATTCAACCAAGTGTTTCCCAGTAAAAACACCTGTTGTTTGTCAAGAAGAAAGACGGATCGTTAAGGCTTTGTATTGACTATCGGGAGTTGAACAAGTTAACGATAAAGAATAAATACCCATTGCCCAGGATCGATGATCTCTTTGATCAATTGAAAGGGGCAAAGTATTTTTCTAAAATAGATTTGCGGACGGGGTATCATCAGTTGAAGGTTAGGAAAGAAGATGTACCAAAGACGACATTTAGGACTCGTTATGGTTATTACGAGTTTTTGGTGATGTCATTTGGGTTGCCGAATGCACCAGCTGCATTTATGGATATGATGAATAGAGTGTTCAAACCTTATTTGGACAAGTTCGTCATTGTGTTTATCGATGATATTCTAGTCTATTCTAAGATGCCAGAAGATCATGTTGAACACTTAAGATTAGTGTTGGAGACACTAAGGAAGGAGAAGTTATATGCGAAATTCACCAAATGTGAATTTTGGGCCGGGAAAGGTGCGCTTTTAGGTCATGTCATCATTGACCAAGAGGATTTCGATGGATCCAACAAGAAGGTAGAAGCGATAATGAATTGGGAACAACCGAAAACGCCGACTGAGGTGCGGAGTTTCCTAGGGTTAGCAGGGTACTATCCAAGATTTATCCAAGATTTTTCGAAGATAGCTACCCCATTGACTAATTTAACAAGGAAGACAAAGTTGAAATACGTATGGGATCGGATAAATGTGAAGACGAGTTTTCAAGCAATCAAGAAAAGATTAAGTGAAGCGCTTTGTTTTGTCATTACCGGATGACACAAGAAATTTTAGAGTGTATAGTGATGCTTCAGATAGAGGACTTGGTTGTGTGCTTATCTGACATGACAAAGTCATTATGCATTATGCATCGTGATGATTGAAGGATTATGAGAAAGTTTATCCTACTCATGATCCGAACTGCGTCAAAGATGTGTTAAGCCTAAAAAGATATGGAGACATTATCTTTATGGGGAAAAATGTGAGATATATACGGACCATAAAAGTCTAAAGTATATCTTCACTCAGAAGGAGTTGAATATGAGACAGAGAAGATGGCTAGAGTTGATAAAGGATTATGATTGTGAAATCCTATATCACCCTAGAAAGGCCAATGTAGTTGCCGATGCCTTAAGTAGGAAGGGTCGGGAAAAGTTGTCTAGGTTAATGGCTCAAAATGAGTTAATAACAGAGATGGCTAGGATGGAAATAGAAGTAAAGATGCCGACTGATTCGAGGCAGATACTCTTTACGACGGAGATGCAATCTACCATCGTAGAGAGAGTCAAGGAGGTACAACTCAAGACTGACGAGTGTAACCAAATGAAGAAGCGGTTATCCGAGAAGAGATACTAAGTATAGTCTTGATAATGAGGGATTATTAAGATTTGAAGGAAGAATTTGGGTTCCGAATGAGACAGAATTAAAGGAGCAAGTGTTATAAGAAGCTCATAGTTTGAGGTACTCGATACATCCTGGTAGCACTAAGATGTATGAAGACCTTCGACAAAGTTTTAGGTGGCCAAACATGAAGAGAGAAATAGCAGAGTATGTGAGTAGGTGCTTGACTTGTCAAAAAGTTAAGGCCGAACATCAATGACCCAGTGGCTTATTACAGTCATTGGAGATTCCAGAATGGAAGTGGGAGCATATCACGATGGACTTCGTGGTGGGACTTGCGACGACCAAAAAAGGGTACGATTCGATTTGGGTAATAGTGGACCAGTTGACGAAGTCGGCTCACTTTTTTCCAATTAGGGTCAAGTATAACTTAGACCAGTTAGCTAAACTTTATGTTAAGGAAATCATTTCCAGTCATGGAGTACCAGTATTGATTGTGTTAGATCGTGATCCATGATTCACATCAAACTTTTGGAGGAGTTTGCAAGAACTATTGGGAACACAGCTTATTGTCCATAAACCGATGGGCAGAGCAAGAGAACAATTCAGACGTTAGAAGACATGTTGAGGTGTTGGGTCATGGATTTCAAGGGTAGTTGGGATGATCACCTACCACTAATAGAGTTTGCGTATAACAACAGTTATCATGCAAGCATAGGTATGCCGCCTTATGAAGCTCTGTGTGGAAGAAAGTGCAGAAAACCATTGTGTTGGGATGAGGTGGGAGAACGCCGGATGCTAGGACCAAAATTGGTGCAGCAGACAGCGAATGTGGTAAAGTTAATTCGGATGCGTCTAAATCACATTCGGAATGAACAGAAGAAGTATGCGGACTCGCATAGACTAAGTCGAGAGTTTGAAGTGGGCTCGTATGTGTTTTTAAAGGTATCTCCCTGGAAAGGAAAGATACGCTTTGGAAAGAAAGGAAAGTTAAGTCCAAGGTTTATAGGACCTTTTGAAGTATTAAAACGGGTGGGAGAGGTAGCTTATGTGATAGCATTACCTCCAGACCTAGAACGAATACATAACGTGTTTCACGATTTGTATTACACGTCCATATAAAATTGGACTATAAGCATGTAATCGAGTATGAGCCGATTCATATCGAGAAAGACTTAACATATGAAGAATCGCCGATGCAGATCATTGATAGAAAGGAACAAGTTCTGAGGAACAAGGTAATACCATCAGTAAAGGTAGTATGGAATAACCGCAATGCTGAAGAAGCAACGTGGGAATTAGAAGAAAAGATGAAGAAAAATTTTCCCCATCTATTTGATTAAAGTAAGACGAGATTCTGGGGACAGAATCTTTATATGGGGGGAAGAATGTAACGATCGAGAAATTCGGATCTTATTGTAAAATGATTTTATTAAATTAAATAATAATAATATTCTATTCTATGTGTTATCAAGATGGTTGTCATTGTATAACCTATTGATGTTAGAATGTCGTAGTATTTGAGCTACGTGAATGAATTAAAGTGTTTGAATTTCCAAGATGAAAATAAAAGTTTTTCGAGAAATTTTCCGAAAAACACTATTCATCGGTATTTGCTCGGGATTTATTTTTGAATTTCCGAGAAATACATAATGATAGAATGACAAGGTAAGATGAATTATGTAATAAAAATATAGTTATGGAAAATGTATATTTCGCTTGCGGACTTAATTTATAAACGTTAAGAAGGGCAAAGTAGTAACGAGTAAGTAATAATTGTATGATACTTTGGTATTGTGCAAAGTAATGAAAACGAGTATAATACGAAGTATTATACGAGTTTGTATGAAGGATGAAATATCGTATATAAATTCTATATGAATTAGAATACGAAAATGATACATAAACAATATGTATATGTATTAAGTAATGTTAATGGACTTGGAAGATTGGTTAACAATTGGTACAAGCCCAAGTGAATAAAATGTTAAGGCCCAATATTAATTAATGAATAAGTTAATTAATGCAAGCCCAAAAGATAGGTTAATCTAAGCTAATTTAAAGTCCAATGGATTACTATGACCCATGGGGTAAACCATACTAATATGGTTAAAATGTGGTAACCAAGGTATGTAATGACCAAGTTAAATGAGTAGTGAGCAAGCAAAGGATAGGTTTTGTGCCTTGCAAGTAATGAATAGTAAGGAGGTGCATAAGGAGGTGGGATTGTTTTAAAGTCCAAATTACCCTAACTTTGGAAAATCTATATATAGAGGAGGCTTACAAGCCATTTGTTAGTTGCTCAAATAATACAAACATCACAAAGTGCTTAATTGTTAGAGAGATTAAGTTACGAATAAGTTACTTCCATAAGTAAGAAGAAGAAGAAGAAGCTATTTGCCAAGACTTCAAAAGTAAGATCTCTTCTCCAATTATCTTCTATCTCTACCATGATAGTTTGATAAGAAAATTTTGGATTAAGAAACATGAATGTTAAAAAGTAAGAAGAATGAGTAAGCAATGAACTTAAGTCACATAAGTTGGTAATAAGTCATTTAAGCTAGCATAAGTTATAAACTTATGTGAAAGTATTATGAACTTGTAATGAGTTTATTAAGAGAAGTGATATTAATGTAAAAGAACTTATATGATCATATGTATCATGTATACATAAGTAAAGTTATATGTTAAGAACATATAAGGTATGATGATTAAGAAACTTTAATTGTCATAAGTCATGAACAATAAAATCTTAAGTAGTTTATAATTTGACAAGTTATAAGCTCATGAAGAAATAAGTCTAAAATTCAACAATGAATATAAGTTGTTATAATAAGTATATTGAGATGTTCACATGATGAATGGAATTCATTTGTAAGGTTGAACAAATCATAAGAATGAAGATTTGTCAAAAATTGCACGATTGGACGATAATCGTCGAATTCGTAAAATTCTCGGAATAGAAGTCAAATTTTGTGTTGAACTCAGAACCATTGTTTTCCGATGGAGACAAGTCATATTTGGCATTTAAGAGTTGTGGACTCGAAAATGACCGGATTCCGACTTAGAACGAAGAAACGAGCGTTGAACGTTCACGAACGTTTATCCTTTTCGTTAAAAAAATGAACCAATAGGTGAATTTTTAGCAAACGAAGTCAAATAGATAAAATTCTTGTATGAACGCGTAGATTACGTAATTTGTGAACCGTAGGATTTTGAACGAACCAATTCGGACTTATAACGAAGAAGTTATGCTTCCGGGAAGTTCACAAAAATTCAAGGACTGAATTTTTTTTGGTGCACAGAGTTGGCCATGGCTGCCAACCCTAAACCAAATTGGTCACACCACGGTCAAATAACGAATGTTCGAGCACAATCAGAAGCGCAGCCACAACAAGGAACCGTAAGTACAAATGGTGGCACCGCAGCTCCATGCACAGTACAAGACCTACTAAAGAGTGGCGCCGCAGCGCGGCCCACCAAGTAAGGACTCGCGCCGCATCACCAAGTCCGGGACAATGCCACAATTAACGCGCACTGCAGTGCGAGATTCAAGTATAAAGCAGGCGCCGCAGCGCCAGTCTCAGAATAAGGATAGTGATGAATGTTTCTAATTACAAAGAAAAGAAAATTAATTAATTTAAAAGTAAACACAACCTAAGGAATGTAATGTAACATTGTTTAAACTTTGTTAAACCTTAAGGATATTGTATAAAGGTTGAGATAACCTAGTCATAATGCAAGGATAATGATAAACCGGAACAGATAGTAACTGAATCTAATACACAATTAGATTGAGATGAAGGTTAAGATATAGTCATATACATACTTGATTATATGTGACCTAATGTAAGGCATTATGTGATCATGTATTGTAGAGACTTGAAAGACTTGATCATAAAGTAAATATACCATAGCAGACGCTAAAGGCAAGTATTCTAACTCTTGTCTCAGTTCAATCTGAACACATTTTTGAAATTCATTTATCCTTACGCATGAATTGAGGTATGTTAAAGTTAAAGCCAATTCCTTTGGCTAGACTTGATATATTGCGTGGATTATTGATAATCTATTCATCTATTATCAAATGTTGTTATCTTTTGTCAACTACTTGATATGGTTTTCAAAAGAAGACTGGAATGTTAAACAAATGTTTTGTTGGTAAAATGACAGGCACGTGAGGTTGCTAAATGATTAAACGTGCATACGTTTAATGGATGTAGTGTTGATCAACATAGAGTACAATAGGCTGATCACCTAGAAGTGCTCGTAAGTAATATCGGGCTTACGAACTTAGTTCTGAGTTGTCCTTTTCCAAGAAAGAATGACTACTCGAGGTCTTTGACCGGAGTGAATGTTTTACTAAATATTGTTATTATTGTAAAACATTTTTAAAGAAAGATGAAGTGTTATTTTAAATTATCAATAGTACTTCATAACTATTGTACAGTTATTGAAGATATACGATTCGTATATATCAAGCTTGTTGTTATTGAATTGTTATACTTGTTGAGCTAGTTATGCTCACTCTTGCTGAACCATATGAATGCAGCTAAGACTGAACGTCCCGAAGGATTGAAAAAGGATAAAGGAAAAGCTAATGCAGATTGTTAAGCTGTCTTGTAATAGTATAGGTCTATTGTTGTAATGTAATTGATATTATGACAAAGAACCTTTGTAATGGGTATAGAACCTGGAAAATATAAATATTACTTTAAATATATAGAAGTTATGTTCGTTCTTTGAGACTTTTCAATTGAATGAATGTATGAATGTTTGTATAGTATAGCACCATCTGTCGGGTTGGAAGATACCCGGATTTGGGGGCGCTACATGGAAACACTGGAAACTCTCGGACGGTCACCGCTAAACAGTTCAATGAGTTGGGACCATAGGAGTTTATTGGAGAGCCAAAACCACTTAAGGCGGAAGCGTGGATAAAGCAGATAACCAATATATTTGATGTATTGGGATGCTCCGAGGAGCAAAAGGTTCCCTTTGCCACCTTTATGTTACGAGGAGAGGCGGATTACTGGTAGGAATCGGTAAAGCGTACTCAACCTGCCGCACTAAAGATGTCTTGGGAGAAGTTCCAAGAACTATTAAACGACAAGTACTTTCCCGAAAGTATTCGTGACATGAAAGAGGTAGAGTTCATCAAGTTGGAGCAGAACAATATGACCGTGTCACAATATGAAGCTAAGTTTGTCGAGTTGTCCCGGTTTACGTCTCACTTGGTTGATAATGAGGAGAGAATAACGGGGATGTTTCTAAGAGGTTTGAAACCCGAGATACGTCAATATCTAATTTCTCGTAAACTGTGTTTGTATTCAGATGTTGTAAATAGGGCTCAGTTATTGGAGTGCGATAACGAGTCAACCCAACCAAGAGAAAGCAGCTGGCAAAATGATAATACCAGTGGTGGCAGTCATAGAAGCAGTGACAACAAACGTGGAGGGAATCAACATGCCAGAAATGGTAACCACTTCGGTGGTAATCATGACCAAGACAATAAGAATGGACATTTCAAGAATAGGAGATTCAACAATGATGGAAAGAAGTCATCACCAACACCCGTTGTTAAGGAAGGAGAACGACCACCTATTATATGCTTCAAATGTGGAGGGGAGGGACACATAAGTCCAAACTGTGCGAAGAAGTCCAAAACATGTTACAATTGTGGAAGAGAAGGTCACCTTGCCCGATTTTGTCGTGCACCGAAGTCAAGTCCAGCTGAGATAGAAGCATCATAGGCCGTCCCAGATAAGACAAAACCAGTAGTTCAAGGGAGAGCATTTGTCGTAACCTCCCAAAAAGCAAGGAATCCGAACGAGGTGATCATGGGTAAGCTAATCATAAACTCTAGCGAAGTCTATACCTTATTTGATACCAGTTCTATCCATTCTTTTATTTCTCCTACTTTCACTCAACGTTTAAATTTGACTCCGGAGAAATTAGACATTGACTTATCGGTTAAAACTCCATTGGGAGAAACCTTCATTACATCCACTATTTTTAAGTCTTGTTTGATTCGAATCGGTAACCACACGTTACCTGTCGATCTTATCTCCTTAAAAATACTTACATTTGACGTGATTCTAGGGATTGATTGGTTAACTACTCATCATGCTAAAATTAATTATTTTCGTAAGGTTGTTAGCTTTCATATTCCTAATCAACCTATTATGTGAATTCAAGCGACCAAACCATTAAAATCAATCACGGTCATCTCAAGCCATAAAGCTATTCGTTTATTAAAAAACGAATGTCAAACTTTCTTAGCTCATGTCCCAGATTTAAACAAAAATACGTCAGATTTGAATGATATTTCTATTGTTAATAAATTTCCTGACGTATTCCCCGAAGAACTTCCCGGCCTACCCCCGAAGCATGAAATTGAGTTTGGTATCGACCTTGAACCTCGTACAAAATCCATTTCCAAAGCCCCATATTGAACTTCAGGAGTTAAAAACCTAACTACAGTAATTGTTAGACATCAGCTTCATTTGTCCTAGTACGTCTCCTTGGGGTGCTCATGTTCTATTCGTGAAGAAGAAAGATGGAAGTATACGACTTTGTATTGATTATCGGGAGTTGAATTATGTCACCATCAAAAATAGGTACTCGTTGCCTCGCATTGATGACCTGTTTGACCAGTTGCAAGGAGCCAAATTCTTTTCAAAGATTGATCTTCATTTCGGATATCATCAGTTGAAGATTAAAACTGATGACATTCCAAAGACTGCTTTCAGAACTCGATACGGGTATTATGAATTCTTAGTCATGTCTTTTGGATTGACTAATGCTCCTGCTGCCTTCATGGATATGATGAACCGAGTATTCAAGGATTATTTGGATCATTTTGTTGTCGTCTTTATTGTTGACATCCTCATATACTCCAAAACCTGTGAAGACCATGAGCAACACTTGAGGCTGATACTCCAAAAGCTTCGTGAAAACAAGCTATATGCCAAGTTGAAGAAATGCGAGTTCTGGCTTGAGGAAGTTGCATTCCTTGGGCACGTGATATCAAATCATGGGATATCTGTTAACCCGGCAAAGATTGAAGCAATTCAAAGCTGGGAGCAACCTAAATCAGTGACCGAAGTACGTAGCTTTATCGGCTTAGCTGGTTATTATCAGAGATTCGTAGAATGGTTTTCTCGAATCGCTACTCCACTAACTCAGCTGACTCAAAAAGATACAAAATTCGGTTAGAGTAAGGAATGTGAGAAGAGTTTTCAAGAATTCAAGAGGAGACTCATTTCAAAGACTGCTACGACAATACCATCCGCTCGAGGGATTTGTCATCTACAGTGATGCTTTAGGCAAAGGGTTAGGATGTGTTCTCATGCAACATGGGAAAGTCATAGCCTATGCCTCACGATAACTCAAATAATATGAGAGGAATTATCCTACTCATGATCTACAGTTGGCAGCTGTCATTTTTGCGCTTAAGATTTGGAGGCATTACCTGTATGAAGAGAAGGTGGAGATCTATACGGATCATAAAAGCCTCAAATATTTCTTCACTCAAAAGGAACTCAATATGCGGCAACGACGATGGCTTGAGCCATTGAAAGATTACGATCATACCATTCAATACCATCTTGGAAAAGCAAACGTGGTAGCTGATGCATTGAGTAGAAGATCATATGCGGGTATGAGTGCATTATTGTCAACGCAAAGGCCCATTTTATATGACTTACAAAGGATGGAGATAGAGTTAAAGACTCCAGGGACCCATGTGATGATGGAGAATATACGAGTAGAACCGACTTTAATCGATAAAGTTAAAGCTGCTCAAGCTACAGACTTGGAGCTGATATGTATGAGGAAGAAAGTACAAGAAGGTGTTATGCCGAAAGCAAGAATTGATGAAGAAGGAATACTTCGAGTCAACTTCGGACTTTGTGTTCCTAATAACCATGATTTAAAGTATAAAATCATGATGGAGGCGCACAACACACCATTTACAATCCATCCTGGTAGTACCAAAATGTATCGTGATCTTCGACATACATTTTGGTGGAGAAATATGAAAAAAGAGATAGCGGAGTTTATCTCAAGGTGTTTAACTTGTCAACGAGTCAAGGCGAAGCACCAAGTACCAAAAGGTCCATTGCAACCACTTGAAATTCTAGAATGGAAGTGGGAGCACATTACCATGGATTTTGCTACTGGTCTTCCCAAGGTTTCTCAAAGCATAGATGCAAGTCATTGTTGATAGATTGAACAAGTCTGCTCATTTCCTACCTATACGATAAACTTATACACTTGAACGTCTTGCTCGTATGTACATAAACCAGATTGTAAGACTGCATGGTATGCCAGTATCCATAGTTTTTTATCGAGACCCAAGATTCACTTCAAGATTTTGGGTTAGTTTGCAAAAAGCTATGGGCACGGATTTAAGATTTAGCTCGGCATATCATCCTCAGACGGACGGGCAGTCAGAGAGGACTATTCAAACTCTTGAAGATCTATTAGGACTCTGTGTCCTTGACTTTAAAGGAAGTTGGGACAAGTTCTTATCATTGGTGGAGTTTTCCTACAACAACAGTTATCAAGCAAGTATTGGCATGGCTCCATTTGAGGTGTTGTATGGAAGAAAGTGTCGTTCTCTAGTATGCTGGGATGAGGTGGGTGAAGCAACGTTGCTGGGATTGGAGTTGGTACGTATGACTACGAAAAAGATTCAAACGATCCGACAACGTATAAAAACCTCACAAGATTGACAAAAGAGTTATGTTGATCTTCATCGAAAGGACGTGGAATTCGATATTGGAGATCATGTGTTGTTACGTGTTGCTCCATGGAAGGGAGTTACGAGATTTGGAAAGAGGGGAAAGCTCAACCCTCAATTCATTGGCCAATTTTTAATCCTCGATCGAGTAGGAACTGTGGCCTATAGACTCGCCTTACCGCCAAGTATGTCTTATGTTCATAACGTTTTTCATATATCTATGTTACGTAAATATGTGAAAGATCCGAACCACATTATTGAATTAGAACCAGACGAGATAGAGGAAGATTTAACGTATGAAGAGTTACCTATTAAAATCTTGGATAAGAAGGATCATATTCTACGCTCCAAGGTTATACCTCAAGTCAAAGTTTTGTGGAGAAACCACGATGTGGAAGAAATGACCTGGGAGTTAGAATCTTAGATGAAGTCAAGATGTCCTCATCTCTTTGATATACCAGGTACGTACCCTAATTTCGAGGATGAAATTTCATAACAAGGGGAGGTTGTAAGACCCCAACTTTTATGAATAAAGAATATTTTTCTCGAAATATATTTTTGAATATTATGGTGTGGATTTGATATAATGTTATAGTTGTGGGTAATATTTACAAATTTTGCAAAGTAAGCAAGTGGTTATATAATATTCGATTGGTCGGGAAATATTCATTTTAACAAGAAATATTCATACGACGGCACAATCATTGGTGGACCCCACAACAGAAGTATTGTCATAGTTAGAAAACGACAAAATTATCTTTTTATAAAAATAACGGCAAAAGTGTTACCGTTAAACTGTTGAACTACCCTTAGTAAAAAAGTACGATGTCTGGCGTGGTTGTATAGTAGCACACTGCAGTATTAATTATTGATACTTACGTGAGAAGTCACTCAGGTTATACTCAATTATTGCTACGATGATTGCTTTGCATCATATCTCTCATATTATTGATTCAATTATTGTCACAATTATCATCTCGCATAATATTTATTATTATTAAATCAATAATTGAGACGACAAAGTTATTCATATTATTATTTGCAATATTGACAATGTCTAGAAGTTCTGTCAATGAGAGGTTTGGTCACCTAATTGCGCGTCAATAAGGAGAAATCCTTATCGGAAAGCCCCCTTTTTCCTGGGAACGACCTGGTTGTTAAATATTGTGAGTTGTAATATTAATGATGAACAAGTTCGTGTTGATTAAAGATGAAATTGATAGTTCCATTGTGTTGGGATTATTAGTGTTAGTGGAAATCGACATTTATTTTGATAATAATTGATGTCTGGAGGTTATATTGACCAATCGGGTAATTAATTGGATAAATGAGCAATTAATTGCTATTATTTCACATGCTTATAACTATTTGTTCACATGTGTGTACTATTGATTCACATTCATGTACTATTTAGGGGGGTGTTGCAAGATTGATAATACTTGCATGACTAAATTAAAAATGGAGGTATAGATGAAGGTACTATACTGTAATTAGTTTTTTTTCACATGATTATACTATTAAGTCAAATGAATGAAATATTGATTCACATTATTTACTATTAGGGGAGGTGGTGGAAGTTTGATAATACTTGCAGGACTAAATTAAATATGAAGAAAAAGAGGAAGGTATTATACTGTAATATTTCGAGCCCCAAAACGTGCAATTATCGAAACTATATTTTTCTATAAATAAAAGCTCATTCTTCTTTCATTCTCACCAATTCACTAAGTCTCACAAGAGCAAATATTATAGAGAGAAATTATAGAGAGAAAGAAGAAGAGAAGTCTTCTACCTCACTATTCCAGTATCCAGTTTCTTCTAAGGTAAGGGGTATTATTTCTTTCATATTCATGAAGAGAGTTATTTTCTTTCAATACTCATAAGAGTTGTTATTCCATTCTTTATTATTATGTTGGAATAACATGTCTGTGCGGTCTATCGCATGCCTGGTGAATTCTGTTGTTATTCCATTCTTTATTATTCTATTGGAATATCCTGTATGTGCGGATTACGCATGACCTGGTTCCATTCTTTATTATTCTGTTGGAATATCATGTATGTGCGGGTTACACATGACCTAGTTCTATTCTTTATTATTATGTTGGAATAACCTATCTATGTGGATTACCGCATGCATGGTGAATGATCCTTCGTATTCATTCCTTATTAAATCGTGGAAATTATCTGTCTACGTGGATTACCGCATGGTAGGCAAAAATCCATTTGCGGTTTCATATATTCTGTTATACTCAGTTGGTTAATGTTTTGGCTTCTCTACTCCGTGAAATTAGTGGAATATCCTTGATATTTGCGCTTCATCTAGTATGTTTTCATGGAAATATTCTTTTGAGTATTCTTGAATTTTACTCCACAAAACAGTATCATGCTGACAATTTGGACGTTATTGATTTCTGGATAAATTAAATTATAAATCTTTAAAAATTTATCCTTGAACTTGTTTTATTGAATTCTTATATCATTGCCATCATCCTCATGTTTATAATATGTTGAAAGTCATCTGTGGCCTATAGTGCATAGATGGACTTGGTATGATTATGACCAGGGATTATTCGGTATAATCATGACCGTATAATATTACAAATGATGTGGTAAAAGTCCTCAATGGTCGTAGTGCATTGATGGACAGTTGTTGGCATGATCATGACCATTGATGGATACACGAATATCCTTGGCCCGTAGTGCATGGATAAGTTGTGGTCGTGATACTAATGAATATCATTGGCCGTAGTGCAGGGGTGATGTGGTTTATTTATTAAGCAAAGTCTCAGCCATAAAAGTGATGAAAAACCTTTTAAATCATAGAAGATAGTAGATTTTATTCTCTACTTGACTCTTCTAATGGATTGTTCCGCTTCAGTTAAACTTGATGGTTATTATATTTTATCAGTTTAACACTGTTGAAGGCTAATGATAAATTATTCTGCATTATCTTAGTCATAATATTTCTTACTGGGCTAGTTGAGCTCACCCTTTCTTTCACTGTTCTCTTTAGAAAATGAGAATATAGCTGGGACGAGTCGGGGAACGAATTGACGGTTCAGATGGTTGTTTTAGTAGTCCTCACTATTCTATAAAATAGTGTGACAATAAATGTAATGAGGACTCCATTGAGTGTGGATATTGTCTATGTGACAATATTCTTATTAAAACACTTAGATTATGTTTTGTTGTATTTTACACGACTGTTGTATAATTAAGCTGTATTTGAATTTTGTACCATGTATTTGGCGACTCAAGATGGGTGATGTATACCTATTTTGGGGGAGTCACAATAAGACATAGAATGTAAGTCGATAAAGGATAATTTAGGATTCTATTTAATCAAAAAATGTCGCCAAGGAGACGAACTCGAAACCAAAGGGCAGAAGAATATGTCAACAATGTTGGAGGACAACCAGACCCGATACACAATTTTGCAAATATGGTCGTTCAAGCTATGCAGATGGAACACTAGCCGTGTGAAATCAGCCAGATAACCGATTTGTGAACTTCAAAAACTTCAAAACAGTTAGATCGCCAGGATTTAGAGGATCATCTGATCCTGTAGAAGCATTTGTGATAGCTAAGGTAACGGAGGGGCAAACGACAACTATTGCCACCTATAGGATGAAAGAGAAGGCGAATTTTTGGTGGGAGGCAAATCAAGCTAGAGCCGGAGAAGGGAGTAGTGGTGGTAGGACTGGAAAAAGGAAAGGAGAAAATTTCGGGAATACCGGAAATAGGCCAAGAGGTGGAAAGAAACAGGTTGTGCAGTGTGGGAATTGCGGAAAGAATCACTCGGAAGAATGTCTTATAGGTAAGTTTGTGTGTTATAAGTGTGGACAGGAGGGACATATCTCTCCCAACTACCCCAATCCTAGGATGAATAGTTGGTGTTTCAGGAGTGGGTCAAATGGAGCATAATGTAAAGGACTAATCGAAAAGGAGAATGGAGGCAGGGAGTATGACTACTGGGAAAGGCAGTGGGACTCTGGTGATCACATGACCAACTTCAACCAACAAACCAACCAAGTCAACCGCAAGAGTCTTCAATATGACCGTCAAAGATACTGTGGCAGCTGGGGATGGAACTCCAGGTATTATTTGTATAACTTTTATTTTCGTATATATGATTTTCCTATATATAGTAATTTATTTTATAAAGAAATTTTGAATGAGGAATTTAAGTTCTTTTAGAAATCAAAATTTCGTATAATCAGATAGACAAGCTTTGTGTTAAATAGTTAAAGATCAATCCGATCGAATCTGATCAAGATCTACTTGCAATGACTGTGTATGCTTTTTACCCTAGTATATATAAGTTTTGAAATGGTGATTCTGGGGACAGAATCTTTATAAGGGAGGGTGAATGAAATAACCTGATATTTTCTATATAAATAAATAAGAAATTTTGCATATAATTTTTTTTATTATTATTATTTTAAAGGTGGGAATATGTGTCAAGTAATGTGTATGTATATATGTGATAAATAAAACTTTATTTATTACATGAATAATTACAAAAAAAATAGAATTATTGATTCATTATAAATTATATTGTTATAATTAATTTTGTAGTAAAAATATTTTTTATTTATTTCCTATGAAAATATGATTATATATTATTTAAATAATATATGAAATGATTATAGAATTATTATAATAATTATTTTGTTATATGAATTTATTCCAGATTAATTAAGTTAATTATTATAACTTAATTAATAATGGTATGTATATGAAAGATAAATCAGATATGGAATCCAAACACTAATTCTGGATTTGGAATAAGGAAAGAGAATATTAATATAATATTATTTATATTTCAGTGCTATAAATATGTACTGTATGTATAGACTGATAATGGTAGGTCAATTATGGTGTAGCATGTCAAAATCCTAATATTAATTTGTTAAGTTCAAAAGTTAAATACGAGTTCAAGACTGTTTAATAATTGTGTTATATGAATTATGTTGCGTATTATTGAATTTGGTGTTAATTAGGAAAACACTAATAAATATTTAGAAACCCTAATTATTAGAAACCTTAATTAGTAATTAGAAACACTAATTACTAAACTAGAAACCCTAATTTTCTAATTGGGAACCCTAATCGCTAAATTAGCAAGCTTAATGATAATTTATAAATCTCAAACCTAATTTCCATGTTCTATGTAATTAGTAAACCTAAACTAATTAGAAACCCTAATTTCCAAAATTTAGGAAACTAAAGTTTTCATTTTAGCCCTAATTAGAAATCCTACAAAATCTATGTGCCAAACCTTAGGGTTAAACCCTAACGGTAAAATCCTAAGGGTTTGCCAATTAATAATTTAGCCATTAAAAATAAAGGCCAAATTACTATTTTACCCTTTTGCACATTTTTTATTATGTATCTTGCAAAGTTTGCTAAGACTTTAGTTGGTGACCAACTATTGACTTCCCACATGCTTAATAATTCCAGCAATCAGCTCCATTGTCGACATCGGGATTTTTGGATGTCCCTTTCCGTTACTTGTTCTTTGGTGTTCTCATTTTAGGTGAGATTTGTTTGAAAAAACAAGTGAAAAAGGTCCGACATGTATAATGTCGACGATGGACTGTTAATATTCGCCAGTTGGTTTTTTAAATGGTTATACCAACACAACCGAGAAAAGGTTTGCACATTGACCCAGTGATGTGACACTGCTAAACGGGTCGGTGAAACCGAGATTCATTAGGGTCCGGGGACTTGGTTAAGCTAGGGGAAGGTGTTAGGCACCCCCCGACATCCATGTTACCATGGTGATCACCTCTTTTCAAGAAACTATTATCTGAATGTGTGTGTGTGTCAATGTCTTCATTATTTGGAAGTAGTCAGTAGGCCTCGTTCAACCTATATATACGTGGTTTGAATTTATGTAAAAATTCAATTTTAAGCAAGATATGGCAGTGATATTTTATAAAAGAGGTTTTTCAAACCCTGATGCTCAATAGTAATTGAGACCTTTTACACTCCCATTTTATTAAGTGTTCGGCTTGATTGGTTTTATTTCACGAATGCGAGGCATCCGTACTAAAATAATGTACAAACATAATGCCGACTTCCTCATGGGTATGAAAACCATCTGAGGAAATTCAGACACCGCAGAATAATTTACAAAACTGCTTACAGCTGAAAATGTCCATCACGGGAATCGAATCTAGATTCAATGGGATGAATCTGTGATCACATGATTCCTAGGCGCACAAAATACTACAATTTATATGAAAGCAGTAAGCAGATATATATATAAAAGCTGTAAATATATATACAGACAAGATCACCAACCACGAAACACCTCCATGGGGGATCAAAAATGTAAATAAAGTTGTTAAAAGCTATCAACCGCCACGGAGGAAACTCCAAGCAGGACAAAACGTAAATAAAGCTGTAAATACGGTCAACCGCCATGAAGGAAACTCCAGTCGGGACAAAATGTAAATAAAGTCAGACATAAAAGTGATCAACTACCACGAAGTAGACTCCAGGCAGGATGAAACGTAAAGAAAGCTGTTAAAGCGATCAACCACCACAAGTAAACTCTGTGGGATGAAATATATATATATATATATATATATATATATATATATATATATATATATATATAAGCAAAGAAATAAGCACTTGCATCAAGTCTAGGCTCATCAAACAAAGTTCGAGACACAGTTAATATATATAAATGTATATATATATATTAAAGCGATAAGAAACGCACTGCATCAAGTCTAGGCTCATCGAACAAAGTTCGACACACAGTTAATATATATAAATGTGTATATATATATATATATATTAAAGAAAATAAACGCTCCAAACCGAAGTCTAGGCTCAATCGAGGCATAACTCGATAATATTAGTCAATATATATGTGAATATATATATATATATATATATATATATATATATATATATATATATACAGACTAAAATGAAACCACGGACCGAAGTCCGGGCAAAAACAAGCAACACGACTCTCAACGTGTAGAAGGGTGTGTGCAAAGATGAAGAGAAAGACTCTAAAGTGTGTGAGAAGGCTTATAGTTGACTGCTAAAGAAGACTTCTATATCTTTAGCATGGGTAAACACTGACTTTTGTAGGTACAAAAGGGCTATATATGAGCTCACAGGTGTTTTAAAAGGGGAAAGTACACTGCATGGGGTGAGTGCAGAGCAAATTGGGCAGGGCTTCCTCAACTCTTTCTCTTGAAAAATGGGCAGCCCAAGCCCTCTATTTATAGGCAATTTAGCCGCAGGGGTACTAGAGGCAACCCGGGTGGGCCCGGGTTCTTCGGGTTGGGTCATCTCGAAGTACATGCACTCAGTCACTGTAATGTCCACTCGAACTTTCAGAAGTGCAATCCGGGCATCCGTTTGAGGTATACAAGACCTATTTTGGACCGCCGTTGTCAAGAGTTTTACGATGGCATGGGATTAGAGTTTGTACAAAGTCATTGAAGATGGGACGATGCCCTCCGGTCTTCAAGCTTCAACTTTCATCCGTTACCCCGCACAATAGTCACTCGGGATTGGTTAGTCTTGTGGGATATTGTTGTGTAGAGACGTGATGTGGCATCGTGTTGACGAGATGATGATGTTGCCCCTCACCTGTGTTATCGCCGGATTGGGCTGATAAAGAAGACGTTGCTCAGACTTCGCTGAGATTGAACTGCTGCAATTGTTAAAGGTCCTCATTGTCATCTTTGAGGTGTGCCTGTCTTCCCGATGTTATCGCTGGGTTTATACAGTGTATCTCACTATGAGCGCCGAGATTGAAGCTGGTTGCATTTGAAACAAGCATTTTTGGGGTTATCGCCGAAACTGTATTCCTTGGGGTTATCACCAAGGTTGGTGGCTATTCCCATGGTTGGGACTGAGACAAGATACCTCGGGGTTGTCTCCGAGATTAATCGGTCTTCTTTGGTGTGTGTTCCGGTATTGGATCTGAACACCTCGGGGTTACATCCGAGGTTGGAATTGTTACTCCCAGAGTGTGATCTGGGCTTGCTGCTGAACTTCCGGTAGTATCCGGTATGGATTTGGATTGTCTTCCACGGTTCCCTCTTAAAACTGAATCATCCTCTCCTGCAATGTTAGTGATGATGTCAGAGAAAAATTTTGAGTGTCTCTGAGATGCCCTCTTTATCATACTCATGCATGGCGATGTATTGGGTAGGATAAAGAATCCTAGACACTTAAAACACAACAAGACAACATGGTACTATGAATAGCTACATGATGCAAATGTATGATGCGTGTGTACGGGGTTGTAGCCCAACACGCTGGGGATGATTGTTGGCTCCCTGTTGCTTCAACTGGGGATTGGCAATGCTGACCAGATTTGATGTGTAATCCAAATCTGTTAGGATGTTGATGTTGGAGTTATCACCAAATTCCTAGGTCTTTGATTATAACTTGATCCTGAAGATGTACCTCTTATTTGTAAGAGATCTGTTGGGATAAAGCTTGGTCTGTTTGAGGATGTGTATAACATATTCCATCATCTATCCTCTTTGATAACATGGACCTTTTCTGGTTAGTATCGCTAGAATATGTCATGATTCTATTGGATTTACTGCCAACAGCAAATGCTGTCAGGGATGCCTGACCTTTGTTGACGTGTGTTTCATCGATATGTGAATCAACGGCTGAAACATCTTGTGGGAGATACTGTCAAGGTTGCTTGACCTTCGATGACGTGTGAATCAATGGCTGAGATTCTGTGAGTAGATCGTCAAGGTTGCTTGACCTTCGCTGATGTGTGAATCAACGGAACATTGCGTTGTGACCCCCGCTGGGGATCCGCTGGGGGAATATGAGTAATCGAGCATGAAATCCTCAAATAGCTCTAGACCTCTAAAAGGTTTAATTGCTATCGGCTGAGATAACGTCAATGCTGCTTGACCTTCATTGATATGTGTGTCAACGGCTTAACTGTACATTGTAATCCCCTACTGGGGCCTCACGTTGTAACCCCCATCGGGGATCTACGTTGTAACCCCCATCGGGGACTCATGTAGGGTAACGACCTGGAGTTGGTGGCATTGGACCTGTATAAGGTATTGCCGTATGTGATTTGTGACAACCGAGATCATTGGCAGGGTATACCTTGTGTTCAGGTGACTACCAATGAGAGTGATGTACAGATTTAAAATCTCATCAGAGAAGACCAGGATTGTATGCTATTTTGCTCAATCGCGTGGCGTCTTTATTCTCGATTTGACCTTTCTAGTCCGCAAGAACTCCTTTGCAACTCGAACTGGACCGAGTCAGAGGGGTGGGACCCATATAGGGGTGCCGCAGTGCACCTTTTTCTGGTCAGAGTCATGAAATAAGCTCGCGACCAACCGTGGATGATAAAATCCAGCAGGTTGGTCTCACAAGTCATTTTCAGCTTTGCACGCGAAGGAAAATCCGTGAGCCTCTTTCAGATCTGCTGAGTTCGGGCTACTTTCTGCAAATTCTATCACCGTACAAGTGTTCTACACTATCCTGGTAACGTATGCATGTATTTTTTCCAGTTTTTATTCGTTGGATTGTAAGTCATCGCATGAAATGCATCTAAACACATAGTAGTGATTATGTATGCACAAATGACTTGATAAAAATATTCAACATAGTAAATGTTAGTATTAAACCATGCTGAACATAATGATATAAAAAAATTTGACTTTTGAGACAGTCAAATTGGCACCTTTTCCTGCTATTTTTTGTCCTATTTGAGGTCCAATGAGCACAAGGTAGCAAGGCAAAGTACTCCTAGTATTGAGGTTGGCCTTATGTATGACGATTTTGATTTTTAATGCATATATTATGTGTATGACTTTGGGGCAGGTGTGTTACTGAATGGCCACCTAGACATGCCTATGTGCATGTGGATAGTCCTATTTTCAAAGAGGACTATGGCAAAAATTTTCCGAATGTAGGCATTGGGTAGTCATGCATTTTGACTCTATTATATGTTAAAGTAAATGCATGCATTCATATAGTCATAAATGCATTTTAGAAAGCTCCAGGTAAGGAAATACCACACCCTTTCTGAGGTGATTTGGAGACTTGTTGTCCAGATATTATGGATCCGGATCACCAGGCGGTTCTCTATAGGACAACTTCAAAATGGCGGAGGGCTTCTGAAGTTCCTCGTCCCCGTTATGTTAGACAACCTCGTCGGTTGGTGGAGGCCGTGATTCGTCATGTCCGGGTAGATGTGTCAGACGTTGAGGATGAGGAGTCGGATATTCGGATTGAGGATCCCGCTCCTACTGCACATGTCCCTCGTAGGAAGCTTCCGAGTATTCAGGTGGCAAACCCAGAGTTACTGGGTGATTTGAGCAGACATCCATCGATGTACTTGCATGCTAACGAGGTATGGTGTTAGACTTTGATCTTTCTTCTTTCTATTGATGAGGATTAAAGGGTTTTGATGTTGATCTGCATTTCATGCAGGTTCCTGGTTTTACACAGCCTCGAGGGAACTGGTTTAGCATTCACTCCATGTATCAGGCGCTTCATCCTGATTATAGAGCGGTAGTGCATGAGTGGGGATTCAGTGAATTCTTCTCCATCCTTCCCCATCATTGTCCCTAGGGTTACCTCAGGGCATTGTTTGAGCGATGGTTTCATCAGACTCAGTCACTCTATCTGCTGGATTGCGAGGTGATGATGACGCCTATGGACTGGCAATTTATCACAGGTATGGAGTTTGGAGGGGAGTCAGTGCCTTGCATGGCGAATATTACCCCTACTGCTGTCAGATCCTTATTAGGAGTTCCGGCGGCGGCGCTTAAAGGCAGGACTGTCGTTCAGGTCCTTTGAGCGTAGATGCTATGAGTGGACTTTTGAGTGAGCCCATGCCTAATGATGTCAGAATCAGGGATCGCTTTCTGATGAGATTGTTCCTGATGATCATTCGAGGCTGCTTCATAGCAGATAACTCTTCTACAGTATCCTTTGCTTTGATCAGCGCCACACGTGATGTGGACCGTATTGGAGAGTATGATTGGGGCTCTTACACCTTTGCCTATTTCCTCCGGGGCATGCGTATGCACTCACAGGGTTTGACCGAGGCTTAGCTAGGATTTTACCCATTTCTGCTGGTGAGTATTTCTCTTGTCTTTTCCCATTCATAGGTGAAGAGTTTTTACTGATAGCAGATGTTTTCCCATTGTGTTGGTAGTTTTGGGCCTATGAGAGGCTCCCATGCTTGCGTCCTGTGAGTGTGTTAGGTTTAGATACCTATCCACGAGGACGACGATGGTACCATTCTATTTTGCCAGAGGTCCCTGTAGCTGAGGGATTCACTCACTGCCGTATGCAACTGGAGTTGCTGACAGCTGATACTATTATATGGATTCCCTACTCAGGGGAACACTTGACCATTGGCTTTGAGGATGGACACCCGACTGGAGTCGAGTACTTGATTTCCACTAGGAGAGTTCCTCTCTTCACAGATGGAGGTTGGGAGCTCTATTTAGGAGAGCGTGCTATTAGGAGCACCACAAGGGAGATCCGTATACCGATCTTGCCTCCTTCCAGGCGTCATTGGCCCGTATTACAGTCACCCGTCACTGATATCCCATTGTCGGGGTTGACGGTTTTGCATTATTAGAGGGTCCATGCACTCAATAGGTGTTCCAGCGGTGGTGGTCCCTTCGCACTATTGGAGCCCAGTCCCGTGCCACCCAGTTTATGGGGATATGGTTCCAGGATCCTTGATGATGATGGATTGGGTAGCTTGTGTCCGAGCTCCGAGACCTTTAATGGACTTTTGAGTCACATATAAGATGTCAAATTGTTGTAGGATCAACTGCCATCTGGACAGCCGACAATTTAACATGGGTTTGTTGAACACGTACTTGAGAGGATCCACGCGGGATATGAGATGGGTTGTGTGACCATGGAGGTAATGTTGTAACCTCATGGAAGCCCATGCTAAAGCACAACACGTCTTTTCAATCAGAGTGTACTTGTGTTCACTGCAGCTGAACATTTTTCTTAGGTAATAGATAGCTCGTTCTTAGCCTCTATCGTCTTTCTGTCCCAGCATATAGCCCATGGCATTGTCACTTATGGACAAGTATATAAATAGGGGAACATCATCCCTAGGTGGTACCAACACGGGAGCTTTGATTAGCTGTTTCTTGATTGTGAGGAAGGCATTTTGACATTCCTCATTCCATTTCATGGAGGAGTTCTTCCTTAATAGCTTGAAGATTGGCTCACAGGTTGTTGTGAGTTGGGAGATAAACCTGCTAATGAAGTTGATTCTTCCCAAAAACCCCTGTATTTCTTTCTCTGTCTGAGGAATGGGCATTTCCGTGATGGCTTGGATTTTGGCAGGATCCAGCTCAATCCCCTTGTGGCTGACTAGAAATCCTAACAACTTACTCGATTTAACGCCAAAGGCACATTTAGTAGGATTCAACTTCAAGTTGTACTTACGCAACCTATTGAACAATTTTCTGAGATGGTCTAAATGGTCATCCTCCTTCCGGGATTTGACAATGATGTCATCCACGTAGATCTCAATCTCTTTATGCATTCAGTCATGGAAAAGAGCCATCATAGCTCGTTGATAGGTGGCTCCGGCATTGATGAGGCCGGATGACAACCGTCTATAGCAAAAGGTTCCCCAAGGCGTGATGAAAGCAATCTTCTCATGATCTTCCTCAAGAACCATGATCTGATGATACCCCGCAAAGCAATCAGCAAAGGAGTACATGTCGTATTGCGCAGTATTGTCAATGAGATTGTGGATAAATGGCACGGGAAAGCTATCTTTTAAGCAAGCTTTGTTTAAGTCCCGGTAATCCACGCAAACTCGCACCTTCCCTCCAGGTTTAGGTACGAGCACGATGTTGGATATCCACTCAGGATATGTAGACACCATTATGATGCCAGCTTGAAATTGTTTCACAATTTCTTCTTTCACCTTTAAACTCCATTCAGGTTTCAATCGCCTGAGCTTTTTCTTGACTGATTTAAATCCCTCTTTAATGGGAAGGCGATGAAGGACAATGTTAGTGGACAAACCCACCATGTCTTCATGAGACCATGCAAACACATCCTTGAATTGGGTTAATAGCGTAACCATGTCATTCCGTTGGTTTGGGGTAAGGTCTGAACCAATCTGGATTAACTTAGGGCTTTCTAAGGTTCCGAGATTGAAAGAAGTGGTTTGATCAAGGTTGGGTTTGGGTTTGTCTTTGACCCATTCTTGAATTTCTGGAGGCACCTCAATGTCATTCGGTATTTTCATCAAGGCTGAATTCATCTCTACATCAAAGGTACAATCCTTGTGGAGAAGAGGCACCGTATCAACAAGTACATGCACATCTAAATTCGGAGTCTTGAAACAAAATATGCTTTCACTTAGTATATATGAAATGTGTTGATCATACACAGTGTTAGCATATACTAGCAAAATAAACTGCTAATAATGTACAGAAAAGTAAGCAGTTATTATATCTACAAGGTAGAAAGAGTTCTGCCCATTTTACCCTTAACGACCAATGCAAGGAATGTTGTTCCAATTGGCAAGGGCAAAGTCCAGGTGGACCGCAGTGATTGAGGGATTGTAATCATCCTCCCTATCCCGAATGATGGCCATTACGTCTGGGCAATCATTGTCTGGGGTGTATCTGTTGGTATATTCATCATGAACGATGATGCGTATACCGGACATCATCCGTATGACGTCTTACTTGATTCTTCGTTCCTCTTCTTCCACTGTGGGATTTGGAACAAAGATTTCTTTCTCTTTCACCGGTACCGGCTTGGGAAATAACATAGCCATTACATTGGCTGGCACCTTTACAGGAGGTTGTGCGGACTCAGAGTTTGAAGGCGAAGATGAACGCCGCATAGTTGAAGCTGAAGGAATCTGCTGATGCTTATGAGGATTCCTATTATTAGAACTGGCAGAATAGCCTAGCCCAGCTATTCCAATTTACTTGGTTAATCGAATTGGGTATTTGATACCCTGGCAATCTTTACCCAACCCTTGTCCCGGTTTATGACCCAATGACATCATTTCTTGAGTAGCCGACATTACTTCTGAAGAAATCTTGGGTTTGGGCAATGGTGTTCCAATAGCATGTTATTGGGTATTGCTTACTTCCAAAGCATGAAAACTGACTGGTTGTACATCTGCATTGGCATTGATGAATGGTATGTCTCCGTGCTGAGGAATCTCCGGTTCAGCGTTGACTGTGACCAGGCTATTGTTGATAATGTATTTCAACTGTTGGTGAAGAGTGGAGGGGACTGCCCTAGCCATATGAATCCATGGTCGTCCCAAGAGCAGGTTGTATCCCGAATCTATCTTGAACACATGGAAAGATACGCAGAATGTGTGAGGACCAATTTTGATTGGCAGCTCAATTACTCCGACCGAATTCCGGTGGGCTCCATCAAAAGCTTTGATGATAGTATGGCTACTCCGAATTCGGTTGAGATTGATATTCATCTTCACCAAGGTAGTGTATGGGCAGATATTCAGCGAGGAACCTCCATCTATTAAGACTCCAGCTACCATATATCCGGAGGACAAGACCGCAATGTGCAACGGCTTGCAATGACCAGTCCCTTCGGGCGGTATGTCATCATCAGTGAAGGATATCACATTGTTGTTGAAAATGTGATCAACCAGATGTTGAAACTTTTCCGTATCAACTAATGTCGGGAGATAGGCTTCTTCTAAAACCTTTAACAAGACCTTCCGGTGATTCTCAGAAGTTAGGACCAAGTCCAAAATTGATATTTGTTGTGGAGCTTCTTTCAAGCTTAAAACCACCATAGCTTCATTATGACCCACAGCACGGAGGAATTTTTCAATCTTCTCCATGGGTATTTTCCCCTTTGATTTGGTGGTGGGCTTCATCACCCGGCGGGGAAGATACAGTGGATTTTCCTTCGACACTGTAGCAGTTGTATGTGAGGTGGATCCTCCACCTTCTCCATAATTCCATGGAACTTTGCGCAAGCTAACAATAGGATATTGTGTTCTGCACGACAAGTTGATTGGCTCGGGAGCGGCCACTTTCAAAGGATTATTGCCTCCCTTGAGTTGAATTGTTAGCATTGTGAGTAATGTATTAATCCCATCAGTTTCACTGGATATGATTGCTACCACACTTTTCCACTTAGTAGGGCCTGCATTCTCACTTGCACGTAACACAGTATCGTCGTCCGCTAGGCGCAGGACACCACTATCGATTAGATTTTGAATAAGGTGGCGGAGTGCCCAGCATTCTTCTGTGATGTGACCGCGAGATTGGGAATGATATTAAAACACTCCATCGGAGTTATACCATCCTGAACGGGGGTTGATTGGAGGTAGAAGGTAACTGATCCTTCCTTCATTGATTAACATATGAAGGATTTCCTCCATAGGTTGGCCCAGATAGGTGAATTCCCTTTTGTTGGCGAAATCCCGATGAGCTTTGGCATTTGCTCTCTTTGTCACTTTGTCTTCCAGCATTTCATTTTCTGAAAGTGACGAGGGAATATTCATGACAATAGGTAGGAGACTGGCATGCTCCTGGCTGATTAACTGACGAGTCATTTGATGCTGATAAGTCACCAGTTCCGTCAATTGCTCAATTTCCTTGCAGAGAGCTTTCACCTTTCATTCCATTGTGATCTAGAACTTGGCATAATCCCATTTGTCATCACCGTCTTTGAGGGTATGGGAAGATTCAGAGCTGAAGTTGGAACTCTGTCCATTGCTCCAATTAATCATGTTGACATCTTCTTCTTTATGTTGAGGAAGAGGGTTGTCTTGAACATGAGGCTGATCTGGTTTGGTGACCACGATCTCTCTGTTGTCTATCAAGTTCTGGATCTTGTGTTTAAAGGCCCAACAATCCTGAGTATCATGTCCAGGTGCCCCAACATGATAAGCACATTTCATAGCAGCATTGAAACCCCGTCCATTAGGGCTGGCTGGTGGAAGAAGATGCGTAATTTTCTTCTGTGTCGTCAGAAGATTGAGAATATTCTCGAGGGTGTCCCCTAAGGGTGTAAACACTCGAGGGCGTTTGACTTCTCCACCTTTTGGTATTGGAGGGTTTACATACTGTGCTTGAAAGGGAGTGTAGTTTCTCCTTTGAATAGGCATGTTTTGATTGCCTTTTTGCCCCTGTAGTATCAGGGAAACATCTTCCTCTTTATTTTTATAGACCCTCCGGGGGTTGTTCCCATAATTTCCAGATTGGATGTGATCAGCAACAGCTTTGAGTGCAGCTAGGTCTTGAATCTTTCCGGACTTCAATCCCATCTCAGTCATCTCCCCATGTTTGACCATTTTAGAAAATGGTTTGCCGATGCCGGCTAAAACTCTCTCATAGAAAGGAGCTTCTTGTATGTCTATGAAAGTCATGACCATTTCTGATTCTATCATGGAAGGACTAACTTGGGCAGCTAGGCGTCTCCACCTCTGAGCATACTCTCTGAAAGACTCGTTAGATTGTTTCTTGATCTTGGTAATTTGATACCGATCAGGAGCCATCTAAGTTTGAAAGCTGTATTGAGTAAGGAAAGCATGTGCTAGCTCTTCCCAGCTATGGATTTTGGAGTTGTCTAATCTTGTGTACCACGAACGGGCTTCTCTAGTTAGACTCTTTTGAAACAATTGCATTCTGAGATTTTCGTCCTCTGCATAAGATCCAAGTTCTCCAATAAATACCTTTAAATGTGTGTAAGGATCTCTTAACTCGTCATATATTTCAAAGTCAGGAGTTTTAAATTTTTCTGGATAATGAACACCGGAAAAATACACAATCGACATATGAAACACTCCGTGTGTTCCAATTCCTTTGATAAGCCGAAGGGTTTCTTCCATTTGGAGGCCTTTCTTTTTATGTCACCGATTATCTCGGATCTCGGTCGGATGGGCAACATCATGAGTTTTGTTTGTTAAGTATCCAACTGCACTCTCGTATGGTAATGGCCGGATTCCTCCTTGTGTGGAGGATTCAAAGATGTCTGGTATTTTTTTGACCTGTGTGGTAGGTGTAATTCTTTTAGTAGAACAGCAAATCTATAATTTGTTTGCTTAATCCGTCAATTCTTTGTGAGAAATCGGACTAAGTTCATCAGGTGGGATGATGACATGATTATTTGTAGGCTGTTGCCTTTTGGACTTTATTTGGGTAGTAGGTCCGATTGATTCCCTGCGAAAGACTTGCATAGTTTAGTCTTTAGGGAATGTGTATAATAACATGCTATGTAATGTGTCTATTTTAGGAATTTTATCCTGCAAAATAGATGTCAGCTGTTTGTAGCATGTTGATATGTATGTGTATACATTTCTTCATATTTCTCATTACATGAATATAGATATGGAATGTAAGTACAAGTAATTTGAAATGAGAGCATGAAGAGACTTTCCTCCGTTTTGGGTTTATCAGAGGCTGACCTATCTTAGGTTACTTTCACGGCTTTTTGGCATGAAGGTTCCCAAATCATCGCAACCTACTAGACGGGAAGTTAATCCGGTCTTTCAACTGGAGAGAATTTGGGTGGTGCCTTTCCTGAGCCTCGGAGAATTAGTCTTCTCACGAGTCTAGTAATCAAACACCGATGTGATAGCCTCCTGGTGGAGGGACCACACAACATACATTCACATACATCGCGTCTCACCATATAAAAATGATGACATGTGTGAAGCACTAATATCACAAGCAGATATGGTGCGAAGCACTAATATCACAAGCAGTTATGGTGCGAAGCACTAGCATCACAAGAAGTTATGGTGCGAAGCACTAAGTACAATAAGGAAATGCATTCGTACACATTCATCAAATGTAAATGCAACATCCACACACAAGTAGGTAACAGTTTTGAAAAGATTGTAATAGCGGCTTAAGTCCTCTTCTTTGAGTCCCAATGAAGTTGCCACTGTCGACGTCGGGGATTTTTGGATGTCCTTTTCATTACTTGTTCTTTGGTGTTCTCATTTTAGGTGAGATTTGTTTGAAAAATAAGTGAAAAAGGTCCGACATGTATAATGTCGACGATGGATTGTTAAGAGTCGCCATTGGTTTTTAAATGGTTGTACCAACACAATCGAGAAAAGGTTTGCACATTGACCCAAAGGATGTGACATTTGCTAAACGAATTCGATAAAAAACCGAGATTCATTAGGGTCCGGGACTTGGTTATCTGCGGGGGAAGGTGTTAGGCACCCAGACATCCGTGTTACCACGGTGAACGCCTCTTTTCAAGAAACTATTATCTGAATGTATGTATGTGTGGGGGGTCATGTCTTGTTATTTGGAAGTAGTCACGAGGCCTCGTTCGAACCTATATACAGGGTTTGAATTTATGTAAAAATTCAATTTTAAGCAATATATAAGCGTTGATATTTTATAAAAGAGGTTTTCAAACCACGATGCTCAATAGTAATTGAGACCTTTTGCACTCCCATTTTATTAAGTGTTAGAAGCGATTGATTTTATTTCACGAATGCGAGGCATCCGTACTAAAATAATGTACAAACATAATGCCGACTTCCTCGTGGGTATGAAAACCATCTGAGGAAATTTAGACACCGCAGAATAATTTACAAGCTGCTTACAGCTGAAAATGTCCATCACGGGAACCGAATCTAGATTCAATGGGATAAATCTGTGATCACATGATTCCTAGGCGCGCATGAATCGCAATTTATGAAAGCGATGGCGGTATATATATAAAAGTTGTAAATATATATATACGAGACATGATCACCAACCACGAAGCACCTCCATGGGGATCAAAATATAAATAAAGTCATTAAAAGCTATCAACATACCACGGAGAAACTCCAAAGTGGACAAAACGTAAATAAAGTCAGAATACGGTCCAACCGCCACGAAGAAAACTCCAAAGTGACAAAATGTAAATAAAAATCAGTACAAAGCGATCAACCGCCACAAAGTAGACTCGAGCGGAGACGAAAACGTAAAGAAAGTTGTTAAAGCGATCAACCACCATGAAGTAAACTCTAGGTGGGACAAAATATATATATATATATATATATATATATATATATATATATATATATAAAAAAAGCGAGATAAGCATACTATATATATAAAATCCAAGCTCATCGAGCAGTCCAGCCACAGTTAATATATATATATATATATATATATATATATATATATATATATATATATATATATATATATATATATAGGGAACCTTCCATTACAGGGTTTTTCTTTGTGGTATTATCTGACAACACCCTTTTTTGTACCGTTGATAAACTTATTGGAAGGCTGAGATGAAACATAAATATACTAAGCCGGCACAACTTGTACACTTTTATTTTAATATGAGGACCCCACCATAGTCAACATGTTGTGGGTTTATTGAAATAAAATGAATTTTTAATATTAAATAATGCTAGATAGCACGACTTATGCAAATTACTGTGCCTTTTTATAAAATACTCTCACCGCTTCAAGCTCTTACAATTTGTTAAAAAAAAAAACAAAAAAAAAACAACCGGGACAAGCTCTTGCGGCTTGGAATTTGTATCCTTGCTATTTTGTTGCTATTTTGTTTATTTTATTGTTTGTTGCTATTTTGTTTATTTTATTGTTTGTTGCTATTTTATTTATTTTATTGTTTGTTGCTATCTTTATATAAAAATAGCAAATATTTTATAACCTATTTAATATCCTATTATAAAATAACAAATAAATAATATAAAATATTTTATAAAAATAGCAAATAAAGAATTATAAAATATTTGTTATTTCATAATAGGATATAAAATAGGATATTTTATAATTCTTTATATAAAATAGCATATATTTGCTCATCTAAAAATTATATCCTATTTTATATGACAAGAATATATATTTGTTATTTTATATCATATATTTGTTATTTTATAATAGGATATAAAATAGGTTATAAATATTTGCTATTTTTATATAAAGAATTATAAACAATAAAATAAACAAAATAGCAACAAACAATAAAATAAACAAAATAGCAAGAAGATACAAATTCCAAGCCTAAGAGCTTGTCAGGTTGGTTTTTTTTTTTTTTTTTTAATGTAGTAAGAGCTTGTAGTAGGTGAGAGTATTTTATAAAAAGGCACAAATTTAGATAAGTCAACTCTGGCCAGCATTATTTAATATTAAAATTCATTTTATTTCAATAAACCGACAACATGTTGATTATTATGTGGGGTCCCTCATATTAAAATAAAAAGTCTTGCACAAGTCACTTATTGGTATATTTATGTTTCATCTCACCTTCCAATAAGTTTATCAACTATAAAAAGTGGGTGTCAAGACAAGACTCACAAAGAACCTATTATCTCCTATATATATATATATATATATATATATATATATATATATATAAGTAAATACGCTCGCCTCCGCATCAAGTTCAGGCTCAATCGAGGCATAACTCGATAATGTTAGTCAATATATATATATATATATATATATATATATATATATATATATATATATATATATATATATATATATATATATATATGTACGTGATTGACCTATCATCCGCCAACTGGAACAAAATGTTCGTAGGCTTTGGAGCTGGCAAACCCAATTCTGTATAAACTGATAATGGCATAAGATTCACACTTGCCCCCAAATCACATAAACACTTGTTGAACGCCATGTTCCCAATTGTGCACAGAATAGTAAAACTCCCCGGATCTTTCAACTTTGGTGGCAACTTTCACTGTAAAACTGCACTACACTCCTCGGTTAATGCCACTGTTTCAAAATCTTCCAATTTCTTTTTCCTAGACAAAATCCCTTTCATGAATTTAGCATAACTTGGCATCTGCTCAAGGGCTTTGGCGAACAGAATGTTAATATGAAGTTTCTTAAAAACTTCTAAAAATTTAGCAAATTGGTTATCCAATTTCTGTTTTTGAACTCTTTGCTGAAAAGGTGGGTGAGGATAAACAACCAGTTTGTTAACTGTCTTGGTCTTTTCCACTTACTTTTCTTCCCCTTGTCTGTCCTCAACCACTTTATTTTCATTTTCCTTATCATCTTCTTTTGTAGCCAAATTTTCTAATACACCTGTGAATTCATACATCACATAAATCATTCCTGGAATCAAAGATATAAGGCTACCAAGTAGGCACCTTCGCACTGTTTGAGTTTTTGGAAAACCCAGAAACTCAAAAACAGCTCTGACATATTTTTCTGATGGTTAGATCTTGCTGTGATCATGTATTTTAGCTATGAACTCGATTAATAATGGTACTATTACACATATACTACAATAATAACACATTAGCTGGCCAGAAAATCTACACATACACAATCTGGAACCGGTCAAACCTCATACCCTGTTAGCAGTGCTTGAAGATCTGGGCTTGGCCCAAGAACACCTATAGCGACGGTTCTGTCGCTATAGGACCATTTAGTGACATTTATTTTTGGAAATTAATACTTTTAATTAAATAAATAGATAAAAATAGTTTTTAATTATTAAAAATACATAATAAATTCTGAAAAATTATTTTAAATTACGAAAATAGTTTTTAATTATTTTAAGTATATTTCATAAATATTTAATATTTTTGGAATATAAATGGTATTTAATTTATTTAATTATAATATTAAATAAATTATTTAAAAATGATTTTAATTCATGAAAAATCATGAAAAATAATATGATGGTATAATAAAAATATTTTAAGTTATTATTAGTGACTTTTAATATTTTATGATGAAATTTATTAATTAATTAATATTAATGATAATTAGTTTATTTAATAACTATATTAAATAAATTAAGGAAAAATAAATTAATGTTTGAAAAATCATATGAAAAAATGATTTAAGTGTTATAAAAATATTTTAAGTTATAAAATATAACTTTTGATATTTTGTCATGAAAATATTAATATTTTAATATTAAAAGCAATTATCGGATAATGAATTTAATGGTTTAAAAATCATATAAAGGTGATTTTAAGGTATTAAAAATATTTTGTGTTATTATAAATATATTATAATATTATGACATGTATTTCATTTAAATTTGATAATAAATAAATATTAATGATAAAGGAATTATGTGGTATTTATATTATTTAAATACATTTTAATGATTGAAAATTCACGATAAATAGTAATAATTATTTAAAAATTATTACGAGCTTACGAAAAATAATTCGACTGTTATTTAAATTATCTGAGTTAATTGTTAAGTGTTTATACAGATTTTAATTGAACTTAGACTCGATAAAAGTCCGGCTAGACCGTTGGGACATTAAAACTTTTTCGAATTCAACTCAGACTGCAATAGTTTGACTTGATACCGAGTCCTATGTGTGTTGTAGACTGATAGGATTATGTGTTATGTGTTTAGGTTATTCTATGTGTGTGTGTATATATATATATATAATAGTATTATATTGTGATGATATTATTCTAATATTAGAGATCTATATTACTAATATTAGGTCTTCGAATACAAAGTTATAAATTACGTAGCGGTAATCAATGGTTCAGGCAAGTTTGTTTTTACTTAACTCTACTAAGAGTTGTTTTATTCAGATAAGCTTATGGTTAATCATTGCTTGTTGCCATGAATTGTACTCTGTACATATTATATGTATAAGTCAGGTATGAAAGGCTAATCACCTTCATTACCAGTTGATTCAGATATATTTGTTCATGTATAATACTTGTTCAGTCATAAATTTGTTCCTGCTAGTTCACAATTATATTATTGAGTTATAGCCAAGTTATTATTTTGACTCTTCAATCATGATATATCGTTATATTATTGAATTTAAACTTGCTGGGCAATCCTTATGTTCACCCTTGCTATATCATGATAAAACATTGCAGATTAAGACGAACATGTCGGATACAAGGAAAGGTTAAAGAAAGTTCCAGCTTTAGTTTACGTATGCGATTAGATTTGTAATAGTAATGTATGATGATAAAGTTATGAATGTGATTAAGTTAAGGTTACTCGACCTTGGAGAATAATGTGTAAAAGTGATGTATAAACAATTTATGTTTATATCTTCTGTAAATAGTAATAGTTGTATAGAATGATCGAACCGGATCCGCGGTGATTCGGGACCTCGGATTTGGGGCCCTCACATTCGTAAACATTAGTCCTCCTCTTTTTCGATTTCTTTCTCATAGAGAATAATGAATTGGTGGAGCATGTTTAGTAAGGAGGAATACGGATGACTATTAATAATGAAAACATTGATAAGTCATGATCGAATAGAAATCATAAATGTTTATGTAAGTTAAAACCGTAGAAAGTGATGAACGTTAACTTAGTTGTGAATGGATGATTTGAAAACCATCATAGCTAGGGTACGTGCATTTGAATCAATGGAGTATTCCATTTGATTTGGCTTATAGAACACGAGTAACGAAGTTATGGCGAATTTTACAAAAATAGACGTTAAACGTCGAAATCGTAGAAATCTCGAATTAAGGGTCAAAAGTTGTCGTGTGACATTGGAAACTTTGGTTTTCAATGTCAACACGTGAGATAAGGTATTTAAGAGTCGTGGATGTAAGAATCGTCAAATTCTGACTTATAACGAAGGAAACGAGTATTGAACGCTCGAAAATGATACGAACACTCAAAAGGTGAATTCCGAGTCAACGGATTCGAAAATGTAAAATTCTTATATGAACACCTAGAGTATGTAAATTGTGAGTTATAGGCTTTTGAATGAGCCAATTCGGATGTAAAACAAATAAGTTATGAAGCCGGGAAGTTCGTTGGAAAAACTAACTGTCAAAACTAACTTATGCACAGGGGAGGCGCCGCAGCGCCAACCCAGTGTAATTTTTTCATGCCGCAGCACGAGAGTTAGTGCAAGGACTTACGCCAAGATGCCAAGTCAAGTCCGCAAAACCCACGGAGAGTGACGCCAAGATCGCCACTATATAAAAAAGAGATGCTTGCATGCATGACTCAAAGGTGAGAAATAGTTAACCAAGTTAGGTTTTTAATTCTAATTGAAGGTAAACCAATAATAAGACATGAATGTACTTAATGTACGTAATAAGGCTGACTTTAAATCACTTATAAGTGATAACGTTAGAAGATTTAGTATGATTTAATAAGAATTAAACGAAGAACACAAAATTATAAGAAAGTAAATTGTGAATGATGTTCAACATTGGTAATTCACCAATAATGACTGAGTGTCGGTTAATAACGTAAGAACGTTAATGAGCCGTAATGGAATATAGTAAGTACACTCATTTTGTTGTTATCTCAATGGAATGACTGTATGAATTGTAGTATCGTGTAGCACCATCTGTCGGGTTGTAAGATACCCGGATTTGGGGGCGTCACACCCACTACTTCATTCCAATACTACGTATTCCTCACATATAATTCCCACAATTTTGGCATCTTATACTCCATATTCCTACTTAATTAACACACACACACCCACTACTCCCATCTATTACTCCTATTCCTACCCATTATACCATTTCTATAAATTCAGTCCCTCACAACCCAAGTTCATCACATACATTCAATTTAAACTCAGAAAGCCACAAATTAGGGTTCTTATTATGGGAATTCATCTTGCACTTGAGAGTGAGTAACCTATCTTCAAGTTCTTCATCTTCAATCACCATAATTGCCACAAATTCATCAAGTTTGGGGGAAGAAATTAGTGTTCACTCCAAGTGTTTGCAAGATTGTGTGACTGAAGTTTGGGGGAAAAATCATTGATAAAGCTTACTATTTTCAATTCAATTGTGTCAAAAAGGCAACGGGGAGAGAGTTTTGGCACCACGCTACCATCACGAACCTTCGACCGACGCAAATTCAAAAGTGCCGCCGCCGATCATTACGACTATATGGTAACAAAGGCTCTTACACCGAAGCGAGGGTTAGCACCGGATCATGTCGACGATGAAATGATGCAACAGATTTATCAGAAAGGGTGGAACAAGTTCACTAAGGAACCCGAGGCTGTCGTTGTCAGCGTGGTCAAAGAGTTTTATGCTAACGCCGAGGACAAAGCCCTTTTCAACGCTTTTGTGCAGGGTAGATTGGTTCCATTTAGTACAGATGCCATCAACACTTATTATCAATTACGGGTGCCTAGACAATGCCAATATGCTCACTTACGTGATTTTGATCCTGACTTTGAGGCTGTTATCAAAGAAATGACTAAGCCGGGAACAACATGGATCAAGGGTCGGAAAGGTGGCACAGTTTTTCACAGCAATGATCTCAATAGGTATGGGAAGATATGGTATGCCTTCTTATGTGCGAAACTGTTTCCATCCATGCACACCTCTGATGTGACCAAAGAGAAGGCACTACTTTTATATGCGATTGTGCAAGATTTCATCATCGACGTCGGGGCCATAATCAGTTTTTCAATTCGCTGATGCTTACGAGGAAATTTCTCGGGCGGATTGCCACACCAATCACTCATTTGTGGGTTGTGTCGCCAAGCGAGTGTTCGATGGTCTGATGATGAACCCACTCAGATGCCGCTGCAGCCAATAGATTCTAGAATGATCGCGCGGTATTCGGTGTGGGCCAGAGGTGAGTCACATCCTAGATGGTTAGGATTTATATTTCCATCAACTTCAGAGGACGAAGTTGACGCTGAAGACACCTCAGAGGATGATGATACGACTATGGGAGAACAAGGAGTAGATGCAGAACCACCATTCGACGCCATATCTAGCCCTCAATTTCTTGCATTTCAATGCCAAATGGATGAGCACAACAAGGAAGCACGATGGGAGATGCGGCGACTCGCAGCGAGGCAGGACCACATGTTCGAGGCTATGAATACGTCCTTCGCTTCATTGAATGCGATGCTCCAGAGGTTCAATCCAACTACCCAATTCTCATACCAGCAGCCCATGCCAATGCCAAGGTTTCCACCAAGTGACTCTGAGGAAGAAGATCAACCACCACCACCCCAGACTTAGGCGATTATAGGGAAGTCCTCTTCACCTTGTCCCGTAGAGTGAATGGGAACAAGCGAAGTCTGACTGCATCATCTGACACCCCATTATTTTTGAAAGTGTCGCATATCTCCAAAAAGCTGATCAAATGTTCATTCAGATCATCATTTATAAATCCCCCGAACTGAACCGAGTTTTGGATCATCTGAATAGTCCCAGGCTTAATCTCAAATGTGTTCGCAGCTATAGTAGGCCTGGTGACACTTGACTGCAGTTCAGTATTAGGTAAAATATAATTACGCACAACACACAAGTATTCGTGGTCAACAAGTAATATAATAGTAAGTAGAGTATCGTTCCCTCAGAGAATGTAATAAGAATTTAAACCTCACAATTACCAAGTTTCTATTAATCCTAATTTTATTAAACTAATCAATTTCCAGTTTGTAACTAAAAGTATTAAAAATATTAAAATCACAAAACAATCAATAAATTCTAAAAAATGAATTTTCAAACAAATAATGGAGAATTAGGCTTCCGACTTCACTCTAAGCATCACTCTGATTATTATACCTTTATTCCAGTTTAACTCACTATCCCAGTTTAGTAATCAAGAACATGTATGTAGAACTAGCCACCTCTCGATGTACTAATACCGTATTAACTCAAATCTACAATTAAGATAGAATTAAGTTAAACACCTTAATCAACTAACTCACTATATCTCTATGTGAATTATAATTAAAGAAGGTTTAAGTTCAAGTTCTTTATCCAATTACATGCGATGTCAAGCATATCTCTACCCTAACATTCTTCGAGATTCTGTTCATTCACATAAATCAAGAACACATGCTATATTAACTAAGTCTAGACTCGTATTTCATCTCTCGAGTTTATACAAGTCCACAAAGAATCGTTGATCAGGCAATTTTTAAATTCAAGCTCAAATTAATATAGATAAACCGGACAATAGCTTATTAAACTGAAAATCAAAGATTACATAATCATCGTTCCACTTAAAGATCCGTCTTAAGCCTAAAAAGTATTTAGTTCATCATAAATGAAATACTAACTGAATAAATTAAAGATTTCATCCTTTCAATTACAAATATAAAACTAAAGAAGAAGAATAATGCAGAACACCCTTCACTTTAACCTTAATTCGTAATCGATATGAACGTTCTTCAAAATCGTCACTCCGATGCTCGCTATGAAAATATGTCCTTAATCTCTGTTAAATGCTTTGCATGATGATCATCATGTTGTACGTTGCTCAATATATATACCATACCCGAATTCTGGTCGAAGTCCCATGTCTTTTAGAGTCCAAACGGAATGCCATCACTTAAAATCCATATGATAGCAGTGTTTGAGTCATCAAAGGATTGCCCAGATTCGGCACCCCGCCTGGTACTGGGTATTGGCTTAAAAACCCGCCGGTGAAACTTAGCTCTGTCATGACTTCGAAGACCCCCCTTGCGTGGGTGTGTAAGGTAAAATATACATACCGGGTAGTATATTATGTTTAGTTGGTCAGTTTCCTTCCTAGCTTGCCACACTGTTACCACAATTTCACTCCTTTTATGCTCAAATGCCACATCACTACACTTACAAATTAAATAACAATAAACAAGTGAAATAAGATATAAACGCGAGGAATTAACACTGGTTAAGCTTGGATTAAGAACCGATTCACGGATATAAAATCCACTTATCACTCAGTCACCTTGGGTGTAGCAAAGTCCCTCAACGCTTTCTGGTCTTCGGCATCCATTGCTTCTTCTTTTTCAGAGCTTTCGAAGTCTTCCCTTATCTCCTTGATCCACTTACTTAACCTTTGAAATCATCTCTCAATGTCGTCCTCAAAAGGAAGTTAGTCTGGATTTTTGGATAGAGTTTGCATAAACCATCTTCAAAAACCTGAAATTAGACGAACAAAACCAAAATAAAAATGTTTAAGTAAAACTGGACTAATTAATCTGATATCACAAAATATTAAAATCTATACTAATTATTCCCCGGTAACGGCGCCAAAAACTTGTTGGGAATTTTCTAACTACGCACAATACGCAAGTATACGTGGTCAACAAGTAATATAATAGTAAGTCGAGTATCGTTCCCATTGAGAAATTAGCAAGAAATTAACTCCCACAATTATCAGCTTCCTATTAATCCTAATTTTTTTAAACTAGCCAAATTAATGATTAAAATTATTAAAAATACCAAGACAACAAAACAATCATAAATCTCAAAAACTGAATTTCTAAACAAGTATTGGAGAATTAGGCTTACAACTTCACCCTAAGCTTCACTCTGATTATTAACTTTTATTCCAGTTTAATTCATTATCCCAGTTTATTAATCAAGAACACGAAAGTAGAATTAGCCACCTCTCGATGCACTAACACCATATTAACTCAAATCCACAATTTAGATAGAAATTAGTTAAACACTTTAATTAACTAACTCACTATATCTCTATGTGATTTATAATCAAAGAAGGGTTAAGATCAAGTTCTCTATTCGATTACATGCGATGTTAAGCATATCTCTACCCTAACATTCATCAAGATTCCATTCATTCACAAAAATTCAAGAACACATGCTATATTAACTAAGTATAGACTCGTACTTCCTCTCTCGAATCCATACAAGTCCACAAAGAATTGTTGATCAGACAATTCATAAATTCAAGCTCAAATTAAAATATAGATAAACTGAATAATAGCTTATTAAACTAAAAATCAAAGATTATATAACCATTGTTCCACTTACAGATCCATCATAAGCCTAAAAAGTACTTAGTTCATCATCAATGAAATAAAAACTAAAACAATTAAAGATATCATCCCTCCAATTACAAATATAAACTAAAAGAAAAGAATAAATCTAGAACCACCATTTTCTTCAGCCATATTCGCAATTGATACGAAAATTCTTTAATTATCTTCACTCCAATGCTTGCTCCAAAAATCTGTCTTCTAGCTCTGTTAATTACCTTGTGTTGTATGCTGTATCAATCTTGTTATTTGATGTCAGATATATCTCTAAAACACGCATTCTGATTGCAATTCCACGCCAATATGAGTCCCAAACCATTGCAATCACTCAAACTCCAAATTGACAGCATTATAAATCGACTAGGAGACTACTCGTCCCATTACCCATACAAGCGAAGTGTTAAACAAAAAAGAGCCCTTGGAGGGTATGTACCTTTGTCTTCTAGGTTTGGACCCCCCTCGGCGGGGGTTTTATATAGGAAAGAGCCCGCCCTGGCAGGCATGACTTCTGCTAATGAACTTGTTTTGCCCAATTTCTTGCCACATTGCGCCTTAAGTCCACCCTTTTTATCCAAATGCCACTCCACCAATCTTAAACACAAAACAAAGCTAAACAAGTAAAAATAAACAATAAAAATAAGGAATTAATACCGAATAAGCTTGAATTAAGAACCAATTCGTTGGTATAAAACCCACTTATCAACCTACAACGAAAATATTCATCAATTAATTAGGAGAGTAAAATAGATCATGATGTTCACAATCTTCTCCAAATTAAAAGTTCACCATCAATATTTTATCCCTATAAAACCAATCAATATTTCCTGATCATAATCATTCAAATCAACATTTCATCTTTGCACCACGAGCCAAAGATATTCAATTGTAACACTAATGGTCATGATCAATGCAATCAATAGTCCATCTTTGCACTACGGGCCAAAAACAACTTTTCACCATGTGTCCTTACCATACAGACCAAAGACATCTCAAAAATCATATCGTCTTTGCACCCAGGCCAACGACTTTCACCATAACTTGAATATTTGATAATTAGTACAAATTACAGTGATATAAAAATGAATAGAAGTTGTAAGAATAATAAGATAAAAGATTCAACGTCTGATATTTGACATTTAATTTATCCAGAGTTTAATAATGTCCAAATTGTCATCATGATATCCAGAAATTCGATTAGAGTTCAAGAATATAATAAATAAGATTCATAATTCAACTATCAAGTGTAAAACAAAATAGGAAGATTCAGGTGAAAAGATATTAGATGAAGCATGTGTAAAGTGCAAATAAGAAGATTCAGGTGAAAAGATATTAGATGAAGCGCAAACTATTAAGGAAGTTCTAAATAGTTTAGGACTTTTCACCGTTTAATGAAAATTTTATCGAAACAAATAACAATTTCTTACCATAATATGGAGTATGAAAGAAAATAATATCACTTACCTCAATTAACAAGTGATTGGATGCTACTTTCTATGAAGTTTATCAACCTAAATATATTTATACTTTAATTAGTAACTATTACATATGGTGTACACTAACTCGTATATTATGAAATTATCAAAAGTGACTATATAGTATAAATTTGTGTAGTGTAAAAAATAAGTTTCAAAATAATATTTCAAAATAAAATCTTCAAAAGGAAGTTTTTCAAAATAACTTTTTTAAAGGAAGAATTAAACAACGTGTGATGTGTGTGAGTGTTTGACCAACTTTATAGAAAATACTTGAATAATACTCATACTCTTACTGATCTTCAAAAATACTCAAGATAAGTTAACACACTTAGAGAGAACTTACACTAAGAAATTTTTAGAGAGTGGAATGACGTATAAGCAAGGAAGTTATGAATTTCCTTATGTTAAATCATCTTATTTATAGCCAAAATATCGAACATTTTATAAATATATTATTCATCCATTATCATTATCTTTAAACATAATGACTACCCATTTTCATCCATTATCTTTACTTTAAATATAATAATTACCCATTATCTTTACTTTATTCAAAAAGAATAATCCATTATCAATATTTATTCAAAAAGATAAATCAATTATCAAAAAGATTATTCCATTATAATTATTTATTCAAAAAGATAAATTCATTATCAAAAAGATTATTCCATTATCATTATTTATTCAAAAAGATAAATCTATTATCAAAAAGATTATTCTATTATAATTTTTTTATTCAAAAAGATAAATCCATTATCATTATTTATTCAAAAAGATAAATCCATTACTACCCTTGCTACGATGTTAGTTATTGGTTCAATAATATTAGATGTTGTGACAATTATTTTGACATCCCTAAATTTATGTGCTTGCTACAGTGGACTAGTGCTCACTAATTTCTTCTAAGTATAATTATCATAGACTTTCAATATTAACAACCAGATCGTTCCCAGGAAAGAGGGGTCTTCTGTATAAACGACGCACAATTAAATAACTCATTTCCTTGACTGAACTTTCTAGACATTGTCAATAATATTTATTAGCCTAATAATATCATATAAGATAAAATGAGTTACTGTGTCGTGTTAATTATAATAATATGAAATACTGTGCATTTGCTACTGTGGCAATTAGAGTTCAATAATATTAAATATTATGCGGTTGCTACTGTAACAATTATTGAATCAATAATATGAAGTACTGTGCAATACCGTGTGATACTGAAGAATGTCGTGTGTCACTGTAGAATACCGTGTGATACTGTACTTTTCTCACCGGGTATTTAAACAATAAAAATGATTGTACCATTGACTATACTTTTTATTATTAAAAAGGTTATTTATATCTTTTTATGCATCCGACAATATTTCGTTATGGGGCCCACCAATGATTGGCTATTTTGGCGTCGTCGTACTTTTACCTAATATTCCCGACAGAACGAATATTCCCCAACATATTGTATAATTGGCCCACATGTACACGTGGAAAAGGCCCAAATAAACCAAATGGGTTACCCCTTGATGGGTGCAGTAAACCTCTATGAGAAAAGGCTAAACAAGTGAATTGGGAGTTAGGAATAGTTGATCGATATCAGCATGGTAAGACCCATGAAACCTAAGGTTGTTCCTCCATCCCCACGACACATATTCATGGGTTGAATATGGCCCTATGGATGCTATGGATGATTGAATTGTTGTGCATGAACCCATGATAAAGATTCATGGGTTGTATATGGCACCATAGATGATGGAATGATTGTGTTAGGTTTACACATAGCGCGATTACATAATTAAATCACATAAATAAAGCGGAAGCGCGAAAGAGAGAATTTAAAAATTTTAATGCAAACCATAACCATGATCATCCTATATGTTTAGTTATCAATACATACAAAAAGGAGAAGAAGATGATATTTATACCCTTATAGATCGAGCTTCCACATGTACGAGTTCTACTCCAACTTGAATCCACGAGATTGATTCCTTCCTTTGATCAATGCAAGCCACCCAAGCGTTTGGCCTCTAGAGGTGATCCACCAAGGAAGAAGAAGAACTATAAGAAGGTCGGTGTTTGGCTAAACCTTAATGCTATCTCTATATAATCTATGTACTCTCTCAATGCTGAGAATTAAGCATGTTCTATATGTAACCCCGTTATAATAAGACTTTCTTATTTATAGATGTAGGCAACCCTCTTAACTATTTAGGATCAGGGTTTCATATTAATTAATTAAACCCTTTTAATTAATTAGGTCTCACAATCCAATTGGGAATAATTAAACTCTTTTAATTAAATAGCCCCTTAATCTTATTAAGAATATATATGAGAGAGAGTATCTTATTAATTAATTCCCACTCCTTTAGGAATTAAATAATAATAATAATAGTAATAATAATAATAATAATAATAATAATAAGACTCATCTTATTAATTTATATTTAATATTTTCAAAATATTAAATAATAAATATTACGTTATTTAATTTATTCTATCACAATAGATTAGATTAAATATACTTAACTTATTATTATAATTATGCAATTACCTTCTTTAATAATTAGTCTTCCTTTTATGGTATGACCCTTTAGGTTCTTCATATTAAACCGGTTGTGAATAAATTAATTAGAACAATTGTAATCTTATTTAAATAAATAAATAAAACTAATAATTCATTTAATTAAATAATATTTATTCTATAATAAGGGTAAGCCCCCTTAGCGATCAACGACTTTCTAGATAATATATATTTCAACATTAATCATAAAAGAACCTTTGAGTAAATAGTTACCATATAATTCATTCCTTCTACCATACAATGTCCTAATTAAATATAAGACATTGATTTACTATCAAGTCTTATTTTATTTAATTATGTGTATTTCGATCCTAAATGCACAAATTCCGATAATGCAAATTAGAAACAACTTTCTAATTTCATTTTTCTTTGGCCAATGACTACTGAGTCGTTATTTATCGAATCACATAGGACATTCACTTCTTTTATTATAAGTGGTAGATCCTTTATTGATCATTCATTATCTTCATTTATAATTAATTATACCCAAGCATACCATTTAATATACCCTTAGGGTTTTAAGGGACATGTCAAAGTATATAACTCATCATACATAAGATACTATGATGATCTCAAGTCTAAGGATTACTTGTACTATTATCACGAAAGGAATTCCTATTGATAGGCGAGTAAAACTCTATTAGGTTTTCCTTAGCGAGCCACGTTCAGTGTACTTATTCTTCAATAAGCACTTACATACTTGCTTTAGTGTCTTCACACAAATGATTATTAGATCGATCATCCTCTTCCAAAGAGCAAGCAACATATGTACCAATCTATCCGGATTCACTAATCCCCTATTTAGTAATCCATTGATTGGAAACTATTTTAGTTTTAAGCTATCTAAGAGTTTAGATCTCATTAGCATGAGTCATGATTCTAAAAGCATTGCTTAAAACTATGAGTTTATCACATTTAAATATAACATCATTATGTAGATAATAAATATGCCTTGAAATAAATAATTCTTTTATTAATAAATGAATAAGATTGTTACAAAGTATATGCTTTATCATTATACATTATTGACTTGTGTGCATACTACTTTCAATCTCCCACTTGCACTGAAGTCAATCGACATAATATGTAATACCCATCTTCTCTAAGTGACGATCAAACTGTTGTTTTGTTAAAGCTTTAGTAAATGGATCTGCACTATTGTTTTGAGTGTCCACACGCTCTAGGGTGACATCTCCTCTTTCAATGATTTCTCTAATCAAATTAAACCGCCACATCACGTGTTCTGATTTCTAATTCCTTGGCCTATGCAACAACTTCGGTGATGTCACAGAACAACGGTACTGCTCCTTTAATGCTAGGAACCACACCAAGTTCAGTTATGAACTTTTTCATCCAAACAACTTCCTTTGTAGCTTCAGTTACAGCTATGTACTCTGCCTCTGTCACTGAATCATGAACTATTTGCTACTTGGAACTCTTCCAACTCAGTGCACCATCGTTTAAGGTACATACATACCCCGAAATGAATTTACTGTCATCTTGGTCCGTTTGAAAACTTGAGTCTGTATAGCCCTCTAGTTTCAATTCAGACCCACCGTAGACAAGAAATACATCCTTAGTTCTTCTTAAGTACTTTAGGATATTTTTTACTACATTTCAGTGCTTTTCTCCTAGATTTGAATAATATCTGCTCATTACACTAAGTGCATGAGTGACATCCGATCTAGTACATATCATACCGTACATGACGGATCCTATTGCTGAAGCATAAGGTATCTGACTCATACGGTCTTTCTCCTCAGGTATCTTTGGGGCTTATTTCTTGGAGAGATGTATTCCATGGCTCATCGGCATGAGACCCCTCTTGGAATCTTCCATGCTAAACTTCTTCAGCATCGTTTCAATGTACGTTCCTTGGGACAAGCCAAGCATTCTTTTAGATCTATTTCTATAGATCTTTATCCCCAAAATAGGATGCTTCTCCCAGTCCTTCTGTGAGGATCCGGAATTTTACGAATAATTTTTTTTTATTATTTAATAGTTAATTTGATTATCAATATTGAATTAAGTATCTGTGATATAAGTCTAGAGAGGTGGATAATTTGTGTATTGACTAAGAAATATGAGTAGCGTTGTGATTAACAGAGAATAGAAACCCTAACCTTAAGTTCGGATAGGGATTCGGTAGAAAATACAGTTATAAAAATTGTATTGATGAATATGTGTTTGTACGATATATAATTGATGATCAATGATTGATCAGATAGGGTATAAACTTAGTAATCCCTAATAAGGGATTTGAAACTCTAATCGAGTGTTGGGAAACCTTAATTTTCAATTCAGGAACCCTAAACCCTGATAAACAAACCCTTACCTAAATTAGGGGTAACACGGAGAGTTTGTGAATAAGGATCAAGGATTGATCGGATAAGTTGTAACTTTAACAAACCCTAAAGTTATGTTAAAAATATGTTTATTAAGTTAGAAAACTTTAATGAATGGTTAGAAACCTTAACGATTGGATCGAAAACCCTAATTTTAGTTTCAGAAATCCAAAACCCTAATTTGGGAATTCAAATGTTAATTATAAATGCATAAGTGTTAAATGTTTTGGGATAAATGAGAAATGTCTAAAATACCCTTCAAGTTGTAGAGGAAAAGACAAAAATACCATTAGTGAATGCAAAATTACAAAAATGCCCTTTTACTTAAAACTTAAGTAAAAGATATGCAAATCTTTGGTGACTCATGACTTGGATATTACCATGTGCTCAAATCTTCCAAATCAGATAAGCCTTGCCACCTAGCAACCTTTAGATACATGAATCAAAGAAATCAAAGATTTAAGTAAGTAAGAAATCTTACTTTACTTCTCATTTTGTCCAAGCCTATTCTCTCTCTATATTTTCTAAACTTAGAGTGATAACGAGTGAGAAACAAAACCATTATCATCTCTTAGCCTTCCAAGAAATAGATCAAAGGATAGAAATCAAAAATCAACGTTAGAAAAGGTATAAACCCTAATTCTTGTAAATCTATGATTTGATGTTATATGTTGTTATTTTTTTGTTAAAGTAGTGTATAAGGATGTTATTGAGTGATCCAAGATGTTATATAAAGGATCCATAACATCTAGGTATTAGAAAATCAAGTTTTAAGGACTGGCCTAGAACCCTAAAATATGGTCTGACAGCCTAATGTTAGGGCCCATAGATCTGTGTATGTTAATGATTATGTATGTTAGATGTTATAAATTTGTTCTTTGCCATGAGAAGAATAGACTGGAAGAGGAATCACATCAATATCATGTCTAGATCTCATGATATAAGTGGTTAAACATGGTTGACCGACCATAGGAGACTGTTTCTGGAAAACCCAGAATTTCCAGTTTGAGTCTGACAAGTTTTTCAAGGCTTCGGATCTTGCTTCTGTAAAGTTATTTTGCCATGTTTGTGTAATCCAGTTGTAGTCTGCTATAATTTCTATACATTCACGCTCTTAGATTACCCAGAAACAAAAAAGGATCAAAGTTGTGAACGGTCAAACATAGGTTGACCAACTGCCTGGGTTCCATTTCTGGAAAACCCAAATCCGTGAAGAACAGCTCCTGACATCATTTTGATTGGCCTTGATCTCTCACCTGTTAGGTTGTTTGACTGAACTATTTCTATAATGTTGCTCTACGACATAAGTACTACCATTTAGTATCATAAAATCACTTAGATCATGACCATAGACCAGATTAATCAGGGTTCTAAGATCGACCCTTGTAACTGCTTGAGTTTCTGGGCAACCCAGAAACTCAAGAACATGTCTGATAATCTTTTTTGGAGCTTGGATCTTGCAGATTTCATATGTTTGGGCTATGAAACTTGCTGGAGATTATAGTATTACATCAATACTTTAATATTAACACTTTAATCAACCCAGAAACTTTATAATAAAAGATTTATAGTTGGTCAAACTAGGTACCTTAGTGACTGGCCATGAATGTTCTGACATGCTCAAGAACAGCTATAGCGACGGTTCTGTCGCTATAGGGTCCTTTAGTGACATTTTATTTTTCAAAAATTGTTATTTTATTAAATAAATAGAATAAAATAGTTTTTAATTATTAAAAATACATAATAAATTCTTAAAAATTATTTTAAAGCCTAAAAATTAGTTTTTAATTATTTTGAGTATATTTCATAAATATTTAATATTTTTGGAATATAAAAGATATTTAATTTATTTAATTATAATATTAAATAAATTATTCAAAAATAATTTTAATACTTGAAAAATCATGAAAATTTATATTATGGTGTTAGAAAATATTTTAAGTTATTTTTAATAACTTTTGATATTTTAATGATGAATTTCATTAATAAATTTATGTTAATGGTAATTAATTTATTTAATGAATATATTAAATAAATTGTGGAAAATAGAATTAATGTTTTAAAAATCATATAAAAAATTATTTAAGGGTTAGAAAAATATTTTAAATTATAAAATATAACTTTTGATATTTTGTCATGAAATTATTATTATTTTAAATATTAATGTCAATTATTGGATAATGGATTTAAATGTTTAAAAATCATATAAATATGATTTTAAGGTATTAAAATACTTTGAAATATTATAAATATATTATAATATTTTGGGATGATTTTCATTAATATTTAATAATAAATAGATATTAATGATAAGGAATAAAGTGGTATTTAATTTATATAAATAAGTTATAAGTGATTGAATTTTTTGATAAATAGTAATAATTAATTATAAATTGTTATGATCTAGGGAAAATTAGTTTTAATTGATAATTATCCGATTAGGCAATCGGGCTGTCGAAATAGTACCAAACTCAACTCACACTATAATAGTTTGACTTAAGGTTAGGTCTTACGTGTCTTATAGACCGATAAGATTATATGATAATGTGTTTAGGTTATTTTATAACAGTAATTCACAGTAATACATTGTGATGATATTATTCTAACTTGGAGATCAATATTATTAATATTAGGTCTTAAGACGAAGTTAAATAGACTGTATAGCAATAGTCGACAATACAAGCAAGTTTTTCCGAACTTTGTGAAACTTTATATTTCAAATGCAAGTTATTCTTCAATTTGTGCAAACCTCATATTGCAAATGCCAGCTTCATTTAAATTATTTTATTAAATGAAAATTTTATATTTATTAGTTATGATCTGGTGATATACAATGTATATGATTTCTGTTATTTATAGGTTATGATTTCTTGTTCAAACATAACCAAGTTATATGAGTTATTATTATGGAAAAATGCGTTTGATTTGATATCAAAACATAGTTTGTCGTATTTGTAAGAAGAAACACGAAGGGATATGTATGTTTCGAGGGACTCAATGTTTTACTTGTGGAAATATATATTGGACATTATTCAAATAAATTCCCATGACAGAAGCATAGTAGGAACATGAAGATCATCAGGATTAATTGTTTCAATTGCGAGCTGGAGGGACACATTGCTAAATTTTGTCCAAAACCCATAAATCTCAACCTAAGGGGGAACGAAAACCTCAAACCAACAGGTGAATGAAGCAGAGATGTCCAAGATAAAAGTTTGATTTTGGGGATATTTGAAATAGTAAGAATGTTAGAATAATATTTTGAATAGTATATGTAAATACATATTTATGTACGGTAGAGGTTACAACTTTTGGTATAAGTTCGGTAAAGATAATAGATTTTATCTTTTGGTCTATGATAGGTACATTATGTAATAGTAGTGGTAAGGTGAACTGATGTGTAATTTGTGAAACTTGTTGATATATAATATATTTTAAATTGGGAAGGTATTTACAAAGTGTAAAAAAAAAAAATTGTTGCGTAAAAATAAGAGAATTATGCATCAAATATGTTGAAATATGCTAGAACATGAGTTCTATAAAAAAGTATTTCAAAAGATACTATAAAATATTTAAATAAAATTTTAGTCTTAATAATAAAAGATGATGTTGGTGATAGTATTTGTGACACCCCCAAATTCGGGTACTTCGATTCCACGGGATTTGGTGTTCACTGTACAGATATCATCTATCTATCTACCCATAATAAGTGCAAACCATGCAATAGATAGAAATAAAATCTTCCCTTTAAAGGGTTACAACATCTGAATCATAAACATAATCCCAGGTTAAACTAACCTTAAACATCTGTGCGGAAATATAAATAATTAGTCTTAAACAACATCATTAACTCAAGTCTAACATAAATACATCATCAAATAAAATAACAAGTCTTCATCATTTGCTAACTTTTCCCTTGCCTTTACTAGTGGAAGGTTCATCGGTTATTTCGTTCTTAACTGCAATGTTATTATTAAGCAAGAGTGAGCACTAATGCCCACAAGTATAATAATGAAATAACAGTATAATAACATGCGAGTAAATCAAAGACATCTGAATAAAAGCTCAACTTTTGAATCAAGAATGAATAACAAGAATCAAAAAGAATTACGAGGGTCATAAGACCTTGAACTATGTCCTAGTTTATCAAGGGTTATACTTGAAACCTTTAATACTCATAAGACTATGGACCTTTCTACTGCATTTTAGGAGATCACCCTTAGTACCATCATCATGCACAATATCTTAACGCTAACGCATAAGTAAATCCTTTGTAGGGTTGTTCATCTCGGTTTTTGACATTCGAGTCCGCACTAAAGGAAGTTTGGTTTGGATAATTCATCAAGGGTTACGAAATTTAGAACGCTTCATCAACTATGGACTAGTCGAATCAATAAGGGTTGGCTAGTCTAATAAGGTTCAATAATAATGATATTCAAATTGAATAATAATCTCAAGAAGTATACAATAGGACAATTATTGTATAACTGAATCATGCTTTGAAAAGATAATCAATCTTTAATATAACCTTTGAACTTGAATAATAGCAATGATAATTTACTCGAGGTAAATAATAAACTTGAACAATAATGACAAGTAGGCTTAGGAAACTTGCCTCGTGCGTAGATTACACTTAACTAAGCACGTTCTTTGAATTTAATCCTACATACCATTTACATTCACAATACCAATTAATTATAACTTAACTAATCATCAAAAACTCATTCTCTTTGTCTACTTTGATTATTGACTATACTTAGTCAAATTACTACTTTTTCACATAATTTGTACTTTATGAATTATCAAGCTAATTATGTATTCAATAATTCAATCCACATGCAATTATGTTATTTACATGTTAAACAACTATTTTAACATTTCATTATACTTCTAACATGTTTACATGTTCATTAAATTAATTTACTAACACATTGTTAGACTTAAACATTTTAAAAATTACATTTCTAAACTTTTCGAGAGTGAAAATATTGCCGCCTACTATTACACTTGGTCTTCACGTTGCGGCCGTGGTAGTACTAACTTGAGACTTGAACTTAGCGTTCGGTCTGGGAAATAGGCAGCGATTGGCATGCTACATGGCTGGCGTATCCGATTCGCGAGAAATGGCGATTCGAGAAAAAATCGCAGAACATGCCAATTTCTCCCAATTTCTTATTTTCTACTCGAAATTAGAAATACCCATATGATGTAATTCATGCATAATCATAACCCAACATTTATATAATGACTTTAACCAATTTAAACACTTAATTACATAATTTAAGCATGTAATTTCACTGACTTTGATGTTCTTGAAGGTTTTGAAAATAAAACATGAAAATTGTCACTACGGATTCGTTATAAAATCGAATCCGTTTATTTAAACTTTGGTCTCTTCGTATCAACATGCATAATAATATACGAGTGTAAAATTTAGGGATAATATACGATCAATACATAAAATATCACGTATAAGGCCATAAGGCCAAAACCCATACTCTGTAATTTTGTAGAAATCATATACTACGTATTTTCATGAAACTGATGTTATGGTTTACAAAATATATATAATTAAATACGATGTGATACATATTAATACATACATAACCCATAAACATTACTCCTTTCTCAGTTACAGAAGCTTTACAACAGGTTTGAAAGCCAAATTTATAAAACTTAAACAACGTAAAATTTAGAATTTGGGAAGAGAAGATTTCCCTGAGAATAAGTATAGATTAGTATGGAATAATTCTTCTCAACTCTTCTTCAATCAAAATTCTCTCTCAACACTTCTCAATCTCTCTCTGAAACTCTCTCTGTTTCTATTTTTCTAGACTTAGGAAAACTAAAGAAAGAAAAGGAAGACGTAAATTGAAATAAAGAACTGACGCGTTGTGGTCAGTTATCCAATCATGGGTAACTGTTCCCAACTCCCAATAAGGCCTTGCTTGGCTAGCAAGAAAAGATTTCAAATCCATTTAATTTAATAAAACCTTTATAATATAGTTAGAAAATGTCACACTCCTTATAAAATAAATCCAATATTTTATTTAATTTGCTTTAAATAAAATATAATAAATTCTCATAAATTCACATAGTCACATAATTGAATTTCTCATTAATAAATAATGTCACATTATTAACTCTCTAATTAATAATTAAATTAATTAAAATAACATCATGCTTAATTACATAATTCACTTAATTCAATAAACTCATATAAATACATACTTGAATAATAAATATTCTTTATATTAATTTAATAAATGTAACACATATAATTAAATTAATCTATCACAATTGCATCAATTAATTATTTAATCTAATAATTAAATCATCGAAAATATTTATTTACTTCAATAAATATTAAGATTAAATTACAAAAATCTCGTTCGTCACATCTTTCCCCCCCTTAAAAGGATTCTGTCCCCAGAATCACGACTCAATGAATTCGACCCGTTACATTCTCCCCTCCTTACAAAGATTCTGTCCCCAAAATCGCTTACAAATAATTAAGTAAATAAATGAGGGTAATTCTTCATCATATTCTCTTCGAGTTCCCACGTAGCTTCCTCAGCGTTGTGGTTCCTCCAAATTACCTTAACAGAAGGTATAACTTTATTTCTGAGAACTTGTTCTTTTCGGTCGATAATTTGGATAGGAATTTCTTCGTAAGATAAGTCTTTCTCAAAATGCAGGGGTTCGTATTCAATTACATGCTTGTAATCGGCTTTGTATGGTCGTAATACAGAAACATGGAAGACGTTGTGGACATTCTCAAGTGCCTGAGGTAAGGCTACCTCATACGCAACTTCTCCGATTCTTCTCAGTACTTCAAAGGGTCCAATAAATCTTGGGCTCAATTTTTCTTTCTTTCTGAACCTGATCTTCCCCTTCCAGGGAGAGACCTTCAAGAAAACATAACTACCTGATTCAAACTTGATATTTTTACGATGTGGATCAGTGTATTTCTTCTGTCGATCTTGAGCCACTACTAGTCGTGCTCGGATCACTTTGACTATTTCTGCCGTCTGCTATACCAATTCTGGCCCTAGCAATTATCTTTCACCAACCTCATCCCAGTAAAGCAGAGTTCTGCACTTTCTGCCGTATAACGCTTCATAAGGTGGCATGCCAATACTAGCGTGGTAATTGTTGTTGTAGCCGAACTCTACTAATGGTAGGTGATCATCCCAATTTCCTTTAAAGTCCATTACACAGGCTCTTCTAACGTTTGAATTGTTCATTCGCTCTGTCCGGTGTTTAAGGGTGATAAGCTGTACTAATTCGCAACTGCGTACCCATGCATTCCTGAAGACATTTCCAGAAATTTGATGTGAAGCGCGGATCTCTATCAGAAACAATTGACACTGGCACTCCGTGTCTCGAAATAATTTCTTTTACGTATAGCCTTGCCAACTGATCCAAGTTGAATCTGATTTTGATAGGAAGGAAGTATGCAGATTTTGTCAGTCGGTCAACGATAACCCATACTGCGTCGTAGCCTTTCTAAGTCATCGAAAGGCCAACCACGAAGTCCATTGTAATATGTTCCCATTTTCATTCTGGGATTTCTAACGGTTGTAGCAACCCACTTGGTCTTTGATGTTCTGCTTTCACTTTCTGACAGGTAAGACACTTGGCAACACATTCTGCAACATCTCGTTTTAAATTTGGCCACCAAAAATGTTGTCGAAGATCTTGGTACATCTTGGTACTACTAGGGTGAATCGAATATCGTGAACTATGATCCTCGCTTAAAATATCTTCCTTAATTTCTTGTACTGGCGGTACCCAAACTCTACTCTCAAATCTCAGTATTCCTTCCTTATCCATCTTAAATCTCGGTTCAGTTCTTCAGATATCTTCTTTGTCACCTTTTTACATTCTTCGTCCTGAAGCTGAGCCTCCTTTACTTTATCTAGTAGAGTTGTGCCAGATTGCATCTGAAATATTTTCTCATCAATTTCAATAGGATACTTCACTTCTAACTCTAGTTTCTCTATTTCTGTAATTAGCTCCTCCTGAGCAGTCAACATCATCAATTTCTCACGACCCTTTCTACTTAAGGCGTCGGCAACCACATTTGCCTTACCCGGATGGTATAAAATTTCACAGTCGTAGTCCTTAATTAACTCCAACCACCTTCTTTAACGCATATTCAAATCCTTCTGCGTGAAAATATATTTCAGACTCTTATGGTCCGTATATATTTCACACTTCTCCCCGTAGAGATAGTGCCTCCAAATTTTTAAAGCAAAAACAACTGCAGCTAACTCCAAATCATGGGTCGGATATCCCTTCTCGTAATCCTTCAATTGTCGTGATGCATACACAATGACTTTGCCGTTTTGCATCAGCACACAGCCAAGTCCTTTATGCGACGCATCACTATAAACAACAAAATTTTCTATATCATCCGAAAGAGATAATACAGGGGCCGTATTCAACCTCTTCTTCAATTCTTGAAAACTTTCCTCACACTTATCCGTCCAAACAAATTTCACAGCTTTTCGAGTTAAATTCGTTAATGGAGTTGCGATCTTGGAAAAGTCTTGTATGAAGCTTCTATAATATCCTGACAATCCAAGAAAACTTTTTACTTCCGACGGCGTTCTTGGCTGATCCCAGTTAATCACGGCTTCGACTTTAGATGGATCTACCGAGATTCCATTTTTATCGATCACGTGACCAAGAAATTGTACCCGTTCAATCCAAAATTCGCATTTCAAAAACTTAGCGTACAACTTCTCCCTTCTCAATACTTCCAACGTTAACCTCAAATGTTCTTCGTGTTCTTCTTTGGTTTTGGAATATACCAAAATGTCGTCTATAAATACCACTACTGAATTTGTCCAAAAAATCGGCTTGAACACACCATTCATTAGTCCCATAAATGTTGCGGGGAGCATTCAGTAAGACCAAACGACATTACTAAAATTCAGAGTGACCATATCGCTGCTTACGAGCGGCGTCTTGATACATCCTCCGGCCTCACCTTTAGTTGATGATAACCGCTTCTCAAGTCTATCTTGGAAAAGTATCTCGTTCCCTTCAATTGATCAAATAGGTCGTCGATCCTCGGTAATGGATATCTGCTCTTAATCGTGACCTTATTCAGTTCTCTGTAGTCAATGCAGAGTCGCATCGATCCATCCTTCTTTTTCACAAACAACACAGGCGCTCCCCACGGTGATACGCTCGGTTGAATGTACTTCTTGTCCAACAATTCTTGTAGTTGTACCATTAATTCTTTCATCTCTACTGGTGCCATTCGGTATGGTGCCTTCGATATTGGAGCAGTTTTGGGCGCCAGATTGATCAAAAAATCTACCTCTCTATCCGGTGGAAGTCCTGGCAAATCGTCTGGAAATACATCGACGAAGTTCCTCACAATCGGTGTCTCTTCTACCTTTGGATTCTCTTTTTGACTGTCGACTATGTAAGCTAAGTATCCTACACAGCCTTGTCTTAACAACTTCCTGGCCAGCATCATCGTCAGACAACTAGCTTATCTAGGTGACTTGCTACCATAAAATACAACCTTTAACGGAGTCATAAGGTTAATACACTTCTTTTGGCAATCAATTACAGCCCCGTAATTGAATAACAGTCCATTCCCAAGATAACGTCAAATTCCCCAAGTCAAATAGGGATAAGATCTACGTTCATGATATTACCCTTAATATCCACTCTACAGCTTCTTATGTACGTACTTAACAGGGATTATCTCTCTATTCGCAATTTCTATGTTCATGGGGTAATCCAATTCATTCTTAGGCAAATCTAAATTCTTGGCAAAATCATCGGATATAAAGGAACAAGTAGCACCTGAATCAAATAATACGTAAGCATTAACTTTATTGATCAGAATGATACCTGACACCACATCACGGGATTGAACTGCATCTTGCACCATCATGTTGAAAGTTCGGGCAGTCGGTCGGTTTGTTGCGGTTGGTCTGGTGATGGTTAAGGTATTTCCACTGTTATTTCCCCGGTTTCCTCCTGATCCTGACCCTCCCGATCCCTTCTTGGGACAGTTCTTGCCAGATGGTCCTTCAAACCACAAGTAAAACAAGCACCCTTCTTTGGGTTTTGACAGTTTGGTGCTATGTGGCCTTCCTGACCACAATTGTAGCACACTCTTTTTCCTTTCATACAAACTCCTAGATGGGCTTTCCCGCAAGTCGGGCATGCTTCGATTCTTTTCTTATGATTACCTTGCTGATTTCCCGATGATGAGCAGTCGTTCCACCTTTTCTTCTGATTGAAATTTCCACCTCCTGTGCCACTTCCACTGGCCTTGTTATTAATTTCACCTTCACTCTTCTTCTTCTTCTTCTGATCTTGATTGTACTTGATCACCGCATCGCTTCCACCTTCAGCGAGGATGGCTTTTCCAAAACTCCAGCAAATGTGTTTATCTGAAACATTGATACCTTGTTGTACACCCAAGGCTTTAGTCCTTGCTCAAACCGTCTCGCCTTCCTCTCATCCGTGTGAACTTGATACGGGGCGAATCTTGCCAACTCATTGAATTTAGTCGGCGTGAATCGGTACACTCATGTTTCCACCTAGCCTGTTCGAAATTGAACCTCCATCTGATTCTACGAACTAGTTGGGAAATACATTTCGAAAAACATCTCTTTAAATCTTTCCCACGTAATCATGCCTTCACCTCCTCGCACTTTGTTTGCTTGCCACCAGTAGCTAGCCTCAGACTTCAACATAAACATTGCAATAGCGGTCTTCTGGTCTTCTCTAACCCTAACAACGTCAAAAACCTTCTCCATTTCCATAACCCACGTTTGAGCCTTGATTGAGTTCATGGAACCTTTGAACTATGGCGGTCCCACCGCCTTGAAGTCCTTAAACGTTGTGTTTGGTGGAGCTTGAGGTTGGTTATTCATGGCTCCAGTCAGTAAGTTAACCAACTGATGCATGGGATTAACGTTGGCATTATTGTTATTATTGGTTGACTCTTCCTGAGCCGGTTGACGTTGTTGTCTTCTCCTTGGCGGCATTTTTCTGTTAAATAAACGCTTTATTAGAATTTTATTTATTTCTCTAAATAGTTAAGGCATTACTTAACAATTTAACATACTCATTTAACACATCAACTCAAACAACTTGATATATTTTCATTCAAATCAAAAGTTTTAACATTAAACAATAACATAATTGCTATTTACATCAACTATCCTGGAATAAAGAATCCACAGGATTTAAAACATTCAAATATTCTTTCGTTCATAAACACGTCAGAATTTACATCTAAAACTAATTAAGTTCTTCACATAATTAAATAAATCATATCACTGTCGATCAAGGTACTGATTAGCCTTGCTACGCTCCTCTTCTAAGATGTGATGCATCGTCCTGCGATCCATCATGTACAATGGTAGTCCTTCGAACTGGATTGGGTACCTCAAAACTAGATCTTGGGTCTCATTCACTGCCTTGTTAAGTGTAGAGTACGTTTCCCCAATCTTTGCTTTTTTTGCACGACTATGATCCTCTGCACGATCAGCTCGACGAAATTTTCTTACCCAGCCTTCCTCTGCTATGTTCAGCCTTTCGGAGGTTTCCTTCAGTTCCTTCTTCAGTTTCTCTATCTCCTCGGTCTTATCTTGAGTTTGACCCTTTTCATGGACCAAATCCCATTCTACATTTTCCAGTCGAGAGTGAAGAGTCAAAATCTCCTCTCTCCTTCTACTCTGGAGTAATATCTTTGAATAACCGCTTCGCTTCGGTCCAAATCTGGACCTCGTCTCGTAACTCCACGTTACGATCGTATAACGTGTCATACATCTCAGCATCAACGGTGTACCGTGGTAACTCCTTTTCTTCCTCTTCCTCAACAAATTCCTCCTCAGGATCAGTCTCAGGTTCATGCTCCTGACCAACAACGGTGATCAATGGAGATGATTCCCTCTGCACCAGCTGCTCCCTAACGACATGAATGTCTCGGGGCTCCTCCTCTGTCGGTACTATATGTACACGGGGTTCCTCCTCAGTAGGTACTATAAGTACTCGGGGTTCTTCCTCCCCAGCTTGGCTAGCTTCTCCAACATTCGACATCCTGACAACAAAATTTTAAGTTTTAGTTACTAAGTCGTATCATCTAACGCATACTTTAACACATAAACACATAAGGTCTTTTATTATCTTCAATGAATTATATAAATTCATTTCATAGAACTCGAGAAGAGTTTTCCATTACTATCTTCTTTCTATAAGGCTACTACCTAAGGTTGTTCCCCCACCTAAGGTTCATAACCTACAGCTTTGATACCAACTTGTGACACCCCCAAATCCGGGTACTTCGATTCCACGGGATTTGGTGTTCACTGTACAAATATCATTTATCTATCTACCCATAATAAGTGCAAACCATGCAATAGATAGAAATAAAATCTTCCCTTTAAAGGGTTACAACATCCTAATCATAAACATAATCCCAAGTTAAACTAACCTTAAACATACATGTATTGAAATATAAATAATAAGTCTTAAACAACATCATTAACTCAAGTCTAACATAAATACATCATCAAATAAAATAACAAGTCTTCATTATTTGCTAACTTTGCCCTTGCCTTTACTAGTGGAAGGTTCATCGGTTATTTTGTTCTTAACTGCAATGTTATTATTAAGCAAGAGTGAGCACTAATGCCCACAAGTATAATAATGAAATAACAGTATAATAACATGCGAGTAAATCAAAGACATCTGAATAAAAGCTCAACTTTTGAATCAAGAATGAATAACAAGAATCAAAAGAATTCTGAGGGTCATAAGACCTTGAACTATGTCCTAGTTTATCAAGGGTTATACTTGAAACCTTTAACAGTCATAAGACTATGGACCTTTCTACTCGTACTTAGGGGGATCAGCCCTTAGTACCATACTGTGCACAATATCTTAACGCTAACGCATACGCAAATCCCTTTACAGGGTTGTTCATCTCAGTTTGACATTCGAGTCTGCACCAAAGGGAGTTTGGTCTGGATAATTCATCAAGGGTTCTGAAATTTAGAATGCTCATCAACTATGGACTAGTCAAATCAATAAGGATTCGCTAGTCTAATAAGGTTCAATAATAATGATATTCAAATTGAATAATAATCTCAAGAAGTATACAATAGGATAATTATTGTATAACTGAATCATGCTTTGAAAAGATAATCAATCTTTAATATAACCTTTGAACTTGAATAATAGCAATGATAATTTACTCGAGGTAAATAATAAACTTGAACAATAATGACAAGTAGGGTTAGGAAACTTGCCTCGTGCGTAGATTACACTTAACTAAGCACGTTCTTTGAATTTAATCCTACATACCATTCACATTCACAATACCAGTTAATTATAACTTAACTAATCATCAAAAACTCATTCTCTTTGTCTACTTTGATTATTGACTATACTTAGTCAAATTACCACTTTGTCACATAATTTGTACTTTATGAATTATCAAGCTAATTATGTATTCAATAATTCAATCCACATGCAATTATGTTATTTACATGTTAAACAACTATTTTAACATTTCATTATACTTCTAACATGTTTACATGTTCATTAAATTAATTTACTAACACATTGTTAGACTTAAACATTTTAAAAATTACATTTCTGAACTTTCTGGAGAGTGGCGCTGCGGCGCCACTATTACACTTGGTCTTCGCGTTGTGGCGCCGTGGTGGCAAAGCGACTTGAGACTTATGCGTTTGGTATGGAATAAAATAGGCGGTAAACATGTGCTGCTACGGTATGATATCCGATGTGAAAATGGCGATTCGAGAAAAATCATGAACATGCCAATTTCTCCCAATTTCTTATTTTCTACTCAAATTAGACATACCCATATGATGTAATTCATGCATAATCATAACCCAACATTTATATAATGACTTTAACCAATTTAAACACTTAATTACAGAATTTAAGCATGAAATTTCACTGACTTTGATGTTCTTGAAGGTTTTGAAAATAAAACATGAAAATTGTCACTACGGATTCGTTATAACACCGAATCCGTTTATTTAAACTTTGGTCTCTTCGTATCAACATGCATAATAATATACGAGTGTAAAATTTAGGGATAATATACGATCAATACATAAAATTTCACGTATAAGGCCATAAGGCCAAAACCCATACTCTGTAATTTTGTAGAAATCATATACTACGTATTTTCATGAAACTGATGTTATGGTTTACAAAATATATATAATTAAATACGATGTGATACATATTAATACATATATAACCCATAAACATTACTCCTTTCTCAGTTACAGAAGCTTTACAACAGGTTTGAAAGACAAATTTATAAAACTTAAACAACGTGAAATTTAGAATTTAAGAAGAGGAGATTACCCTGAGAATAAGTATAGATTAGTAGGGAATAATTCTTCTCAACTCTTCTTCAATCAAAATTCTCTCTCAAACTTCTCAATCTCTCTCTCTAAAACTGTCTCTGTTTCTACTTTTCTAGACTTAGGAAAACTGAAGAAAGAAAAGGAAGACGTAAATTGAAATAAAGAACTGACGCGTTGTGGTCAGTTATCCAATCATGGGTAACTGTTCCCAACTCCCAATAAGGCCTTGTTTGGCTAGCAAGAAAAGGTTTCAAATCCATTTAATTTAATAAAACCTTTATAATATAGTTTGGAAATGTCCCACTCCTTATAAAATAAATCCAATATTTTATTTAATTTGCTTTAAATAAAATATAATAAATTTTCATAAATTCACATAGTCACATAATTGAATTTCTCATTAATAAATAATGTCACATTATTAACTCTCTAATTAATAATTAAATTAATTAAAATAACATCATGCTTAATTACATAATTCACTTAATTCAATAAGCTCACATAAATACATACTTGAATAATAAATATTCTCTACATTAATTTAACAAATGTAACACATAATTAAATTAATATATCACAATTGCATCAATTAATTATTTAATCTAATAATTAAATCATCGAAAATATTTATTTACTTCAATAAATATTAAGATTAAATTACAAAAATCTCGTTCGTCACAGTATTCTTCTGGTCAAGAAGAAATTTGTGAAGGAGGAAGAGTTAGTAGCAAAGGAGGTAAATGTAATTAAGGTTACTTTATAGCCAAAGAAATAGTTGAATAGATCACTAGGATTGATAATCTGAAGTGAAGAAAGTTAGAGATAAATTTGAGAACTAAAGAAATGATTTAAAAATATCATTATTACTAGTTATAATAAAGTAATTCAAACAAAGAAATGAATTAGCTATATCTAAAAATAAGAGGTATAATTGATTACCATAAGTATAAGTAGTATCTGAATTTGAGACATATGAAGGAGGAAATATTTAACAATAAAAGATAAATGAAACAACGAGGTACTAATAAAAGATTTTAATAAATTTAAGATTGAGAGAAGAGTTTCAACTAACTCTATTCAGAAGCGTTAGTTATAGGAAAATGTCACGAGAAGGAGGATACATCTTAAATAAGATGATAAATAGAGACGGGGTGATAAGATATAAAGACAGAATTTGAAAACAAATTAGTAAAAGAAAAGGCATCAAAGCCAGATTTTTCGTAGGGACGTCAAGTTATTGGATCCAAACTAATAGGTATAATTGTGAGATGTTGTGGTTGAAACATAAAGGTCATAACTTGATTAAAATACCAAGGGTATAAGAAATGGATAGATTAATATTCTATGTGTTTAACGATTTGATTTAAATGATACTATTAAGTGTGTAGATTCAATTTTTAGGAACTGGTGAATAAAGAATGGATCAAAATTCGCAAGATCGAATCTTATAAGGATGGGAGAATACATTAATTCAAAATCTTAATTTTGCGTTAAATGTATGGATATGGGACTATGTTTCCTAAGGAAATTATGGGTTAAGATAAGTTAAATAAAACATAGGCTAAGCCTAGAAACTGTTTTTATTCCTAAAAAGGAATTAAAAGTGGAATAAATGTCGAATGATAGACATAAAGGTCAGTATGCAATGACAATGATTCCGTGGACGGAATCCTTATAAGGAGGGGAGAATGTGAGGATCCAGAATTTTACGAATAATTTTTTATTTATTTAATAGTTATTTTAATTATCAATATTGTATTAAGTATCTGTGATATAAGTCTAGAGAGGTGGATAATTTGTGTATTGACTACGAAATATGAGTAGCGTTGTGATTAACAGAAAATAGAAACCCTAACCTTAAGTTCGGATAGGGATTCAGTAGAAAATACAGTTATAAAAATTGTATTGATGAATATGTGCTTGTACGATATAGAATTGATGATCAATGATTGATCAGCTAGGGTATAAACTTAGTAAACCCTAATAAGGGATTTGAAACCCTAATCGAGTGTTAGGAAACCTTAATTTTCAATTCAGGAACCTTAAACCCTGATAAACGAACCCTTACCTAAATTAGGGGTAACATGGAGAGTTTGTGAATAAGGATCAAGGATTGATCGGATAAGTTATAACATTAACAAACCCTAAAGTTATGTTAAATATATGTTTATTATGTTAGAAAACTTTAATGAATGGTTAGAAACCTTAACGATCGGATCGAAAATCCTAATTTTAGTTTTGAAAATCCAAAACCCTAATTTGAAATCTGAAAACCCTAATTCGGGAATTCAAATGTTAATTATAAATGCATGTGTTAAATGTTTTGGGATAAATGAGAAATGTCTAAAATACCCTTCAAGTTGTAGAGGAAAAGACCAAAATACCATTAATGAATGCGAAATGACAAAAATGCCCTTTTACATAAAACTTAAGTAAAAGATATGCAAATCTTTGGTGACTCATCACTTGGATATTACCATGTGCTCAAATCTTCACAAATCAGATAAGCCTTGCCACCTAGCAACCTTTAGATACATGAATCAAAGAAATCAAAGACTTAAGTAAGTAAGAAATCTTACTTTACTTCTCATTTTGTCCAAGCCTATTCTCTCTCTATATTTTCGAAACTTAGAGTGATAAAGAGTGAGAAAAAAAACCATTATCATCTCTTAGCCTTCCAAGAAACAGATCAAAGGACAGAAATCAAAAATCAAAGTTAGAAAATGTATAAACCCTAATTCTTGTAAATCTATGATTTGATGTTATATGTTGTTATTTGTTTGTTAAAGTAGTGTATAAGGATGTTATTGAGTGATCCAAGATGTTATACCAAGGATCCATAACATCTAGGTGTTAGAAAATCAAGTTTTAAGGACTGGCCTAGAACCCTAAAATATGGTCTGACAGCCTAATGTCAGGGCCCATAGATCTGTGTATGTTAATGATTAGGTATGTTAGATGTTATAAATTTGTTCTTTGCCATGAGAAGAATAGACTGGAAGTGGAATCACATCCATACCATGTCTAGATCTCATGATATAAGTGGTCAAACATGGTTGAACGACCATAGGAGACTATTTTTGGAAAACCCAGAATTTCCAGTTTGAGTCTGACAAGTTTTTCAAGGCTTCGAATCTTGCTTCTGACAAGTTATTTAGCCATGTTTGTGTAATCCAGTTGTAGTCTGGTATAAGTACTATACATTCATGCTCTTAGATTACCCAGAAACAAAATAGGATCAAAGTTGTGAATGGTCAAACATAGGTTGACCAACTGTCTGGGTTTCATTTCTGGAAAACCCAGATCCGTGAAGAACAACTCCTGACATCATTTTGACTGGCCTTGATCTCTCACCTGTTAGGTTGTTTGACTGAACTATTTCTATAATGTTGCTCTACGACATAAGTACTACCATTTAGTATCATAAAATCACTTAGATCATGACCATAGACTAGATTAATTAGGGTTTTAAGATCGACCCTTGTAACTGCTTGGATCTTGCAGATTTGATATGTTTGGGCTATGAAACTTGCTGGAGATTATAGTATTACATTAATACTTTAATATTAACACTTTAATCAACCTAGAAACTTTAAAATCAAAGATTTATAGTTGGTCAAACTAGGTACCTTAGTGACTGGCCATGAATGTTTTGACATGCTCAAGAACACCTATAGCGACGGTTCTGTCGCTATAGGGTCCTTTAGTGACACTTTATTTTTCAAAAATTGTAATTTTATTAAATAAATAGAATAAAATAGTTTTTAATTATTAAAAATACATAATAAATTCTTAAAAATTATTTTAAAGCCTAAAAATTAGTTTTTAATTATTTTGAGTATATTTCATAAATATTTAATATTTTTGGAATACAAAAGATATTTAATTTATTTAATTATAATATTAAATAAATTATTCAAAAAAATTTCAATACTTGAAAAATCATGAAAAATTATATTATGGTGTTAGAAAATATTTTAAGTTATTTTTAATAACTTTTGATATTTTGTGATGAATTTCATTAATAAATTTATGTTAATGGTAATTAATTAATTTAATAAATATATTAAATAAATTGTGGAAAAATAGAATTAATGTTTTAAAAATCATATAAAAAAATTATTTAAGGGTTAGAAAAATATTTTAAATTATAAAATATAACTTTTGATATTTTGTCATGAAAATATTATTATTTTAAATATTAATGTCAATTATTGGATAATGGATTTAAATGTCTAAAAATCATATAAATTTGATTTTAAGGTATTAAAATACTTTGAAATATTATAAATATATTATAATATTATGGGATGATTTTTCATTAATATTTAATAATAAATAAATATTAATGATAAAGGGAATAAAGTGGTATTTAATTTATATAAATAAGTTATAAGTGATAAATAGTAATAATTAATTATAAATTGTTATGATCTAGGGAAAAATAGTTTTAATTGATAATTATCCGATTAAAGTGATCGAGTCATTTAAAATAGTACCAAACTCAACTCGGATCGTAATAGTTTGACTTGAGGTTAGGTCTTACGTGTCTTATAGAATCCGATATGATTATATGATAATGTGTTTAGGTTATTTTATAACAGTAATTCACAGTAATACATTGTGATGATATTATTCTAACTTGGAGATCAATATTATTAATATTAGGTCTTCAGACGAAGTTAAATAGAATGTATAGCAATAGTCGACGATACAGGCAAGTTTTTCTGCACTTTGTGAAACTTTATATTTTAAATGCAAGTTCTTCTTCAATTTGTGCAAACCTCATATTGCAAATGTCAGCTTCATTTAAATTATTTTATTAAATAAAAATTTTATATTTATTAGTTATGATCTGGTGATATACAGTGTATATGATTTCTGTTATTTATAGGTTATGATTTCTTGTTCAAACATAACCAAGTTATATGAGTTATTATTATGGAAAAATACGTTTGATTTGATATCAAAACATAGTTTTTGAGAAACCAATTTTGTTTGGTACCGATATATATACTGACACTATTATGATCGGCAGCAATAGACTGACCGGGTTCCATGTGCCTGCATTTATAGCAATGACCGGAGGTTATTTAGATAGGATGATATGCATACTCCTAGTTTTGTTTGGTTGAGCGGATTAACCCGGGTTGCTAAGTCTATATGACCGACAGTAACTCAAAATGGGCAGGGTTTGGCTGACAAACCTCAGTATATGTTTATAGCACTACTCTGAACTTTATGTTCATTTATTTTAGAATTGATATATGTATAACATTCATTTATTGTTCAAAACTTGTTGAGCTTTCTGTAGCTCATCCCTGCAAATATTTTCTTCATTTGCAGATAGAAAGAGTATAATCCAAAAGTTCTGGTATTGTGGATAAAAGGCTTAAGGCATGGATATTTGTTGAAAACTATAATGTAATAGTAACGGTATATTATTTGTTTGATGTAATATTAGTTTACAGTATTTAGTTGTCATTCTAATGGAATTAGAATAGTATACAGTGTCTATAGGAATTATATATATCTGAATGATAGCATTAACAGACATTGGTCTCTGATGTACTGAGGTAGCGCTTCACTCAGTTCCAAGAACTCTAACATTAATACTATGAAGGTCAGATATATATAAGAATTATAGATATGGAATAAATATCTATAAGATACTGAACCTGTACATCCAAGTGAGGGTACTCAGTTACAATGATTGTTCTGACGAGAACTACTATTTACTATGAGTACTGTGAATCTTGGATTTATAGGAATTATTATCTTATTGAATATTTACATGAGCACCAAATTGACTACAATGAATGTAGAGAAATTGGGGGCGTCACACCTTCATGGAGAAGTGTTTAGATAACCAAATTTTAATTGATTGTAGCATCAGAATATAATTTCCTACAAGTAATATATCATCAACATATAGTACAAGGAATGACACAGCGCTCCTACTAACCTTCTTGTATACACATGATTATTCCTCATTTTTGATAAAATCAAACTCTTTGATTGTCTCATCAAAACGGATGTTCCACCTTCGAGAAGCTTGCTTCAATCCATACATGGATTGTTGTAGCTTACAGACTTGATTTATTCCAACCGTTGAAACAAAACCCTCTGGCTGTGTCATATACACATCTTCCTCAAATTTCCCATTGAGGAAGGCCGTTTTCACGTCCATTTGCCAGATCTCGTAGTTGTTATAAGCTGCAATCGCAAGTAAAATTTTAATGGACTTGAGCATAGCTACTGGTGAGAAAGTTTCATCATAGTCAATTCATTGCCTTTGTTTGAAACCTTTTGTAACCATTCTGGCCTTATAGATCTCTACCTTGCCATTCGCTTCAGTCTTTCTCTTAAAGACCCATTTGCTCCCAATAGGCTTAATGCCCTCAGGTGTTGAAACCAATGTCCATACTTGGTTTTCATACATGGAGTCTATTTTAGATTTCATGGCTTCTTGCTATTTCTCTGAGTCTTTACTACTCGTAGCCTGTTCGTAATTCAATGGATCATCATCATTCATGATGCGCACCTCATCGTCATCCTTTATGATGAATCCATACCTATCAGGTATCTTCGGTACTCTTCCAGATTTACGAATAGGGTGTTGTACAATAGGTCCTTCTACTTGGTCAGGTACTTGACTTTGATCTGTTGTAATTTTTGGGTCTTGAACTTTTTCAAGATATATCTTACTCCCACTGACTCCTTCAAGGATAAACTTTTTTCCAAGAAGGCATCATGTTTCACAACAAACACATTTTGATCAGTAGGATGATAGAAGTAATACCTTGAAGTTTCTTTAGGGTATCCCATAAATCTACATTTTTCAGATCTAGTCTGCAAGTTATCATTTTCAAACTTTTTGACATAAGCTGGTCAACCCCAAGTCTTAACATGCTTAATATTTGCTTTCCTCTCTATCCATAACTCATATAGAGTCTTCGGTACGGATTTGGTAGGTTCCTTATTAAGTAGGTATGCAGCTGCTTTTAGGGCATAGCCCCAGAATGATACTAGAAGATTGGTAAAACTCATCATGGAATGAATCATGTCCAACATTGTTTGATTTCTCCTTTCAGATACATCATTCAACTGCGGTGTTCCTGGTGGAGTCCATTGTGAGATTATACCATTTTCTTTGAGACAATTAAGAAACTCACTGCTTAAGTATCCACCACCTCGATCCGATCAAAGAATCTTAATACTCTTGCCGGTTTGTTTCTCTACTTCACTTCTGAATTCTTTGAACTTTTCAAATGATTCGGATTTGTATTACATTAGATACATATATCCATATCTTGAATGATCATCAGTGAAAGTAATGAAATAAGAATACCCTCCCCGTTCATTCATTATCAGACGTCCACATACATTTGTGTGTACCAACGCTAACAACTTTGTAACTCTTTCTCTTTTTCCACTAAAAGGTGATTTAGTCATTTTACCCATGAGACAAGATTCACAAGTTAGATATGATTCATAATCAAATAGCTCTAAGAGCACATCCTTAAGCAACTTGGATAATCTTGTTTCATTGATATGACCGAGTCTATAGTGCCACAAAAAATGTTTAATTAACATTGTCTCTTTTCCTTTTATTAGCTTGTTCAATTTGAAGTATATTTTCATTCAAGTCAATCACGTAAAGTCCATTCCATAAATTACCAACACAATATAAAACATTCTTATTATAAATGGAACAACTATTGTTCTTAATCATAATATCAAAACCTTCCATATTTAATATAGAAATCGAAATAATGTTTCTAGTAAGTGTTGGAACATAATAACAATTGTTTAAATAAATGGACTTTCCCGAAGGCAGTGCTAAACAATAAGTCCTTATAGCTAATGCAGCAACCTTTCCTCCATTTCCCACTCGTAGGACAACTTAATCCTTGTTCAGCTTTCTACTTTCAGTCCTTACATATTATTATATATATGAGCACTACATCCGGTATCAAATACCCAATTAGAATTTTGACTTTGAGAATAATTAATTTAAATCATGAACAAACCTGAAGCTTCTCCAAGCTTCTTCTGCTTTTGTTCCGCAATGTACTTTTCATAGTTCCTCTTTCAGTGACCCGACTTGTTACAATGGAAGCATATTCCTTTACTGTTTGGATCAGGTTTCTTATTGTCCCTTTTCTTCCCCTTGCCGTTAACCTTCGTGCTTTTCTTCTTTTTAAAAGAAACCTCGGGCCTCTTCTTTTTCTTAGAAGAATCATCTACCATTAAGACATGGTCCCACTTGGATGGGAAGTGCCTTCAACAATTTTCAACATGTTAAGTAACTAAAGCAAGATGACGTCCAACATATTCATGTGGAAATTCACAACAAATTATGAGAAGGTGTCCGGGAGTGACTGCAAGATCAAATCTTGACTTAACTCCCCATCCACGTTGAACCCCAATTATTCTAGTTGTTCAATCAAATTAATCAATTTTAGACAATGGGCCTCAACAGTAGTGCTCTCGGACGTTTAAGATCGGAAGAGCTCCCTAGATATCTGATACCTAGCAGTTCTGCTTTACTATCCATATAATTCTTTTAGGTGAAACAAAATAGAATAGGCATCCATTTTCTCATACTGACGCTGTAAGTCATTATTCATGGCTGTGAGCATGATGCATTGTGCTATAGATGCATCATCTTGCCACTTTCTAAAAGTAGCAATCTCTTCCTCAGAGGTTATTTCTGCAACCTTTGTAGGGACATTTGAATCTTGGATATAAGAAAGCTTTTTAGCAGTGAGAACAATTCTCAATTTTCTTAACTAGTCCGTGTAATTTGGTCCGGTCAACTTGTTAGCATCAAGTATGCTACGCGGTGATAGTGAGTGTGACATTTTTCAAATTCTGCATGTGAAATAAAACAACATTTTAGCATACATTCATTTAATTAATTACTAAAATAAATTAGGTCTTAATTTAAATTGGTAACTTCCACTATTTTTATTAAACTAAATTACCCTCACAATATATAGTTCGGCAAACCTATTTAAAGATTTGCTAGTGAGAATAAAGATTGTCCATGTTGGGATTTTTATTTGTCCCTTTTTTGTTTTTGTCTTTTAGTGTTCTCATGTTAGGTGAGATTTGTTTGAAAAAACAAGTTGTGAAAAGGTCCGACATGTATATGTCGACGATTGGACTGTAAGAGTCGCCAGTTGGTATTTTAAATGGTTGTACCAACTCAACCGAGAAAAGGTTTGCGCATTGACCTAGCGATGTGACACTATTTGACTGGTCTATGAAACCGAGATTCGTTAGGGTCCGGGGGCTTGGTTATGCGGTGGGAAGGTGTTAGGCACCCCCCGACATCCGTGTTACCACGGTGGCTGCCACTTTTCAATTAAAACCATTATATGAATATGTGTATGTGTAGATCAATGTGCAATTATTTGGAAGTAGTGTTATGCCTCGTTTGCACCTACATACAAAGGGTTTGAGCTTTGTATAAAAGTTCAGTTTTAATAAGATATAACAATGCCGTTTTGATAAAAAGTGGTTTTTCAAACCCTTATGCTCAATAGTAATTGAGGCCTTTGATACTTCCATTTTATTAAATGTTCGGCTTGGTTGCTTTTATTTTCGAGATGTGAGGCATCCTCGAGAAAATAAAATATATAGCGGTGCTGAACTCCTTGTTGGCATGAGTGTGACGCCCCCAAAATAGGTATACATCACCCTTTCTGAGTCGCCAAATACATGGTACAAAATTCAAATACAACTTAATTATACAATTGTCGTGTAAAATACGACAAAACAAAAGATGAGAGTTTTAATACGAATATTGTCTTCTAGACAGTATTCAAACTCAAATGGAGTTCTTATTACATTTATTATCACACTATTTCACTGAATAGTGAGGACTACTAATGCAAAAACCTGGACCGTCACTCCGTTCCCCGATTTGTTCCAGCTATATTCTCATTTCCTAAAGAGAACAATAAAAATAAAGGGTGAGCTCAACTAGCCCAGTAAGAAATATTATGACTAAGATAATGCAGAATAAATTATCGTTAGCCTTCAACAATGTTAAACTGATAAAATATAATAAACATCAAGTTTTACTGCAGCGGAATAAGCAATCTATTAGAAGAGTCAAGTAGAGCATGATATCTACTATCTTCTATGATTTAAAAAGTTTATCATCAATTTTATCGATGAGACTCAGCTTAATAAATAAACCACATCATTGAATCATCCCTGCACTACGGGCCAAGGATATTCATGTAATCATCAATGGTCATGATTATACCAAATAATCCTTGGTCATAATAATACCTACAACTGTCCATCAATGCACTACAGGCCAATGAGGATTTTTACCACATCATTTGTAACATTACGGTCATGATTATACCAAATAATCCCTGGTCATAATCATACCAATCAATAGTACATCTATGCACGTAAGCCATATATGACTTTTATCACAATATAAGCATGAAGATGATGACAATGATATACGAATTCAATTAAAAGAAAGCAAATGATCAATTTTTAAAGATTTATAATTTAATTTATCCAGAATTCAATAATGTCCAAATTGTCAATATGATACTGCTTTGTGGAGTAAAATTCAAGAATAATATTGTATCAAAAATGATTTGGACAACAAAGAAATCAATTTTTGTCATTATTAGTTCCCCAGGTGAATAGTACCCAAGTGAATAGTACTTCGAGAATAGTACCCTGTGAATAGTACTTTATGAATAGTACTTTGTGAATAGTACCTGTGAATAGTACTTTGTGAATAGTACCCCATAAATAGTACATTGTGAATAGTACCGTATAAATAAATAGTACTCATGGACAGTACTCCGGCATGAAAAGCTTAAAATTTAACAACAATGTGCAGAAAATATCCTTGTGAAACGATACTAGACGAAACGCAAATTTCAAGGTTATTCCACTAATTTCACGGAGTATAGAAGCAATACTTTAACAAATCGAGGGTATAATCAAGAATATGATATGAAATAATATTACTAACATACTACAGAGTATGGAAGAAAATATTATTCCTATGAATACTAAACAAGACTGGACACTGGAATAGTGAGGTAGCAGACTTCTCTTCTACTTTCTCTCTAAAGCTTCTCTCTCTATAATTGCTCTTGTGAGTCTTAGTGTATTGGTGAGAATGAAAGAAGAATGAACTTCTATTTATAGGAAAATATAGTTTCGATAATTGCACGTTTTGGGGCTCGAAATATTACAGTATAATACCTTCATCTTTTCTTTCATTTTTAATTTAGTCCTGCAAGTATTATCAAACTTGCACCACGTCCCCTAATAGTACATCATGTGAATCAATAGTTTATACATGTGAAAAAAATAGTTACGGTATAGTACTTTCATTTATACCTCTATTTTTAATTTAGTCATGCAAGTATTATCAATCTTGCACCACCTCCCCTAATAGTACATGAATGTGAATCAATTGTACACACATGTGAACAAACAGTTATAAGCAAGAGAATTAATATCAATTAGTTGCTCATTTATCTGATTAATTACCCGATTAGTCAATATAACCTTCAGACATCAATTATTATCGTAATAGATGTCGATTTCCACTAACACTAATAATCCCAACACAATGGAAATATCAATTTCATCTTTAATCAACACGAACTTATTCATCATTAATATTATAACTCACAATATTTAACAACCAGATCATTCCCAAGAAAAAGGGCGCGCAATTAGGTGACCAAACCTCTCCTTGACAGAACTTTCTAGACATTGTCAATATTGCAAATAATAATATAAATAACTTTGTCGTCTCAATTATTGATTTAATAATATAAGATATTATGCAGATGATATTGTTACAATAACTAAATCAATAATATGAGAGATATTATGTAGCAATTACTGTAGCAATAATTGAGTATAACTGAGTGACTTCTCACGTAAGCATCAATAATCAATACCGTGTGCTACTATGCAACCACGCGTATTACTGTATTATCACATAGTAGTTTAACAGTTTAACGGTAAAAATGTAACGCCCCAGAAAAATCAGATTTTTGAGAATTAAATTTTTATTTGATTATGTGGATTAAATGAATTTAATTGATTATTTATGGAAGTAAGATAATTGAAGGTCGTTCTATGACCTAGATATGTCTAAACATCGTAGTATTTTGGCTACGTGGTAGAATTAAAGTGTTTGAATTTCTAAGACAAAAATAAAAGCTTTCCGAGAAATTTTCTGAAAAACATTATTCACGCATTTATGCTCGGAAATTATTTTTGAACTTCTGAGAAATACGTAACAATAGAATATCGAGGGATGTAATATCCAATAATATTTCAGTTATGACAAACACAATTTTTCACCTGCAGACTTAAAATCTAATGGTTAGGGAAAGTGATTTCCGAGAAGGAATTTAAATGTGTATAATAAATTAAAGCGATGATCGTATGATGTGTAAGTATTAAACGATGTAATGAATACGAGTATGATACAAAGTATTATACGAGTATGTATGAATAATGGTATATCGTATATTATGAATTAGTATTCGAGTTAGAATATGATAAGAAAATTGTTAAATCCACAACAGAAAATGTTATTTCCACAACAAAAATGTTGCTATAGATCCTATAGCAACGGTTTTCACCGTCGCTATACATCTACATCGACACTTTTATTGTGGAAATAACAAAAAGTGTTGTGGATTTAACAATTTCCTATGATAATAATACGTATAGAATACGCCCTAAGGCTTTAAGCCATTTGTGAATTGACTTGTGGATTATGTGGGATGTACAAGTCCAATAGGATTTAATATGAAAGTCCAATAGAATTAATAAGCAAGCCCAATGGTTTGTAATGTGAAGCCCAAAGTAATTTAATGTGCAAGCCCAAAGCTTAAGCTAAGCTAATTAAACCTAAGCCCAAGCTATGATCTAATGGGTTAAGGTGATCCATGGGGTAACCCATAATCATGTGGTTAGTCTTGGTGACCAAGATAATTAAGTGATGACCAAGATAATTAAGGTGATGAACAAGTAATGGATAAATTAGATGATTAGTAAAGTAACTTAAAGGCTAAGTTATGTGATTAGCAAGTATACTTAATGGTTAAGTAAATGTGGTGCCCAAGCAATGGATAATGTAAATAGTGAGCAAGCAAATAATGTGGAGGCCAAGTTAACTTAATGCTTAAGCTAGGAATAGTAAGGAGGTGGATGGATTAATGGCCCTTATGCCCTAACAATGGCTTTCCTATAAATAGAGATCTTGGATTTCATTATGAAAAAAATATCCCTTACCGTTAACTTATTGAGATGGCGCAAATATGGGATTGAGGTGGAAAAATGATGATTTTGCCCCTAACCGGGGTTATCTCCGGTTTGGGCTGATTTAGCAATTGTTGCTCAAGGTTATCTCTGAGATTGGACTGTTGCAAGTGCTGAACGTCCTCAAGGTTCGTCTCTAAGGTGTGTCTGTCCTCTCGTGGTTATCTCCGGGTTTGGAACTAAGTGCCTCGGGGATATCACCGAGGTTGAAGCTGATTGCAGGGGTTTGAAACAAGTATTTCTGGGGTTATCTCCGAAACTGCAACTGCATGACTCGGGGTTGTCTCTGAGGTTTGAACTGTATCTTCTTGGGTTGTCTCCGGGATTGGAAATGAAGATCTCGGGGTTGTCTCTGAGATGGAACTGCATTCCTCGGGGTTGTCTCCGATGTTGAAACTAAAACTCCCAGGGTTATCTCTGGGACTGGAACTGAATATCTCGGGGTTGTCTCTGAGATGGAAAACTGAGTATCCCAGGGTTGTCTCCGAGACTGTGCTGATTTGACTTCCAGGGTTATCTCTGGAACACGATTTTTCCCTCCTACAAGGTTAGTAACAGGAATACAAAATTTTGAGTGTCTACAGATGCCCCTCTTTATCATATTCATGCAATGTAATGGCGTGGATAGGATAAAGAATACTAGACACTTGAAATGTAAAAAGATATTCATGATGCAATGTACTGCATCATGATGCAAATGTAGGATGCATGTGGTTTGTTGGACCATTTTCCAACGGGATGTGATGACCATTTACTCCCATAATTTGTGACGGGGCCTGGAGTTATCACTGATAACCCTAATGAACTGCTTGGATGTGTGCTCCAAAGTTCTCAGGAACTTCCAGGATTTTGACGTTGGGGTTATCACCAAAGTTCTTAATCCTTGGTATAGACTTTCCACCATAGATGTTCCTCTCATGTGCAAGAGACTTTCGGGAAATGATTATGTATAACATATTCCATCATCGGTCCTCCCCGATGAAGATGTTCTTCCCTGGTTTGTATCGCCAGGTCTTTCCAATGGTGCAGCCGAGTATTTGCAACAGGTTTGTGTTTGTAACAATCCAAGATTTTATATATTTATTAAATTAAATAAATATTTTATTGATGAAGTTGTTGTTTTGTAATTTAAAATATTTCTTAAATTAAATGAATATGTGATTTTTGTTAGTAAATATTTATAAATTATATTTATTAGATAATATTCTAAATTAATTTAATTTATAATTATTATGTTGTAAGATAACATGAGATGTTATATTGTTGTGATGTGATAAATTAAGATGGTATATTAAATTATTAAATAAAATTTAATAAAGTTATAATTTTGTGATGTTTGTTTAAGTGGAGTATTTATTTAAAATATAGTATGTATAATTATTTTATTTGATTAATGTTGGATATGGAAATCCAAATAAGTCATATGTAATTATAATTATAAACTAAATTGTTTATTAAAACAAATTAAAGGAGTTTAATTTAGTTTTTACCCAAACAACGCTTAAAGATATTAAGTCTTTAATTTTTAAAGAGTTTTTGGCCAAACAAACCCTTTATGCCTTTTGGATTTTTAATTTTGTATTTGTAAATAATATAAATCAAATAAATTAAATAATAAATAAAATATAATTAAAACATATACGTTTAGTGTGTAATGAATGTTATAATAAGTTTACGTATTAAGATTATATTGGTTTTCTTTTACGTATTAGTTACCCTATATTAACACTAAGAGGAGGAAAGAAGAAAAATTCAGAGAATTGAGAGTTTCACTGAGAAAATTGCAGAGAACTGAGAAAGAGATTGTGAGAATTGTCAAGCAACTTCAGTGTTTAACAAGAATTAACAAGCCAATTGAAGGTATTTTTTTAACTTTAATATTATGTATGTATATATGTTTATATATGGGGTTTTACGGCATAAAATCTCATGCTATGTGAATTCAATTTGTTGAATTATTGATAAACATAACTGGTAATGGTGATTATATGTGTTGGTTATGTGCGAGTTTGTATATAAACAAGAATTCAAATGCTAATTTCGTTTAAAAGGAAGAAAATAATGTCAGTGAATATTTTTCATATGGTTCATGAAAATTACCAATTTTAGTGGTCCATTTGTATGTTAAGTTGTGAATTGAGGCTTGATTATGCTAGTCCATTAAGAAATGAAGATAACATAATTTGAATGAGGTGATTTGGTCAAGCATAGAGATTACAGTGATGAATTTTGTAAAGGATGTCAAAAATGGAGTTTTCATATGATAACATATAATTTGAGAGATTAAAATAGTTTTAGTTGTTGTTAAATTGTGCCACGGATTAATTTCACCCCAAATTCGTGTTACTTCGGCTAAAGTTGGCTTGATTCCACGGGATTTGGTGTTCCTTTTGCACATTGCATCTATCATCTATCTATCTACCCATAATAAATGCAAACCATGCGTAGAAGTAGATAGAAAATAAAATCTTCCCTTTAAACTTTGGGTTATGCAACATCTTAATGTTTGATGATAAAGCATATACTTTGTATCCCCCAAATCCGTTAAACCAACCTTTTGTGTTCATACATAAATATCATCTATCTATCTACCCATAATAAATAAGTCTTAAATAACATCAAAACTTCCCCTTAAGGGTTACAACATCCGAAATAATAATGATACAATCCCAAAGTTAAACTCATTAAACATAAATCATAAACAAATAAGTCTTCATCATTTCTTGCTAACTTCAAATAAAATACAAGTCTTCATCATTTAACTAGTGGAAGGTTCATCGGTTCTTTCGTTCTTAAGCGCAATGTTATTATTAAGCAAGAGTGAGCATGATTTCCCATAAATAAAATAATGAAATAATAATGTATAATAACATGCGAGTAAATCAAAGACATACGAATAAAAAGCTCAACTTTTGAATCAAGAATGAATAACAAGAATCAAAAGATTTTTACGAGGGTTATAAGACCTTGAACTATGTCCTAGGTTATCAAGGGTTATACTTGAAACCTTTAACGATCGTAAGACTATGGACCTTTCTACTTTCGTACTTAGGGGATCAACCCTTAGTACCATCTTGTACAAATATCTTAGCAGCTTAACGCAAAGTAAATCCCTTTGCGAGGTTGTTCATCTCAATTTGACATTCGAGTCCGCAACAAAGGAAGTTTGGTTTGGATAATTCAATAAGGGTTACGAAATTTAGAGCGTTCATCAACTAAGGACTAGTTGAATCAATAAAGTTCACTAGTCTAATAAGGTTCAACAATAATGATATTCAATTTGAATAATAATCTCAAAAGTATACAATAGGACAATTATTGTATAAGCTGAATCATGCTTTGAAAAGATAATCAATCTTTAATATAACATTTGAACTTGAATAATAGTAATGATAATTTACTCGAGGTAAATAATAAACTTGAACAATAATGACAAGTAGGGTTAGGAAACTTGCCTCGTGCGTAGATTACACTTTAACTAAAACACGTTCTTTGAATTTAATCCTACATACCATTCACATTCACAATACCATTTAATTATACCTTAACTAATCATCAACGATTATTCTTTTGTCTAAACTTTGGTTTTGACTATACTTAGTCAAATTATTACATTTACTGTCACATAATATCACTTCATGAATAATAATTTAATTATGTATTCCATAACTCGATGCAATTATGTTATTTATATGTTAAACATCTATTTTAACATCACATTATACTTCTAACATGTTTACATGTTCATTACAATTAATTTACTAACACATTGCTAGACTTAAATATTTTAAAAATTCCATCTACGAACTTTACGGAGAGTGGTATTTGCGGCTTTCATTATTATCTTGATGATATTTGTTGGTGCTGTGTAGTAGGCGATCTATGCCATAGACATACTGTTATAACTGCTTATATTTTGCTATGGAAACTTGTGATGTGTGCTTATGATGTTTAGGCGTGAGATGGGCGTGTTGTGCATGGCGATAGCGAGAAATGCTATTCAATTCGCCGAAAATTGCAGAACACAGTCAAAAACTCTAATTTAAAATATTACTACACGAATTTAGACATACCCACATGTTATAATTCATGTATAATCATAACCCAACAATTATAGAACGATTTTAATCCATTAAAACACATAATTACAAAATTAAAATATGTGAATTTCACTGACTTTGATGTTCTTGAAGGTTTTGAAAATAAAACATGAAAATTGACACTACGGATTCGTTATAACACCGAATCCGTTCCTTTAAACTTTGGTCTCTTCGCATCAACATGCATAATAATATACGAGTGTAAATTTTATGAAAACATTTATATTTGACATACAAAAATCACGTATAAGGCCATATGGCCAAAACCCAAACTCTGTAAATTTTTGAAATAGCAAGTCATTATATTACGAAACTCATGATATGGAATCATGCAATATATATATAAAGCATGTTACTATGACATGAAATCACGTGTATAACACATAGTCAATACACTTTCCAACCACAGAGAATTTTACAGAAATTGGAGAGCCATATTTTATAACATTCAGTGACGTAGAAAAGAATTGGGTTAAAGGGATTACCCAAGCGTAGAATTAAAAGAAGATGAATTCCTTCTCAGATGACTCTCACAATTCTCTAAAATAACTCTGAATTCTAAACTCTTTCTCTGTATCTCTCTCTGTTATGTATTCTAGACTTAGGCAATTAATGAAGAAGAAGGAAGAGAATATTATTATTATAAGAATCAATGGCAGCGCATTTATGGTTGATTACCCATCATGGGTTAATCGCCCATAACTCCCCTTTAAAGCCATGTTTGGCTAGTTTAATTGATTTAAAACTCCTTTAATTTAATAAAGTTTTATCATATAGTTTAATAATTGTCACACTCCTTCATAAAATAAATCAATATCTTATTTAATTTATTTTAAATAAAATATAATAATTTCTCATAAATTCACGTAGTCACATAAATAATTTTCTCATTAATAAATAATGTCAAATTATTAAATCTCTAATTAATAATTAAATTAATTAAATAACATCATGCTTAATTAAATATTTCATTTAATTGATAAGCTCACATAATTACATATTTGAATAATAATTATTCTCTACATTAATTTAATAAATATAACACATATAATTAAATTAATCTACCACAATTGCATCAATTAATTATTAAATCTAATAATTAAATCATCGAAAAATATTTATTTAATTCAATAAATATTAAAATTAATTTACAAAAATCTCGTTAAATCACATCTTTCCCCCCTAAAAGGATTACATCCCCGAATCACGACTCGATAAATTCAACCCGTTACATTCTCCCCCCTTACAAAGATTACATCCCCGAGAATCGCTTTACATAATTAAGTAAATAAATGAGGGTAATTCATCATCATATTCTCTTGAGTTCCCACGTAGCTTCTTTAGCGTTGTGGTTCCTCCAAATTACCTTAACGAGAAGGTATAACTTTATTTACGAGAACTTGTTCTTTTAGATTCGATAAATTTGGATGAGAATTTCTTACGTAAGATAAGTCTTTCTCAAAATGTAGGGTTCATATTCAATTACATGCTTGTAATCGGCCTTGTAGGGTCGTAATATAGAAACATGGAAGACATTGTGGACATTCTCGAGTGGTGGAGGTAAGGCTACTTCGTACGCGACCTCTCCGATTCTTCGAAGTACTTCAAATGGTCCAATGAATCTTTTGCTCAATTTTCCTTTCTTTCCGAACCTGATTTTCCCTTTCCAGGGAGAGACCTTCAAGAAAACATAACTACCTGATTCAAACTCTATATTTTTACGATGTGGATCGGTATTATTTCTTCTGTCGATCTTGAGCCGCTACCGATTATGTTTCGGATCACTTTGACTATTTCTACCATCTCTGCATGTGCAATTCTCACCCTAGCAATTGTCTTTCACCAACTTCATCCCGATAAAGTGGAGTTACGCACTTTCTGTATATAACAACCGTGGCGGCATGCCAATACTAGCGTGGTAATTGTTGTTGTAATCGAACTCTACTAACGGTAGGTGATCATCCCAATTTCCTTTGAAGTCCATCACACAAGCTCTTAGCATATCTTCTAACGTTTGAATAGTTCGTTCACTCTGTCCGTCTGTTTGAGGGTGATAAGCTGTACTCATTCGCAATTGCGTACCCATGCATTCTTGAAGACGTTTCCAAAAATTTGATGTGAAGCGCGGATCCCTATCTGATACAATTGATACCGGAACTCCATGCCTTGAAACAATCTCTTTTACGTATAGCCTCGGCAACTGATCTAAGTTGAATCTTATTTTGATCGGAAGGAAGTGTGCAGATTTCGTCAGTCGATCAACGATAACCCATACTGCGTTGTAGCCTTTCTGAGTCGTCGGAAGGCCAACCACGAAGTCCATTGTAATATGTTCCCATTTCAATTCTGGGATTTCTAACGGTTATAGCAATCCACTCGGTCTCTGATGTTCTGCTTTCACTTTCTGACAGGTCAGACACTTGGCAACACATTCAACAACATCACGTTTCAAATTCGTCCACCAAAAATGTTGTCTAAGATCTTGGTACATCTTGGTACTACCAGGGTGAATTGAATATCGTTAACTATGAGCCTCGCTCAAAATTTCTTCCTTAATCTCTTGTACTGGTGGTACCCAAATTCTACTCTCAAATCTCAGTATTCCTTCCTTATCCATCTTAAATCTCGGTTCAGTTCCTTCAGATATCTTCTTTGTCACCTTTTTACATTCTTCGTCCTGAAGCTGAGCCTCCTTAATTTTATCCAGTAGGGTTGTACCAGATTGCATCTGAAATAGCTTCTCATCAATCTCCATAGGATACTTCACTTCCAACTCTAGTTTCTCCATTTTTGTAATTAGCTCCTCTGAAGCGATTAACATCATCAATTTCTCCGACCCTTTCTACTTAAGGCGTCGGCAACCATTTTTCCTTACGGATGGTATAAAATCTCACGATCGTAGTCCTTAATTAACTCTAACCACCTTCTTTGGCGCATATTCAAATCATTCTGCGTGAAAATATATTTGGCGCGTATATAAATTTCACACTTCTCCGTGAAAATATCCAAATTTTCAAAGCAAAAACAACTTAATTCTAAGTCATGGGTATATCCCTTCTCAATCTTTCAATTGTCGTGATTCGGTATTTTGCATCCACAAATTTTATCAAATCAAAAACAAGCTCATCATCCCCGTAGAGTAGTGCTCCAAATTTTCAAAGCAAAAAACAATCTGCGGATATTCTAAGTCATGGGTCGGATATCCCTTCTCGTAATCTTTCAATTGTCATGATGCAGACGCAATGACTTTGCCGTTTTGCATCAGCACACAACCAAGTCCTTTATGCGACGCATCGCTAAAAACAACAAAATTTCATGTATCATCTGGAAGGGATAACACAAATGCTGTACTCAATCTCTTTTTCAATTCTTGAAAGCTTTCCTCACACTTATCCGTCCAAACAAATTTCACAGCTTTCCGAGTTAAATTCGTTAGCGGAGTTGCGATTTTGGAAAAGTCTTGAATGAACCTTCTATAATATCCTGCTAATCCAAGAAAACTTCTTACTTCTGATGGCGTTCTCGGCTGATCCCAGTTAATCACGGCTTCTACTTTGGATGGATCTACCAAAATTCCGTTTTTATCGATTACGTGACCAAGAAATTGTACTCGCTCAATCCAGAATTCGCATTTCAAAAATTTAGCGTACAACTTCTCCCTTCTCAATACTTCCAACGTTAACCTCAAATGTTTTTCGTGTTCTTCTTTGGTTTTGGAATATACCAAAATGTCGTCTATAAATACCACCACGAATTTGTCCAAAAACGGCTTGAACACACCATTCATTAGTCCCATAAATGCTGCAGGAGCATTTATTAGACCAAATGACATTACTAAAAATTTGTAGTGACCGTATCGCGCGTTACGAAACAGCTGTCTTGGTACATCCTCTGGCCTCACCTTGAGTTGATGATAAAACTTCTCAAGTCTATCTTTGAAAAGTATCACGCTCCTTGATTGATCAAACAGTCGTTGATCCTCGGTAATGGATATCTATTGTTAATCGTGACCTTATTCGATTCTCTCTAGTCAATGCAAAAGTCGCATCGATCCATCCTTCTTTTCACAAACAACATCAAGGCGCTCCCCACGGCGATCGCGCTTCGATTGAATGTACTTCTTGTCCAACAATTCTTGTAGTTGTACCATTAATTCCTTCATCTCTACTGGTGCCATTCGGTATGGTGCCTTAGATATTGGAGCAGTTCCGGGAGCCAAATCAATTACGAAATCTACCTCTCTATCTGGTGGAAGTCCTGGTAAATCGTCTGGAAATACGTCGACGAAGTCCCTCACAATCGGTATTTCTTCTACCTTGGATTCTCTTTTTCGATTATCGACTATGTATGCTAAGTATCCTACATGGCCTTATCTTAATAACTTCTTGCTGCATCATTGTCGAGACAACTTCGCTTGTCTAGGCGACTTCTTTACCATAAAATACAACCTTTGGCCAGTCATAAGGTTATCGCTTTTTTGGCAATCAATTACAACCACATAATTGAATAACGATCCATTCCCAAGATAACGTCAAATTCCCCAAGTCGAATAGGGATAAGATCTACGTTCATGATATTAACCTTAATATCCACTCTACAATTCTTATATACGTACTTAACAGGATTATTTCTCTATTCATAATTTCTATGTTCATGGGGTAATCCAATTCATTCTTAGGCAAATCTAAATTCTTGGCAAAATCATCCGGATATAAAGGAACAAGTAGCACCCAATCAAATAATACGTAAGCATTAACTTTATTGATCGAAATGATACGAAACCACATCACGGGATTGAGCGCATCTTGCTTGCGTCGTCATTTGAAAGTCCAAAGCGATCGATTCGGTTTGTTGCGGTTGGTCCGGTGATGGTTAAGGTATTTCAACTGTTGTTTCCCCGATTTCCTCCTGATCTTGACCCTCCCGATCCCTTCTTGGGACAGTCTCTTGCGAGATGGTCCTTCGAACCACAAGTAAAACAAGCACCCTTCTTTGGGTTTGGGCGGTTTGGTGCTATGTGGCCTTCCCGACCACAATTGTAGCACACTTTTTCCTTTCATACAAACTCCCATATGGGCTTTCCATAAGTCGGGCATGCTTGATTCTTTTCTTCTGATTACCTTGTTGATTCCCCGATGATGAGCTATCGTTCCACCTTTTCTTCTGATTGAAATTTCTACCTCCTGTGCCACTTCCACTGGCCTTGTTATTAATTTCACCTTCACTCTTCTTCTTCTTCTGATCTTGATTGTACTTGGTCATCGCATCACTTCCACCTTCAGCGAGGATGGCCTTTTCCAAAACTCCGGCGAATGTGTTTATCTGAAACATTGATACCTTGTTGTACACCCAAGGCTTTAGTCCTTGTTCGAATCTCCTGGCTTTTCTTTCATCCGTGTGTACTTGATATGGGGCGAACCTCACTAACTCGTTGAATTTAGCCGCGTAGTCAGGTACACTCATGTTTCCCTGCTTCAATTCCAGAAATTGAACCTCCATCTAGTTCTGTGAACTAGTTGGGAAATACATTTCGAAAAACATCTCTTTAAATCTCTCCCACGTAATTACACCTTCACCTCTTCGTACTTTGTTTGCTTTCCACCAGTAGCTAGCCTCCGACTTCAGCATAAACGTTGCAAAAGCGGTCTTCTCTAACTCTAGTAACGTCAAAAACCTTCTCCATTTCCATAACCCATGTTTGAGCCTCGATTGGGTTCATGGAACCTTTGAACTCTGGCGGTCCCACTTCCTTAAAGTCTTTAAACGTTGTGTTTGGTGGAGCTTGAGGTTGATTGTTCATTACTCCAGTCAGTAAGTTAACTAACTGTTGAATGGGATTTGCGTTGGCATTATTGTTATTATTGGTTGACTCTTCCTGAGCCGGTTGATGCTATTGTCTTCTCCTTGGCGGCATATTTCTATTAAATAATCGATTATTAGAACTTTATTTATTTCTCTAAATAATTAAGGCATTATTTAACAATTTAACATACTCATTTAACACATCATCTCAAAAAACTTGATATTTTTTATTCAAATCAAAAGTTTTAACATTAAACGATAGCATAACTGCTATTTACATCAACTATCCTGGAATAAAGAATCCACAGGATTTAAAACATTCAAATATTCTTTCATTCATAAACACGTCAGAATTTACATCTAAAAACTAATTAAGTTCTTCACATAATTAAACAAATCATATCACTGTCGGTCAAGGTACTGATTAGCCTTGCTATGCTCCTCTTCTAAGATGCGATACATCGTTCTGCGATCCATCATGTACAATGGTAGTCCTTCGAATTGGATCGGGTACCTCAAAACTCGATCTTGGGTCTCATTCATTGCATTGTTAAGTGTAGAGTACGTTTCCCCAATCTTCGCTTTCTTTGAATGACTATCATCCTCTTACGATCACTCGATGTGATTCTCTTTACCCGACCTTCCTCTGCTATATTTCGACCTTTGGGAGGTTTCCTTGATTTCCTTCTTGACTTTCTCTATCTCCTCGGTCTTATCTTGATTTGACCCTTCTCATGGACCAAATCCCATTCTACATTTCCTAGTCGAGAGTGAAAAGTCGAAAATCTCCCTCCTTCTCCTCTAGAGTAATATCTTTGAATAACAGCTTCGCTTAGTCGAAATCCACGCACCTCATCTCCGTAACTCCACGTTACGGTGCGTATAATGTGTCGTACATCTCGGCATCAACGGTGTCTGTGGTAACTCCTCTTCTTCCTCTTCTCTTCCTCAACAAATTCCTCCTCGGGATCCTCCTCGGGATCGAGTCTAGAGCTCATGCTCGACCAACAACGGTGATCAATGGAGATGATTCCCTCTGCATACAATTTGCTCCCCTAACGACATGAATGTCTCGGGGCTCCTCCTCTGTCGGTACTATAGGTACACACACAGGTTCTCCTCGATGGGTACTATAGGTACAGGGGTTCTTCCTCCCCGACTTGACTAGCTTCTCCAACATTCGACATCCACGACAACAAAATTTTAAGTTTTAGTTACTAAGTCGTATCATCTAACGCATACTTTAACACTTAAACACATAAGGTCTTTTATTATCTTCAATGAATTACATAAATTCATTTCTTATAACTTGATAAGAGTTTTCCATCACTATCTTCTTTCTATAAGGCTATTACCTAAGGTTGTTCCCCCACCTAAGGTTCATAACCTCTGACTTTGATACCAACTTGTAACACCCCAAATCCAGATTACTTGATTCCACGGGTTTGGTGTTCCTTTATACAAATATCATCTATCTATCTACCCATAATAAATGCAAGCCATGCAAAAAATAGAATAAAAATCTTCCCCTTAAGGGTTACAACATCAGAATAATAATGATACAATCCCAGGATACAAACCTTAAATATCTGTGAAAAATCATAAACAAATAAGTCTTAAACAACATCATTAACTCAAGTCTTAAGCATAAATACATCATCAAATAAAATAACAAGTCTTCATCATTTGCTAACTTGCCCTTGCCTTTACTAGTTGAAGGCTCATCGGTTCTTTTGTTCTTAACTGCAATGTTATTATTAAGCAAGAGTGAGCATGATTGCCCACAAATAAAATAATGAAATAACAATGTATAATAACATGCGAGGAATCAAAGACATACGAAATAAAAGCTCAACTTTTGAATCAAGAATGAATAACAAGAATCAAAAAGATTTACGAGGGTCATAAGACCTTGAACTATGTCCTAGGTTATCAAGGGTTATACTTGAAACCTTTAACGATCGTAAGACTATGGACCTTTCTACTGCGTGCTTAGGGGATCGACCCTTAGTACCATCTTGTGCACAATATCTTAGCGCTAACATAAGTAAATCCTTTTTGCGGGGTTGTTCATCTCGGTTTGACATTCGAGTCGCACCAAAGGAAGTTTGGTTTGGATAATTCAATAAGGATTACGAAATTTAGAATGTTCATCAACTAAGGACTAGTTGAATCAATAAAGTTTACTAGTCTAATAAGGTTCAATAATAATGATATTCAATTTGAATAATAATCTCAAGAAGTATACAATAGGACAATTATTGTATACCTGAATCATGCTTTGAAAAGATAATCAATCTTTAATATAACATTTGAACTTGAATAATAGTAATGATAATTTACTCGAGGTAAATAATAAACTTGAACAATAATGACAAGTAGGGTTAGGAACTTGCCTCGTGCGTAGATTACACTTTAACTAAGCACGTTCTTTGAATTTAATCCTACATACCATTCACATTCACAATACCAGTTAATTATAACTTAACTAATCATCAACGATTATTCTTTTGTCTAAACTTTGGTTATGACTATACTTAGTCAAATTATCACTTTTCTTTGTCACATAATATCACTTCATGAATAATAATTTAATTATGTATTCCATAACTCGATCGACATGTAATTATATTATTTATATGTTAAACAACTATTTTAACATCTCATTATACTTCTAACATGTTTACATGTTCATTAAATTAATTTACTAACACATTGCTAGACTTAAACATTTTAAAATTTCCATCTACGAACTTTACGGAGAGTGGCTTTATGCCATCAACATTATCTTATTACTCTTGATCTTTACTTGTATGATGCTGCTGGCAATTGTTAGGACTCATGGTATCTTGACTGAAAACTTGGTGTGTTGAACTTGGTGGATGTTTATCGTGTGAGGCGGCATTGCGTGCAGCTGGCGTACGAATGAAATGGTCTCTGATTCATGAAAAATTGAAGAACACTACCAAAACTCCAATTTAAAATATTACTACACGAATTTAGACATACCCACATGTTATAATTCATGTATAATCATAACCCAACAATTATAGAACGATTTTAATCCATTAAAACACATAATTACAAAATTAAAATATGTGAATTTCACTGACTTTGATGTTCTTGAAGGTTTTGAAAATAAAACATGAAAATTGACACTCTGGATTCGTTATAACAAGAATCCGTTTATTTAAACTTTGGTCTCTTAGCATCAACATGCATAATAATATACGAGTGTAAATTTTATGAAAACATTTATATTTGACATACAAAAATCACTTATAAGGCCATATGGCCAAAACCCAAACTCTGTAAATTTTTGAAATAACAAGTCATTATATTACGAAACTCATGATATGGAATCATGCAATATATATATAAAGCATGTTACTATGACATGAAATCACGTGTATAACACATAGTCAATACACTTTCCAACCACAGAGAATTTTACAGAAATTGGAGAGCCATATTTTATAACATTTAGTGACGTAAAAAAGAATTGGGTTAAAGGGATTACCCAAGCGTAGAATTAAAAGAAGATGAATTCCTTCTCAGATGACTCTCACAATTCTCTAAAATAACTATGAATTCTAAACTCTTTCTCTGTATCTCTCTCTGTTATTTATTCTAGACTTAGGCAATTAATGAAGAAGAAGGAAGAGAATACGTATTATAAGAATCAATAGCGCAGCGCATTATGGTGATTACCCATCATGGAGTTAACGCCCATAACTCCCTTTAAAGGCCATGTTTGGCTAGTTTAATTGATTTAAAACTCCTTTAATTTAATAAAGTTTTATCATATAGTTTAATAATTGTCACACTCCTTCATAAAATAAATCAATATCTTATATAATTTATTTTAAATAAAATATATAATTTCTCATAAATTCACGTAGTCACATAAATAATTTTCTCATTAATAAATAATGTCAAATTATTAACTCTAAATAATAATTAAATTAATTAAATAACATCATGCTTAATTAAATATTTCATTTAATTGATAAGCTCACATAATTACATATTTGAATAATAATTATTCTCTACATTAATTTAATAAATGTAACACATATAATTAGTATAATAAGTTGTACATGGAGATAATGTATGATCAATAAAGAATCTACCACTTCTAGTAAAGAAGAAAATGTCCAATGTGATTCGATAAATGACAACCCAAAGAGTCCTTGGCCAAAGCGTAATGAAATTAGAAAGGAGTTTCTAATTTGCATTATTTGGTGTTGTGAATTTAAGAGTCGAAATACATATAATTAAATAAAATAAGACTTGACAATAATTCCATGTCTTATATTTAATTGGGACATTGTATGGTGGAAGGATTGAATTATCAAGAAACTATTTACTCAAAGGTTCTTTTATGATTAATGTTGAAATCTATATTATCTGAAAAGTCGTAGATCGCTAGGGAGGCTTATCCCATATTGTAGAATAAATATTATTTATTTAAATAAATTAATTGTTTAATTTATTTATTTAAAAAAGATTAGAATTGTTCTAATCGATTTATTCACAACCGGGTTTAATATGGAGAACCTAAAGGGTCACACCATAAAAGGAAGAATAATTATTTAAGAAGTTAATGGCATAATCATAATAATATGTTAAGTATATTTAATTTAATCTATGGTGATAGAATAAATTAAATAGCTTAATATTTATTATTTAATATTTTAGAAATATTAAATATAAATTAATAAGATGAGTCTTATTAATATTATTACAATTATTATTATTTTAATTTCTAAAGAGTTTAGGAATTAATTTAATATAAGTACTCTCATTTATTCCTAATAGGATTAGGAGGAAAAATTAGTTAAAGGAGTTTAATTAATTATCCCTAATAAGATTAGGGAGCCTATTTAATTAAAAGAGTTTAATTAAATAAATAATACCTTATTTTTAATTAAATAGGGTTACCTGGTATCTTTATAAGGAGAGTCTTATATCAGATATCAATATACACAATTCCAATAGTTGGAGAGTACGTTCTTTTTCTATAGAGATAGAAAACTAGGATTTAGCCAAATACCCATCTTCTTGAATCTTTCTTCTTCCTTGGTGGATCACCTCTAGAGGCCAAACACTTGGGTGGCTAACGTTGATCAAAGGAAGGAACCAAACCCGGTGGATTCAAGATGAACGCGAAAAAGATTTGGGGGTGAACTTGTACCTGAGGAAGCTCGAATCTTCAAGGGTATGATTCTTGTTCTTTATCTTTTCGTTTAATTAATAATTGTGCGTAAAGGATGATCCAGGTATATGGTTTGTAAAATTTTAAAACTCTGATTTTCCACATTTTCGCTTATTTTGTGCAATTTGATTGAGCTCATGAATATTACAAACCTAACACTAAGACCACTATAACTTGGTCTAAGGTTATGTTAATGTGTCAAATGTGTAACGACAAGGTTAAAACAACATAGTGTTATGTGGTTAGTGATTCTAAAGTTATAAGAAGTTAGTAAACTATGAAAATGACATGTTGTGAGTTATTGATAATGAGGATTAGTAAATAAGTATTATGAAGGTTAACACTTGAAATTTCTGATATTTATCTAGTAGCATAAGACTTGTACTAAATTAACAAGTTTAGCTATAATGGGTGTTATTTTGGAAGTGGATGTTAACATGTCTAATAGATATTGTGATTGCACTAAAATGTGTAGAATATTGGAGTACATGAATTGTAATTGTATAGCTTACGCAAGAGGCAAGTTCCCTAACCTTTACTACTTTATTATTCAGCAAGGTTACTTTTCACTGTTATATTATACTTATGCAAATTCTCTATCTCTACTCTCTTGTTTATCAATTTATTTTCATGCGAGTTCTTTAACTCTCATTTATTGTTGAAGCAAGTTAGTTAATCTTTATTTCTTTATGTCAAATGAGATTACTTTGTTTATTCAAAGTCAGTAATGTTGTTTATTCAGCTACTAATAACTATTGTTTGATCTTCGTTCTCCAATATCATTGTACTGTCTTACATTGTTGTATCGAACTCTAAGTTGTTTAGAGATTCTTTACTAATTCAACTAATCCTTAGTTGATGAATGTTCTAAACTCTAAATTTCCCTTGAAGTCAACCCAAACCAAACTTCCTTTGGTTTGCATATGTACTCACACAAATTTTGAAAGCATGTTATTGATGATAACATTTGTTCAATTTAGAAATTTTTAATACTCTAGTTCTTATTGATTCATCGATATACCTTGTTCTTGAAGATATTATAATCAAACTCTTGAATAGTTATTTGTTTGTATCTGATTCAACCATTACTTGGTTGATGAGCATTCTAAAGACCTAGAATTCCTTGGTAGCTAATTCCCAACCAAACTTCATTTGGTTCGGAACCTGATAATCTAAGCTGAGATGAACAACCCTATTATTAGGGGATTATTTTAGAAATACATAATAAGCGTTAAAATGTTCTTGTAATACATAGTACAAAAAAGGTGATCACCTAGAGTGCGGAATGATGGTCCATATAGTCGTTTAGGCTGTTAAAAGTTTCTTGTAGAAACACACAGTAACCTAGGGCCCGAAGATGATGATTATAGTCTTTTAGACTGTTAAAAGAAATACTTGAAACCTAGAGTATAGTTCGTGGTCTTGTGATCCTCAGTGTATTCTTTGATGTTGATATCTATTATTAATTTAATGTTCATTATTCCTTTGAACTCATAGTTGTTGAATTAAATTTTATTATTTCGGTAAGAATACTTTACCATTTAAAACTCAGTGAATTATCATTTATAAACCGTTATTGTATATTATCCTTCTTATGGGCAATTGTTTGCTCACTCTTGCACAAAACAATGTAGATGAAGTTAAGAAGTTTGAAGAGCTTTCTACAAGCGAGGACAAGGACAAAGAGCTTAATTAGATGACAACGTTTAAGTTATCTTTTATTTATGAAGCTTATGTACTAGATTTAATTATGATCATGTTTTAATTTCTGCTGATGATTGTATTAAAGGTTAGATGACCTGGGATTTATTTTGAGATTATGTAACCCTTGATGGGCGATTTATTATTTAAGCTTTTGAGTTTAATTATATCCTTTGTTTATGGTAGTTAGTTATAATTTATTTGGACAGTGAACACCAAATCTGTGGAATTAAAGTATCCAGATTTGGGGGTGTCACAGTTTATCAGGGTTAACTGACCCTTGCTGAAATGTACATCCACGGCTGAAATTCCTGCTGACGTCAAGGCTGCTTGACCTTCGTTGATGCGTGCATCAACGGCTAAAATCATCAAATGGCTTTCAATGCTTTAATGCGTTTACCTACCATCGGCTAAGTATTGTCAAGGTTGATTGAACTTTGTCGACATGTGCATCAACAGATGAAATGTATGAAGTTCCCGTTGGGGAGAAGTGTTTTGGAGTTGCGATCCCAAACTGATGGCATCAGACCTTCGTGAGGTATTGCCGAATGTAGTTTGCAACAGTTGTGATTATTGGTATAGTAAGCCTGTGTCCGGGCGAAAACTAATGAGTGACATGTAGACCTGTAATTTGGTCCATGAAAACTAGGATTTCAGGTTTTTTCGCTCAATCGCGTAGCATTCTTTTCCTGATTTGGCTTTTTCAGCTTATGAGATCTCCTTTGCAGCTCAAACTGGATCGAGTTGAAGGGCTAGGCCCCACCCAGAGGAACCGCAGGTACACCTGCGGCTAACCGTGGGTGGTTTTAAGCTGCCTATTTCTTTCACAAGTCATTTTTAACTCGCGCCACATAGAGAATCCGAGAGCTCTTCTTCAGATTTGCTGAGTTTGGGCGTCTTTCTGCAAAATCTGTCACCGTACAATTGTTCTACACTGTCCTAGTAACGTATGCATGTCTTCTTTTCTAATTTCTATTCGTTGGAAAATGACTTATCATATGAAATGTGTCTAAACACGTAGTAGTGAATATACAGGCTCATATGTCTTGATAAAAAATATTCAACATAGTAAATGTTAGTATTTAACCATGATGAACATAATGATGTAAAAAAAAATTGACTTTTGAAACAGTCAAATTGACACCTTTTTCTTCTATTTCTTATCCTATTTGAGGACAAATGAGAAAAGGTAGTAAAACAAAGTAATCCTGGTAATTAGGCCACCCTTATGGATTTATGACTTTGATATATTTATGCATGTAGGATGTTTATGACTGTGGGTAGGTGTGCTACTAAATGGCCACCTAGTCATGCCTATGTGCATGTGGATAGTCATGTTTACAAAGGAGACTCTCGCAAATATTTTCCAAAAGTCTAGGCATTGGGTAGACATGCATTTTTAACTCTACTGTAGGCGTTTGTTAAAAGTAATGCATGCATGAATATAGTCATAAAATGCATAAAAACAATGCTCTAGGTTAGAATTTACCACACCCTTTCTGAGGTGATTTGGAGACTTGTGTTCAGATATTATGGATCCGGATCAGCTGAGTATTTCCTACAAGACCACTTCAGGTGGCGGAGGAGGGCTTCTGAAGTGCCTCGACCCCATTCAGTTAGACAACCTCGTCGTCTGGCGAAGGCGGTGATCCGTCCTATCCGGGTTGACGTATCGGATGTCGAGGACGAGGAGGAGGATGTACTGGTTACGGCTTCCGCTCTTGCAGCTAATTTTCCCCATATGGATCTCCCAGACATTTAGATGGCTAATCCAGATCTTCTGGGTGATTTGATTCGCCACCCCTCGGTTTACTTGCATGCAAACGAAGTAAAAGATGAGTTTGATCTTCCTTTTTCCTATTGATGAAGAGCAAGGATTCTGATGTTTGATTTGTATTTGATGTAGGTTCTCGGCTTTACACAGCCTCGAGGGAACTGGTTCAACATACAGTCTCTGTATCAGGCTCTGCATTCAGATTACCGAGAGATTGTGCATGGTTGGTGTATTAGGGCGTTCTTCTCCATTCTTCCCCGCCGTTGTCCCTGGGGTTATCTCAGGGCGTTGTCTGAGCACTGGTTTCACCAGACTCAGTCTCACCACTTGTTGGACTATGAGGTGGTGATGACGCCGATGGATTAGTAGTTTATCATCGATATGGAGTTTGGAGGGGTGCCAATGCCATGTACGGCGAACATTACCCCGACTGCCGTCAGATCCTTGTTAGGAGTTCCGGTTGAGGCGCTCAAGTGTATGATTTTGACACCCCCAAATCCAGGTACTTTGATTCCACGGGATTTGGTGTTCACTGTACAAATATCATCTATCTATCTACCCATAATAAATGCAAACCATGCAATAGATAGAAATAAATCTTCCCCTTATGGGGTTACAACATCTGAATAATAAATAAATCCCATGTTACTCCGACCATAAATCATCTGTGCGGAAACATAAATAAATAAGTCTTAAGTAACATCAATTCTAATTATCATTACATAACCACATAAATAATCAATCTTCATTACTTGCTAAGCTTGCCCTTGCCTTTACTAGTGGAAGGTTCGTCTGCTCTTTTGTTCTTAACTGCAATGTTATTATTACGCAAGAGTGAGCACAATTGCCCACAAGTATAACAATATAACAATGAATAATAACATGTGAATGAATCAAAGACTTCTGAAATAAAAGCTCAACTTTTGAATCAAGAATGAGTAACAAGAATCAAAAGATTTCTGAGGGTCATAAGACCTTGAATGTAACATTCATGAATTTTAAAGTGTAATATTAAATATTTATTGATTTATATAAGTATTTAATGGATATGTTTATTGTTGAATAAATAATTGTTCAATTTGAGTTGATGTGGTTTAGTTAATTATTTGTTGAATAAATAATTATATATTATATATTAAATATCTATTTGCAATATTAAATATTTATTAAATTATATAAGTATTTAATGCCAAAAGAAGTGTGTAAACCTAATGACTCCGTAAAAGGTAGTATTTCATGGTAGCAAGTCGCCTAGAAAAATGAAATGTCTGATGACTATGCAGGCCAAGAAATTGTTGAGTCAAGGTTGTGTGGGCTATTTAGCTTACATAGTTGATACTCAGAAGAAGGGTGTGAAACTAGAAGAAATACCAGTAGTGAGGGAATTCGAAGATGTGTTTCCAGAGGATTTGTCGGGACTTCCGCCTGACAGAGAAATTGAGTTCGTGATCGACTTAGCGCCAGGAACAGCACCGATATCGAAGGCCCCGTACAGAATGACTCCGGTAGAAATGAAAGAACTGATGGTACAGTTGCAAGAGTTGCTGGACAAGAAATATATTCAACCAAGCGTATCACAGTGGGGAGCGTCAGTGTTATTCGTGAAGAAGAAGGACGGAACAATGCGTATTTGCATTGATTATAGAGAGTTAAACAAAGTCACTATTAAGAATAAGTATTCGTTGCCTAGAATAGATGACTTGTTTGATCAGCTGAAGGGTGCTAAATATTTCTCAAAAATTGATTTGAGAAGTGGGTATCACCAATTGAAGGTAAGAAAGGAGGATATACCTAGAATAGCATTCAGAACTCGGTACAGACATTACGAGTTTCTGGTGATGTCTTTTGGTTTAACAAATGCCCCTGCTGCGTTTATGGACTTGATGAATAGGGTGTTTAAACCATTCTTAGACAAGTTTATAGTAGTATTTATTGATGACACTCTGGTGTATTCCAAAACTCAAGAAGAACACGTGGAACATTTACGTTTAGCATTAGAGACACTAAGAAAGGAAAAGTTGTACGCGAAATTCTCTAAGTGCGAATTTTGGCTCGACCGTGTATAATTTTTGGGTCATGTTTTTGACAAGGATGGGATTTCAGTAGATCCATCAAAAGTGGAAGTTGTAATAAATTGGGAACAACCAAGAACACCACCAGAAGTGAGGAGTTTCTTGGGACTGGCTGGTTATTATAGAAGATTTATTCAAGATTTTTCTAAGATAGCTACTTCGCTAACAAATTTGACAAGGAAAGCTCTAAAATTCATTTGGACGGAGAAGTGTGAAGAGAGTTTCCAAGATTTGAAGAAAAAGTGAAGTATGGCACCTGTGTTGACATTACCAGATAATACAGGAAATTTTGGGGTGTATAGTGATGCCTCACACAAAGGGTTGGGTTGTGTTCTTATGCAGAACGACAAAGTTATTGCGTATGCATCAAGACAACTGAAAGATTATGAGAAAGGGTATCCGACTCATGATTTGGAATTGGCTGCAGTTGTATTTGCTCTGAAGATATGGAGACACTATCTTTATGGAGAGAAATGTGAAATCTACACTGACCACAAAAGTCTGAAGTATATTTTCACTTAGAAGGATTTGAAAATGCGTCAAAGAAGGTGGATGGAATTGATAAAAGATTATGATTGTGAAATCTTTTATCATCCGGGAAAAGCGAATGTGGTGGCAGATGCTTTAAGCAGAAAAGGTCGGGAGAAGTTGATGCTGATAACAACTCAGGAGGAGCTCATTTCAGCAATGACAAAACTGGAGTTGGAAATCAAATTTCCAAAAGAATTTGACGAACAACTATTCCAGATAGAAGCGGGTCCAACTTTAGTGGACAAAGTGAAGAATGCTCAACTACAAGATAAAGAGTGTGGGAAAATCAAAGAGAATTTGATTGAGAGTAGTGATGTAAAATACAAGATCGATACCGAAGGACTACTACGGTTTGAGGGACGAATCTGGGTTCCAGCAACACCAGAGTTGAAAGAAGAAATTTTGACCGAAGCTTATAGCTCAAAATATTCAATTCATCCAGGAAGCACGAAAATGTATCAAGATTTGTGCCGACATTTTTGGTGGCCGAATATGAAAAGGGGCGTTCTTAATCGTGGCGAAATGCTTGACATGTCAAAGAGTAAAAGCCGAACATCAAAGACCTAGCGGATTACTTCAACCATTGGAAATACCGGAATGGAAGTGGGAACACATCACGATGGATTTTGTGGTGGGTCTTCCAACTACTCAGAGAGGATGTGATGCGATTTTGGTGATAGTAGACAGACTGACGAAGTCAGTGCACTTTTTACCAATAAAGGTTAGATTCAATCTTGATCAGTTGGCAAGATTGTACATTAAAGAGATCGTTTCGAGGCATGGAGTGCCAGTTTCAATTGTGTCCGATAGAGATCCACGATTCACGTTAAATTTCTGGAAGAGACTACAAGAATGCATGGGGACACAGTTGCGAATGAGTATGGCTTATCATCCACAAACAGATGGCCAAAGCGAAAGAACAATTCAGACATTGGAAGATATGCTAAGAGCATGTGTCATGGACTTTAAAGGAAGTTGGGAAGAACATTTACCATTGGTGGAATTTGCTTACAACAACAGTTACCACGCGAGCATCGGCATGCCACCTTACGAGGCATTGTATGCGACGAAAAGTGCGAAACTCCATTGTCTTTGTGATGAAGTCGATGAACGCATATCTATTAGGACGAGAACTAGTGCAACAAAGCTGCGGCGTTGTCAAACTCATCGAGACAAGATTAATAGCTTGACCCAAGATAGACGAGAAAAAGTATCTTTGATCAACACGCAGACAAGATCGTGCATTCGACGTAGGAACTTTTGTATTCCTAAAAGTTTCTCCCTGGAAGGAAAAATTCATTTCGATAAAAAGGAAAGCTAAGCCCAGGGGTTTATTGGACCCTTTGAAGTCTTTGCGAAGAGTGGGAGAAGTGGCTTACGAGGTAGCTCTACCTCGAGTTGGAAAACATTCATAATGTTTTTCACATTTGATGTTACGATCATATAAACCACGACTACAAACATGTGATCGAGTATGAACCATTACGATTCGAGAAAGATTTGTCTTATGAAGAGGATCTATCCGATAGTCGACGAGGAAAGAACAAGTGCTTTCGAGAAATAAAGTGATACCTTCTATGAAGGTGATATGGAGGAACCACAATGATTTGAAGAAGCTACGTGGGAACTCGAAGAAGAAAATGTTGAAAGAATACCACGAGTTATTTGTTTAATCTGTGTCTTCAATTCTGGGGACAGAATCTTTGTAAGTAGGGAAGAATGTAACGAATGAGTTGTTTGAGTTGTGATTCTGAGGACATAATCCTTGTAAGGAGGGAATGATGTAACATTCCATAATTTTAAAGTGTAATATTAAATATTTATTGATTTATATAAGTATTTAATGCATATGTTTATTGTTGAATAAATAATTGTTCAATTTGAGTTGATGTGGTTTAGTTAATTATTTGTTGAATAAATAATTATATATTATATATTAAATATCTATTTGTAATATTAAATATTTATTGAATTATATAAGTATTTAATGGCAATTTGAGTTGATGTGTTTTAGTTAATTATTTGTTGAATAAATAATTTAGGAGCTAAGAAAATTTATTTGCTATGAGATTATATACTAATTTAATTTAATATTTAAGTTAGAGAGCTAATAATGATTAAATGAATTATAGTATTTTAATTGGAATTTGTGATTAAAATAAAGTGTTAGTTGGTTGAATAAAATTATAATTATAAAGAAATTATAGTTTTGTGATAATGATTTATGTGTTAAAGTAATTTAATAGATTAATATTTTAATTGATTAAATTGATTATTTAATTTAATAAGGAGTGTGACAAATAACCTTGCTATAAAGGAGTTATTAAAATAAATTAAAAGAGTTTAATTCAGTTTTTGCCAAACAAGACCTAATGCCTATTAAGTCTTTAATATAATTGTGTTTTACCAAATAAGGCATAAGGATTAATTGGTTATATTTTTAGTGGTTAGCCAAACAAGCCTTATGGCTTTTGATTTTCAAAACTAAAATAACTGATATCAGTTTTATGTTTTATATTTATATCATATAATAAATATATATTATATCTTATACGTTATATCATAAGACGTAAGAATAGAGGAGAGAGGTTAGAGAGAAGAAAAGAAAAACTCAAAGGAAGAAGAAGAGAAGAAGAAAAGAAGAGAGGAAGAAAGGCTAGATATTGGAGAAGAAGAAGCTTGAGAATAGAAGGGAATAACCATCATCATCTTATTCAAGGTATTTCTCCTATTCTTTTTAGTTTTAAAAGTTTAGTTTTTCTCTTCCCAAATTCTCTGTAGAATCCTTGTGTGAACATGAATTGTTGTTGCTATGTGGCTTTATATGACATACTAGTGATGTTAAAACAATTTTCATAAGTTATAGTCAATGTATTGTTGTTATGTATGTAGTTTGTGAAGAAAACCTTTTTACAGAGAGTTTTTGATGAATGAGTATGGGTTAATTTAAAGTAGAAATTGAGGGTTAATTAGTTGTTTAGTTGATAAATTGATCATCTAATTTGATAGAGTATGTATAATTATTGATAAGATGCTTTGAATTAATTATTTTGGTTGAAAAACAAAATTTACAGTGTTAATTTTCATTGAAATATCAAAAATGGAGTTTTTGTCAAAAATAGTGAATTGGATGTTTTAAATTTGTTGTTTATGTTGTTATATGGGTAGAAACATGTTAGAAGTCCTTGAATTATGTTACATGAAGTTTTTTTATGAGTTGCATGTGAATTAGTCTGTTAGAAATGAGCTTGTAGGCCAAATTGGCTTTTTCTTGTCTTTATTCTTGCCAAGGCGTCGTCAATCTCGAAGTTTCAATGGCCATTGTGACCCAGAAGATGATAGTTAGTGGCGCCCTTGATGCCATCACCACGCCAGTGATCTTGCGGCTTAAGTGAATGTATTCATGCGTTCAAGCGCCATCATCACCACCACATGTAATGACCAACAAGATAAAGCGTGGCCGCATGCGATGCTGAGAGTTAATGAAATAGTGCGATAGTGTACTTTTGTACACAAAATTTTATGAAAACATTATGTGATGATAGTAGGATTTTAAAAAATATTGATTTTAGTATTTCTATACTATGAATAATTATGTTATTAAAGATTAACTTGTGTTATAACTTGATTATGTAATTAAATAATCAAACATACATGATGAACGTAGTTAGTTAAGTTTGTAAAGTGGTAGTGACTAACTATATCATGATGACGTATATATATATATATATATATATATATATATATATATAGGGTATTGTGGTTCGAATTGATTCGGTTTAGCCTATGAGCAAGGCAAGTTTTCTAATCATTTATCTTATTAAACTAATTATTGTTTTCAATTCGATTACCTTATAATGATGCAAGCTGTTTAAACTTTGGTTTGATGTTAAACAAGTTATTCGTGTATTTCACTTGTTGTTTAGCATGCATAACTAAATTGCTATGCATGTTTAGTATTCAATTCTAATTAACATTGGCTTAGTATTGTTCAAGCAAGGTATGCGATAGTTATTCAAATTGAATGCTATTAGACTATTCCTAAAACATGATTTTAGTTACTATGATTGATTCAATCACGATTATTCTATAGAATAATGTTATTGATTTTATTCAACTAGTCCCTTAGTTGATGTTCGTTGAATTCTAAATCACCTTGAAAGCTTATCCAAACCAAACTTCCTTTGGTGCGGACTTGTTCTCTAAATACTGAGATGAACAACCCTATGGTTATGATTAGGGGTTAACTTACGCATAAGCGTTAAAATGTTTGTGCACAATACATTGTCACGGAAGAATTTGATCCCCCAATCACGAGGTCCTTATAGTCTTATATTTGTTAAAGTTGGAGTTGAAAGATTACTTGCAATCTGTGGGCGTAGTTCATTGTCTTCTGACCCTCGATGATGTATATTTTCCATATTTTGGGATTTCAGTTTCTGATTATTATTGATAGAGTACCATTCACTTTTGATGAGCATATTTCGACAGTTATTATTGTTATACTCCTGTTGATTCCATATTATATCCAGTGAGCAATTGTTTTGCTTACTCTTGCATATTTATAAACTCATTTCAGCTAAAGAAGAGAAGGTAGGTGAACCTTCGACTAGCAAAGGAAAGGGAAAAATGTACAAGTGATGAAGACTTGTAATTTTTACATTGATTAAGATGTTAAACTTCTATTATGTTGATCTTAGACTTTATTTTAAAAGAAGTTATGTAATGTTTTCCGCATTTGAATGATGATTAAAGGTTAGATAACCTGGGAGATTTTTATTTAAGTTTAATCCTGTATGGGCAGGTTTTGATTATTAAATTTTATTATAATTGGGTAGTTAGAAATGAATGTTTTGATTAAGTTAACACCGAATCCTGTGGGAATAAAGTACCTGGATTTGGGGGTGTTACAATTTGGTATCAAAGCCTTAGGTTATGAACCTTAGGTGGGGGAAAAGCCTTAGGAAGTAACCTTTGAAAAGATAGTGGAGATAACTCTTATCGAGTTTTAAGAAAGAAGTAATAAAACACTTATCTGCTTATGTGTTTATAGTTTATGTACTCGTGAGTGTCGAGTAGTAATGATTAATAATTAAAACTTTAAAACTTTGTTGTCAGGATGACTAATGTCGAGGGACCTCAAGTGCCTATAGAGGAGGAGCCTCGCGACATTCAGGTAGTTTGGGAACAACTATTGCCACGGGAGTCAGCCCCGTTGGTAACAGTAGTTGAAGATGAGGATGATGATGTGGAGACAAACGAGGAGGATCACGTTGAGTTACCACAGGAGGATGAGAATGATGAGGATGAGGAGTAAAGGATTCCACTTAACTCGATAGCAGGCCGTATATACGATGAGGTGCATGACCGTAACGTGGAACTTCATGATACAATTGAGGAGTTGCAGGAGATAGTAGCTGAACAACAGACTGCAATGACACAAAAAGACGACGAGATCCAGGATCGTGAAGAACGACTAATAAATGTCAAAGAGAAACTAGTACAGACTGAAGGAGAGAAAGAACAACTGATCGAAGTGGTCATTTGAATCAAGAACAAGTTTGAGAGAAAGAAGCGCTAAGAGGGCAAGAGTCAAGATGCTTACGAGGAAGCTTTTCAACGAACCGATTAGCGATGAAGAGACACGCAAGCAAAGAGGATTAAGATGGAAGAGATGGATAAAGTATTTAACACCGAAATTAATCGAGCTCAAGATCGGGTCATGGGATATCCGATTCAGTTCGAGATGCTGCCATCATTCGTGTTAGATCGCAGAACAATGTTTCGAGTCATGGAGGAAGAACGTGATAGGGCTAAGAAGTATCGTAATAGAACATCGCAGCTGTTGTACGATGGGTGAAAGGTTAAATAAATTATAAATCCAAAGTGTTATGCAACCTATGGGATATGACTTTGATGTTGCCCTTAAACTTTTGTAATTCAGGAAAGTAATGTAGATAGCAGAGATGCTATTGTTTTATGTTTTCAAAAAGGGTATGAATAAATAAAAGTTGTTACTTTATTCAAAGTGTTATGTGTGATGTGGTTAATTTTTTTTTTAAGGTAAGTTAAGTACAAATTTCTTAAAAGAATTGAATAATAATCTAATGAATGTACTTTTAACAAAAAATGCCTCCCAGACGTCAACCACCATAACAGAGAACCACTGAAGGAACCAGTAATGAAAATGTTGACGGTAACCCCATTCAACAACTAGTGACACTACTGACAGGAGCGTTGTAGAATCAACAACAAAACCATGGTACAACGTTTAAGGATTTCAAGGCGGTTGGACCACCTGAATTCCGTGGGTCCATGAATCCAGTCGAAGCACAAACCTGGATTATAGAGATAGAAAAGGTGTTCGATGTAGCTAGGGTAGGGGATTATCAGAAGACTGATTTCGCAACATTCATGTTGAAAGAAGAAGCTAGTTATTGGTGGCAGGCCAATAAAACTCGTGAAGGGCCAGGAGTGATGACCTGGGATAGGTTCAAGGAGTTGTTCTTCGAGACCTATTTTTCGGAGAGTTCGAAGAGTCAGCTAGAAGTGCAGTTTCTGGAATTAAAGCAGGGAACGATGAAGGTATCTGAGTATGCCGCGAAATTCAATGAATTTGAGAGGTTTGCGCCATATCAAGTCAGCACAAAGGAGCGTAAGGCGAAGAGATTTAAATAGGGACTGAAGCACTGGCTGTATAGTAGGGTATCCCTGTTCCAGTTGAAGATGTTTACAGCAGTGATAGAGAAGGCAGTACTCGCTGAAGGTGGAGGCGAGGCAATGACAAAGTTCAATCAGGAACAAAAGAAGAAGAAAAATGAGAATGAGATTAAGAATGGAGGTGGTAGTGGTGGAAACAACAACAACAGCAACAATAGCTTGAAGAGGAAGTGGAATGGGAACATGGGTCTTTGGAAACCATCGGGTAACCAAAGAAAACAAAAGTTTGAAGCATGTGCGACATGCGGGAAATTTCATAAGGGTGCGTGCTTGATGGGGAAGCGAGTATGCTTCAATTGTAGCCAGGAGGGTCATATTGCCCCAAATTGCACTCAACCGAAGAAGAATATATGTTTCACGTGCGGATCCAAGGATCACTTTTCTCGTGAATGCCCTAAGAAAAAGGACGGAGTGACAACCAGAAGCAATGGAGGTAACAATGGAGGTACATGGGCCATTGCAGGACCTGCAGCATCAAACAAACCCACAGCCAGAACCTTCAATATGTCTAATAATAAGCTAACTATGCATTCAATCATTCAATACACACGTAATTTTTTTATGGACGTGTTAAGAATTTATTTTAACACCTCATTATATGTCTAACAATTTTTTATGTTCATTAGACTAAGTTACTAACACATTTCTATACTTGAACTCTTAAAAAACATTTTCTGGACATTCTGCTAAGTGGCACTGCGACGCCGTGGTGTCTGCGGACGAGTGTCTGGCCCAAGAATACGATGATGATTTATTGCCCATGAAGTCTCAAGCTTTCGAGAGTTAGGCGCCATGGCGCGACACTCCAGATTCTGAATTTCTAGTTCGCGAAGAACACAGAATTCAGCGAAATAAACACTACATAATCATTAATTCTCCAAATTAAACATACCCACATGTTTAAAATTCATATATAATCAATACCCAACATTTATAGAGTGATTTTAACCCATTAAAACACATAATCACAGAATTAAATATGTAAATTTTTACTGTTCTTGATGTTCTTATAGGTTTTGAACATAAATCATGAAAATTACTACTACGGATTCGTTATAACACCGAATCCGTTCATTTCAGGTTTTGTCTCTTTGTAACAACATGCATATTCATATTGTCCAACTCATTTGCAATATGCATACTGTCCAACATACATACTCATTTGTCCAACATGCATACTCATTTGTAACACCTTTGCAATGTTCGAATCTTCTGCCTTTTCTCTTGTACAACTCATTGAATCTAGACGCATAATCAGGTATGCTCATATTTCCCTACTTTAATTCTAGAAATTAAACCTCCATCTGGTTCTGTGAGCTGGTTGAGAAATACATCTCGAAGAACATCTCTTTAAATCTCTCCCAAGTAATTACACCTTCACCTCCTCGCACTTTGTTTGCTTGCCACCAATAGCTAGCTTCAGACTTCAGCATAAACATTGCAAAAGCGGTCTTCTGGTCTTCTCTAACCCTAGCGACATCGAAAACCTTCTCCATTTCCATAACTCACGTTTGAGCCTCGATCAGGTTCATGGAACCTTTAAATTCTGGCGGTCCCACTGCCTTGAAATCTTTAAACGTAGTATTTGGTGGAGCTTGAGGTTGATTATTCATTTCTCCAGCTAGTAAGTTAACCAATTGCTGAACAGGATTAGCATTGGCGTTATTGTTGTTATTCATAGACTCTTCCTGAGTTGTTGTCTTCTTTTTGGCGGCATAATTCTGTTAAAATATATGCTTATTAAATCTCTATTAAATTCTCTAAATAGTTAAGACTTAACTCAACAATTTAATATAATCATTTAACACATTATCTCAAACAACTTGATATATATTCATTCAAACTAAAAGTTTTAACATCAAACGATAGCATCACTACTATTTACATCATTTATCCTGAGATAAAGAATCCACAGGATTAAAATATTAAAATATTCCTTCGTTCATAAACACATCAGAATTTAAATAAAAAAAACTAATTAAGTCTTTCACATAATTAAACAAATTCTATCACTGTCTGTCAAGGCGCTGAATAGTCTTGCTACGCTCCTCTTCCATGATACGAGACATCGTCCTACGATCCAGCATGTATGATGGAAGTCCTTCGAACTGGATGGGGTACCTCAAAACTCGATCCTGGGCCTCATCCATTGCATGATTAAGTGTAGAGTATGTCTCTCCAAGCTTTGCCTTCTTTGCACGACCATCCTCTTCCGCAAGATCAGTATGACGTGACCCTCTTACCCAGCCCTCCTCTGCTATGGCAAGCCTCTCTGAGCTCTCTTTCAGATCCTTCTTCAACTTTTCTATTTCCTCGGTCTTATCTTCGGTTTGACCCTTCTCGTGGACCAAATCCCATTCTATATTTTCCAGTCATGAGTGAAGAGTCGAAATCTGCCTCTCCTTCTCCTCGAGAGTAATCTACTGAATAATAGCCCGCTCAGTCAGATCCAGGACATCATCTCGTAACTCTACATTATGGTCATATAATGCGTCGTACATCTCAGCATCAATGGAGTGCTGTGGAAACTCCTCTTCATCCTCTTCCTCGTCAAATTCCTCCTCAGGATCCTCTTCAGAATCAGTCTCAGGTTCATGCTCCTGACCAACAACGGTGATCAATAGAGATGACTCCCTCTGTACCAAATGTTCCCTAACGACATGAATGTCTCTGGGCTCCTCCTCTGTCGGTACTGTAGGTACTCGGGGTTCCTCCTCCCCTGCTCGACTAGTTCCTCCAACATCCGACATCTTGACAACAAAATTTTAAGTTTTAGTTACTAATCCGTACTAGTGAGCACATAATTTAACACATAAGCACATAAAGTCTTTTATTATCTTCAATGAATTACAAAAATTCATTTCCTAGAACTCGATAAGAGTTTTCCATCACTATGTTCTTTCTATAAGGCTATTACCTAAGGTTGTTCCCCCCACCTAAGGTTCATAACCTACAGCTTTGATACCAACTTGTGACACCCCCAAATCCGGGTACTTGATTCCATGGGATTTGGTGTTCTTTATCTGAAATATCATCTATCTATCTACCCATAATAAATGTAAACCATGCAATAGATAAAAATAAATCTTCCCCTTATGGGGTTACAACATCTGAATAATAAATAAATCCCAGGTTACTCTAACCTAAAATCATCTATGCGGAAACATAAACAAATAAGTCTTAAGTAACATCAATTCTAATTATCATTACATTACCACATAAATAATCAATCTTCATTACTTGCTAAGCTTGCCCTTGCCTTTACTAGTGGAAGGTTCGTCTGCTCTTTCGTTCTTAACTGCAATGTTATTATTACGTAAGAGTGAGCACAATTGCCCACAAGTATAACAGTATAACAATGAATAATAACATGCAAATGAATTAAAGACTTCTGAAATAAAAGCTCAACTTTTGAATCAAGAATGAGTAACAAGAATCAAAAGATTTCTGAGGGTCATAAGACCTTAAACTATGTCCTAGGTTAACAAGGGTTATACTTGAAACCTTTAACAGTCATAAGACTATGGACCTTTCTACTCGTACTTAGTGGGATCAGCCTTTAGTACCATACTATGCACAATATCTTAACGCTAACGCATAAGTAAATCCCTTTGCAGGGTTGTTCATCTCAGTTTGACATTCGAGTCCGCACCAAAGGAAGTTTGGTTTGGATAATTCAATAAGGGTTCTGAAATTTAGAACGTTTATCAACTGTGGACTAGTCGAATCAATAAGGTTCACTAGTCTAACAAGGTTCAACAATAATGATATTCAAATTGAATAATAATCTTAAGAAGTATACAATAGAACAAATATTGTATAACAAATTCATACTTTGAAAGGATAATCAATCTTTAATATAACAATTCGAACTTAAATAATAGTAATGAGAATTTACTCAAGGTAAATAATAAACTTGAACAATGATAACAAGTAGGTGTAGGAAACTTGCCTCGTGCGTAGATTATACTTTAACTAAACTCGTTCTTTGATTTAAATCCTACATATCAATTACATTCACAATACCAGTCAATTAAAACGTAATAAACATCATAAGTTTATTCTTTTGTCTAACTCGAATTCATGACTATACTTAGTCAATTACTACACTTATTGTCAAAATTAGATTTCACGAACAATAAGCTAACTATGCATTCAATCATTCAATCCACACGTAATTGTGTTATGGACGTGTTAAGAATTTATTTTAACACCTCATTATATGTCTGACAAGTTTTTATGTTCATTAGACTAAGTTACTAACACATTTCTATACTTAAACTCTTAAAAACATTTTACGGACATTACGCTAAGTGGTAATTGCTATTTCACTTTTATCTTGGATCTTGGCGCTTCTGGCTTGAGTCTCGAGTCTCGAGTTGGGTATGGCATGACACTCCAGATTCTGAATTTCCAGTTCGCGAAGAACACATAATTCAGCAAAATAAACACTACATAATCATTAATTCTCCAAATTAAACATACCCACATGTTTAGAATTCATATATAATCAATATCCAACATTTATAGAGTGATTTTATCCCGTTAAAACACATAATCACATAACTAAATATGTAAATTTTTACTGTTCTTGATGTTCTTGAAGGTTTTGAACATAAATCATGAAAATTACTACTATGGATTCGTTATAACACCGAATCCATTCATTTCAGGTTTGGTCTCTTCGTAACAACATGCATACTTAAATAAGAGTGGGAATTTTACAAAAACATTTATGTTTGACACATTAAATTCACGTAAGGCCATATGGTCATAACCCATACTCTGTAAGTTTTGAGCAACATATACGACTTGTTTTATGACGCTGATGATATGGTAACTTATATAATATATAATTGAATACGGTTTGATACATATTAATACATACACAACCCATAAACATTTATCCTTTCCAAAATACAGATGTTTAAACAAAAATTTGAAAGCCATTTATGTGAAATCTTAATGACGTAAAAGAGAAATTGGGTTTGGAGAAATTACCCAGATTATAAAGTGTATAATTGTAGGCTTAGGTGCTTTCTTCAATCACTGAGTTTCTCACAGAATTCTCTGAATTCTCTTTAAAATCTCTCTGGCTCTCAGTGTTGCTTTTCCAGACTTAGCAGAAAACAAAAGAAAAGAATACGTATAAAGGAAAGGAACTGACGCGCATTATGGTCAGTTACCCATCATGGGTTAACTGCCCATAACTCCCACTAAGGCCATGTTTGGCTAGGCTTAATAGATTTCAAAAACCATTTAATTTAATAAAGCTTTATCATATAGTTTAATCAATGTCACACTCCTTCATAAAATAAATCAATATCTTATTTAATTTATTTTAAATAAAATATAATAATTTCTCATTAATTCACATAGTCACATACTTAAATTTCTCCTTTAATAATAATGTCAAATTATTAAATCTCTAATTAATAAATAAATTAATTAAAATAACATTAGTCTTATTAAGTATATCTTTTAATACAATAAGCTCACATAATTATATATATTGAATAATAAAATTCTTCACATTAATTTAATAAATGTAACACATATAATTAAATTAATCTATCACAACTTCATCAATTAATCATTTAATCTAATAATTAAATCATCAAAATTATTTATATAATTTAATAAATATTAAGAATTAAATTACAAAAATCCCGTTTGTCACAATGACCGTTCGTACAGGTCCTATGAGGGAAGATGATATGAGCGGGCTTTTGAGTGAGCCCATGCCCACTGATGTGAGAGTCAGGGATCACATTCTTTGGCGATTGTTCCTGGTAATTATCAAGGGTTGCTTCATAGCTGATCTTTCTTCCACGGTATCATTCTCTTTGATTAGCACCACTCGTGAGGTGGACCGTATTGGAGAGTATGATTGGGGCTCCTATACCTTTGCCTATTTTCTTAGGGGAATGCGCATGCGTTCGCAGGGCTTGACAAAGGTTTGGTTAGGATTTTACTCATTTATGCTGGTGAGTATTTCTCTTTTGATTTCCCATGTACAGGTTAAGAGTGTTGACTGACAGCAGATGTTTGCCTTTGTGTTGGCAGATTTGGGCCTATGAGAGGCTCCCCATGTTTGTGTCCTGTGAGTGTGCTAGCTTTGTAGACCTATCAACGAGGACGGCGATGGCATCACTCCATATTGGTGGAGGTTTCTGTAGCTTAGGGTTTCACCCATTGTCGCTTACAGTTGGAGTTGTTGACAACTGATGTCATCACTTGGGTTCCCTACTCTGGGGAACACTTGACCATTGGATTTGAGGATGGATTCCCGACTGGTGTCGAGCACATGATATCCACCTGTAGGATTCCTCTCTTAACAGATGGAGGATGAGAGCTCTATTTAGGAGACCGTGCTAATATGAGCACCATCGGAAAGATTCGTGTACCAATCTTGCCTCCTGCTAGGCGTTATTGACATGTGTTGCAGTCGCCCATCAGTGATATCCCGTTGTTGGGCATTGACGGCTACACTTTGTCAGAGGGTTCATTTACCCAGGAGGCATTATACCGCTAGTGGTCCCCTCATACCATTGGAGCCTAGACCCACGCCACTCAGTTTATGGAGGATATGGTTCCTGGATCCGTGATGATGCCAGATTGGATGGCCTATGTCCGAGATCCAACTCATTTGACACAGATTGACAGTTTGACCCGACAGTTGGACCAGACACATTTTTTTATCCGGTATTTGGGCAGAGATCCTTTAGAGACAGATACTTTTGATCCTTCCAGCTCGGGGGCTGGCCCTTCATATGACCCATATGGCTTTGTCGGTGCAGATCCTCCACTATATAGGCCTGACATCCCCGTTGATGGAGATCTAGTGACTCATGAGGAGTTACATCAGGTGGACAGGATTGATGATGTAGATATTAACACAATTATCTTCTTCTGATGTGTATTCTCGTTATATCTTTTGATATGCCTCTGTAAGTACTGGGTGGCTGCGCCCCATTCTCGTTATATCTGTTGATAGGCATCTGTTAGTAGTAGGGCGGTTGTGCCCCATTTCCCTGTATTTTTCAGCTGCACAGAGATTATGTACTTAGGAATGTATGTACTATTTTTCCATTCCCTACATCATATTGCCATCTATTATTTGTCATGCATGTATTATGTCATGCATATGTATGTCCAGAGATATTCAGCATTGACCCCTAGATAGTCTTATGGTACGGGCCACATAGATGTGTTCTTCGACACTCAGCCGTATTGATCACACCCCACCAATATTGGTGGCCTCCCATCTGAGATCTTGGTATGATAGTGTATCCCCTTCAGACAGGGTGATTGTAGATAAACTATTATAGTATTCCATGACCCTCCTGACGTTTCTAGGTTCCATTGAGCTTCGTAGATGGCATGCTAGAGCATTGGGTACCGAAGAGGTAGGTTTTCCGGTTTGGAACCCATGAGTTGACTCCTACCTTAGAGGAGTATGAGCGATTCACGGCTTTTCCCTTAGATAAACCTTGCGCTCGGATGGCTGTCGGAGATATGCGCCGGTAATTCATGACCCTCACCGGTTCTGGCGTGAAAGTAGTCTGAGATGAGATTACATCCTAGCCATGTATTGTCCCATTTTCGATGAGCGATTTGGCTCATTAGACAGCTATGTGCGGCACTTCGGGGATTTCACCACGCCAGAGGATCAATGGCATGTGGCTAGAGTAGATGTACTCGTAATGTGTGTAGTGGCATATGTATACATGCCACGATATATGGATGAGCTGGACGTCGGTGTTATCATGGGAGTGAGAGCTCTCAGGGAGAGTTATACTATTGTTCCAATGATTGTGGCGGAGACGTTGAGATCAACCACGTTTTGCCACACCTACTATGACGCACCCAAAATAGGTATACATCACCCATTCTAAGTTGCCAAATACATGGTACAAAATTTAAATACAAACATCTTCTATACAGTACGACAAAACGTAGCTAAGAGTTTCAACACGGATAATGTCTCGTAGAGAGTATCCAAACTCAAATAAAGTCCTCATTACAATTATTATCACACTATTTTACTTAATAGTGAGGACTACTAATGCAAACATCTGGACCGTCACTACGTTCCCCGACTAGTCCCAACTATATTCTCATTTCCTGAAGAGAACAATGAAAACAAAGGGTGAGCTCAACTAGCCCAGTAAGAAATATTATAACTAAGATAATGCAGAATAAATTATCGTTAGCCTTCAACGGTGTTAAACTGATAAAATATAATAAACATCAAGTTTAACTGCAGCGGAACAAGCAGTCTATTAGAAGAGTCAAGTAGAGCATGATATCTACTATCTTTTATGATTTAAAAAGTTTATCATCAATTTTATCGCTGAGACTCAGCTAAATAAATAAACCACATCATCGAATCATCCTCACACTATGGGCCAATGATATTCATGTAATCATCAATGGTCATGATTATACCGAATAATCCATGGTTATAATCATACCAACAACTGTCCATCAATGCACTATAGGCCAATGAGGATTTTTACCACATCATTTGTAACATTACGGTCATGATTATCTTAGAATAATCCTAGTTATAATCATAGCAATCAACGATACATCTATGCACGTAAACCCCGCATATGACTTTTATCACAATATAAGCATGAGGATGATGACAATGATATAAGAATTCAATTTAAAGAAAGCAAAGGATAAATTTTTAAAGATTTATAATTTAATTTATCCAGAATTCAATAATGTCCAAATTGTCAACATGATACTGCATTGTGGAGTAAAATTCAAGAATAATATTGTATCAAAAATGATTTGGACAGCAAAGAAATCAATTTTTGTTATGAATAATTCCCCGGGTGAATAGTTCCTGGGTGAATAGTACCTGAGTGAATAGTAACCCATGAATAGTACTTCAGGAATAGTACCCCGTGAATAGTACTTTGTGAATAGTACTCATGAATAGTACTTTGTGAATAGTACCCGTGAATAGTACTTTGTGAATAGTACCCCGTGAATAGTACTTTATAAATAGTACCCCATGAATAGTACTTTGTAAATAATACCGTAAAAATGAATACTACTCATGGACAGTACTCCGGCATGAAAAGCTTAAATTTTAACAAGAATGTGTAGAAAATATCCTTGTAAAACGATACTAGATGAAGCGTAAATTTCAAGGATATTCTACTAATTTCACAAAGTATAGAAGTAATACTTATACAAAATGAGGGTATAATCAGGAATACGAGACGAAATAATATTACTCACATACTACAGAGTATGGAAGAAAATATTATTCCTATGAATATTGAACACAATAATATCCCTTACCTCTGAAGAAGACTGGATACTAGAATAGTGAGGTAGCAGACTTCTCTTCTTCTTTCTCTCTATAGCTTCTCTCTCTATAATTGCTCTTGTGAGTCTTAGTGAATTGGTGAGAATGAAAGAAGAATGAGCTTCTATTTATAGAAAAATATAGTTTCATAATTGCACGTTTTGGGGCTCAAAATATTACAGTATAATACCTTCATCTTTTCCTTCATTTTTAATTTAGTCCTGCAAGTATTATCAAACTTGCACCACCTCCCTTAATAGTACATCATGTGAATCAATAGTACATCCATGTGAATCAATAGTACATACATGTGAAAAAAATAGTTACGGTATAGTACCTTCATCTATACCTCTATTTTTAATTTAGTCATGCAAGTATTATCAATCTTGAACCACCTCCCCAAATAGTACATGCATGTGAATCAATAATACATAAATGTGAACAAATAGTTATAAGTATATGAATTAATAGCAATTAATTGCTCATTTATCAGATTAATTACCTGATTGGTCAATATAACCTCCAGACATCAATTATTATCAAAATAGATGTCCATTTCCATTAACACTAATAATCCCAACATAATGAAAATATCAATTTCATCTTTAATCAATACGAACTTATTCATCATTAATATTATAACTCACAATATTTAACAATTAGATTATTCCCAGGAAGGATGGGGCTTTCCGATAAGGATTTCTCCCTATTGGCACGCAATTAGGTGACCAAACCTCTCATCGACAGAACTTTATAGACATTATCAATATTGCAAATAATAATATGAATAACTTTGTCATCTCAATTATTGATTTAATAATAATAAATATTATGCAGATGATACTATGGCAATAATTGAATCAATAATATGAGAGATATTATGCATCAATTACTGTAGCAATAATTGAGTGACTTCTCACATAAGCATCAATAATCAATACCGCGTGCTACTATGCAACCACGCGTATTACTGTACTTTTACCACCGGGTAGTTCAACAGTTTAACTGTAAAACTTTTTCCGTTATTTTTATAAAAAGATAATTCTGTCATTTTCTAACTAAGACAATACTTTCGTTGTGGGGACCACCAATGATTGTGCCATCGTACGAATATTCCCTGTTAAAACAAATATTCTCCGACCAATCGAATATTATATAACCACTTTCTTACTTTGCAAAATTTGTAAATAATACCCACAACTATAACATTATATCAAATCCACACAATAATATTCAAAATTATATTTCGAGAAAAAAAATTAATCTTTATTCATAAAAGTTGGGGTCTTACACCTACCCTGCAAGTATATTTATAGGTAGCTCTGTCATATTGTATGTGTGGTTTATGTCATACTTGAGACCGATTGGCACCTTCCGTTGCCATGTGTATTGCTTTTCCCAAGAGAAAGCCATGTCTTACTCCTTTCAGCCAGCGGAGTGTACATATGCTATATCCTGGTCGATGTTCATGGCAGGGATTGGAGATCCATTTGGCATTCTGCCATGTACAGGGCTCAGTTCACCCTACAATTTTATTACTATGCCCCTGGCATGGATTATCCCTTACCTTGGAAGAAGACTGGATAGTGAGGTAGCAGACTTCCCTTCTACTTTCTCTCTAAAGCTTCTCTTTCTATAATTGCTCTTTCTGAGTCTTAGTGAATTGGTGATAATGAAAGAAGAATGAGCTTCTATTTATATGAACATATAGTTTCGATAATTGTACATTTTGGGGCTCGAAATATTACAGTATAAAACCTTCATCTTTTCTTTCATTTTTAATTTAGTCCTGCAAGTATTATTAAACTTGCACCACCTCCCCTAATAGTACATCATGTGAATCAATAGTTTTATACATGTGAAAAAATAGTTACAGTATAATACATTCATCTATACCTCCATTTTTAATTTAGTCATGCAAGTATTATCAATCTTGCACCACCTCCCCTAATAGTACATGCATGTGAATCAATAGTACACACATGTGAACAAACAGTTATAAGCATGTGAATTAATAGCAATTAATTGCTCATTTGTCCGATTAATTACCCGATTGGTCAATATAACCTCCAGACATCAATTATTATCAAAATAGATGTCCATTTCCATTAACACTAATAATCCCAACACAATGAAAATATCAATTTCATCTTTAATCAATACGAACTTATTCATCATTAATATTATAACTCACAATATTTAACAATTAGATTGTTCCTAGGAAAGATGGGGCTTTCCGATAAGGATTTCTCCCTATTGGCGCGCAATTAGGTGACCAAACCTCTCATCGATAGAACTTTATAGACATTATCAATATTGCAAATAATAATATGAATAACTTTGTCGTCTCAATTATTGATTTAATAATAATAAATATTATGCAGATGATACTGTGGCAATAATTGAATCAATAATATGAGAGACATTATGCATCAATTACTGTAGCAATAATTGAGTATAACTGTACATCAATAATCAATCACGTACTACTATGCAATAATTGAGACATTATGCATCAATCACGTAAACATCAATAATCAATACCGTGTGCTACTATGCAACCACGCGTACTACTGTACTTTTCCCACCAGGTAGTTCAACAGTTTAACTGTAAAACTTTTGCCGTTATTTTTATAAAAAAAGATAATTCTTTCATTTTCTAACTATGACAATAATTTCGTTATGGGGTCCACCAATGATTGTGCCGTCGTACGAATATTCCCTGTTAAAACGAATATTCCCAAACCAATCGAATATTATATAACCACTTGCTTATTTTGCAAAATTTGTAAATAATACCCACAACTATAACATTATATCAAATCTACACCATAATATTCAAAAATATATTTTGAGAAAAATTAATCTTTATTCATAAAAGTTGGGGTCTTACAACCTCCCTTTCTTATGAAATTTCATCCTCAAAATTAGGGTGCGTACCTGGTGTGTCGAAGAGGTGAGGATACCTTGACTTCATTTCAGATTCTAACTCCAAGGTCATTTCCTCAACATCGTGGTTTCTCCACAAAACTTTGACTTGAGGTATAACCTTGGAGCGTATAATATGATCCTTCTTATCCAAGATTTTAACAGTTACCTCCTCATACGTTAAATCTTCCTTTATCTCGTCCGGTTCTAATTCAATAATGTGGTTCGGGTCTTTCACATATTTACGTAACATAGATATGTGAAAAATGTTATGAACACGAGACATACTTGGCGGTAAGGCGAGTCTATAGGCTACAGTTCCTACTCGACCGAGGATTAAAAATGGGCTAATGAATTGAGGATTGAGCTTTCCTCTCTTTCCAAATCTCATAACTCCTTTCCATGGAGCAACACGTAACAACACATGATCTCCAATATTGAATTCCACGTCCTTTCGATGAAGATCAACATAACTCTTTTGTCGATCTTGTGAGGTTTTTATACGTTGTCGGATCGTTTAAATCTGTTCTGTAATCATACATACCAACTCTAGTCCCAACAACATTGCTTCGCCAACCTCATCCCAGCATGCTGAAGAACGACACTTTCTTCCATACAGCGCCTCAAATGGAGCTATGCCAATACTTGTTTGATAACTGTTGTTATAGGAAAACTCCACCAATGGTAAGAACTTGTCCCAACTTCCTTTTAAGTCAAGCACATAGAGTCTTAACAAATATTCAAGAGTTTGAATAGTCCTCTCTGACTGCCTGTCCGTTTAAGGAGCATATGCTGAACTAAATCATAAATCCATGCCCATAGATTTTTGCAAACTAACCCAAAATCGTGAAGTGAATCTTGGGTCTCGAACAGAAACTATGGATATTGGCATACCATGCAATCTTACAATCTCGTTTATGTACATACGAGCAAGACGTTCAAATGTATAAGTTTCTCTTATCAGTAAGAAATGAGTAGACTTGGTCAATCTATCAACAATGACCCAAATTGCATCTTTGCCTTGAGAAACCTTGGGAAGACCAGTAACGAAATCCAAGGTAATGTGCTCCCACTTCCATTCTGGAATTTCTAGTGGTTGTAATGGACTTTTTGGCAATTGATGCTCCGCCTTGACTCGTTGACAAGTTACACACCTTGAGATAAACCCCGCTATCTCTCTCTTCATATTGCTCCACCAAAATGTATGTCGAAGATCACGATACATTTGGTACTCCCAGGATGGATTGCAAACGGTGTGTTGTGTGCCTCCATCATTATTTTATACTTAAAGTCAGAATCGTTAGGAACACAAAGTCTGGAGTTGACTCGAAGTATTCCTTCTTCATCGAGTCTTGCTTCCGGAATAGCACCTTATTGCACTTTCTTTCTCATACGCATCAGCTCCAGGTCTGTAGCTTGAACAGCTTTAACTTTATCGATTAAAGTCGGTTCTACTCATATATTTTCCATCATCACGTGGGTCCCTGGAGTCTTTAACTCTATCTCCATCCTTTGTAAGTCATACAAAATGGGCCTTTGTGTTGATAATATCGCACTCGTACCCGCATATAATCTTCTACTCAATGCGTCAGCTACGACGTTCTCTTTTCTAGGATCGTATTGAATGGTATGATCATAATTTTTCAATAGCTCAAGCCATCGTTGTTGTCGCATGTTGAGTTCCTTTAGAGTAAAGAAATATTTGAGGCTTTTATGATCCGTATAGATCTCCACCTTCTCTCCATACAGGTAATGCCTCCAAATCTTAAGCGCAAAAACGACAACTGCCAACTCTAATTCATGAGTAGGATAATTCCTCTCATATTCTTTGAATTGTCGTGAGGCATAAGCTATGACTTTCCCATGTTGAATGATAACACATCCTAGACCTTGCCTGAAGCATCACTGTATATGACAAATCCCTCCGAACCAGCTGGTATTATCAGAACAGGTGCTGAAATGAGCCTTCTCTTGAGTTCTTGAAAATTCTTCTCACATTCCTCGCTCCAACCGAATTTTATATCTTTTCGAGTCAGCTGAGTTAATGGAGTAGCGATTCGAGAAAATCCTTCCACAAACCTCCAATAATAAACAGTTAAGCCCAAAACGCTACGTACTTCGGTCACTGAATTAGGTTGCTCCCAGCTTTGAATTGCTACAATCTTTGCAGGGTCAACAGATATTCCGTGATTTGATATCACGTGCCCAAGGAATGCTACTTCCTCAAGCCAGAACTCACATTTCTTCAACTTGGCATATAACTTATTTTCACAAAGCTTTTGGAGTATCAGCCTCAAGTGTTGCTCATGATCTTCACAGCTTTTGGAGTAAATGAGGATGTCATCAATAAAGACGACCACAAAGTGATCCAAATATTCCTTGAATACTTGGTTCATCATATCTATGAAGGCATCATTAGCATTAGTCAATCCAAAAGACATGACTAGGAATTCGTAATGCCAATACCAAGTTCTGAAAGCAGTCTTTGGAATGTCATCGGTTTTAATCTTTAATTTATGATATCTGGAATGAAGATCGATCTTTAAAAAGAATTTGGCGTCTTGCAACTGGTCAAACAGATCATCAATACGAGGTAATAGGTACCTATTTTTTATGGTGACATGATTCAACTCCCGATAATCAATACAAAGTCGCATACTTCCATCTTTCTTCTTCACGAATAGAACAGGAGCACCCCAAGGATATGTACTAGGATGAATAAAACCGATGTCTAACAATTCCTGTAGTTGGGTTTTTAACTCCTGAAGTTCAATAGGATGCATTCGATATAGGGCTTTGGAAATTGGTTTTGTACCGGATTCAAGGTCGATACAAAATTCAATTTCATGCTTTGGGGGTAGGCCAAGAAGTTCTTCAGGGAATACGTCAGGAAATTTATTAACAATAGAAATATCATTTAAATCTGACGTATTTTTGTTTAAATCCGTGACATGTGCTAAGAAAGCTTGACATCTATTTTTCAATAAACGAATAGCTTTATGGCTTGATATGAAAGTGATTGACTTTAGTGGTTTGGTTCCTTGAATTCGCATAATAGGTTGGTTAGGAATATGAAAGCTAACAACCTTATGAAAATAATCGATTTTAGCATGATGAGTAGTTAACCAATCAATCCCTAAAATCACATCAAATGCAAGTATTTTCAAAGAGATAAGATCGACAGGTAACGTGCGGTTACCGATTTGAATCAAACAAGACTTATAAACAGTGGATGTAATGAAGGTTTCTCCCAACGGAGTTTCAACAGATAAATCAAAGTCTAATTTCTCCGGAGTTAAATTAAACGTTAAGCGCAAGTAGGAGAAATAAAAGAATGGGTATAACCGGTATCAAATAAGGTATAGACTTCGCTAGAGTTTATGATTAGCTTACCCATGATCACCTCGTTTGGATTCCTTACTTTTTGGGAGGTTACGACAAACGCTCTCCCTTGAACTACCGGTTTTGTCTTGTTTGGGACGGCCTTTGATGCCTCCATCCCAGCTAGACTTAACTTCGATGCACGACAAAATCGGGCTAGGTGACCTTCTCTTCCATAATTATAACATGCTTTGGACTACTGCGTAGAGTTTGGACTGATGTGTCCCTCCCCTCCGCATTTGTAACATACGACCGGGTGGTCGCTTACGCTTCATAACAATAGGTCTTTGGTCTTGATGTCCTTCCATCATTATTGAATCTCCTCTTCTTGAAATTCCCACTTTTATTGTCTTGGCCATGATTACCACCGAAGTGGTTACCGTTTTTGGCATGTTGACTTCCACCACGTTTGTTGTCACCGCTTCGATGACTGCTACCACTAGTATTATCATTTTGCCGGCTGCTCTATCTTGGTTGGGTTGACTCGTTATCGCGCTCCAATAACTGGGCCCTATTTACAACATCTGAATACAAACACTGTTTGTGAGAAATTAGATATTGACGTATCTCGAGTTTCAAACCTCTTAGAAACATCCGCGTCATTCTCTCCTCATTATCAACAAAGTGGGATACAAATCGGGACAACTCGGCAAACTTAGCTTCGTACTGCGACACGGTTATATTGTTTTGCTCCAGCTTGATAAACTCTACCTCCCTCATGTGACGAATACTTTCGGGAAAGTACTTGTCGTTGAACAGTTCTTAGAACTTCTCCCAAGACATCTTCAGTGCGGAAGGTTGAGTACGCTTTACCGATTCCCACCAGTAATCTGCCTCTCCTCGCAACATAAAGGTGGCAAATGGAACCTTTTGCTCCTCGGAGCATCCCAAGACATTAAATATCTTGGTGATCTGCTATATCCACGTCTCCGCCTTAAGTGGTTTTGGCTCTCCAATAAACTCCGGTGGTCCAAGATCCTTGAACTGTTTAGCGGTGACCGTCCGAGAGTTGCCAGTGTTTCCAGCTGTATTTTGAACAGGAGTCGTTCTCACCTGATGTTGCATGAATTTCATAAAGCCTCTAAACATCCCATCGCTCACCATTTGGTCAGCGTTGTTGTTTTCCTGAGGATTATTGCCATCCCGATGCACATTATCCTCGGTATTGATCGTTGGTGACTCAACGATCTCATGTGATTCATTGCTTATCTCAACATTTTCGGATGCCATTTTCAAATACTGACACAAAAAAGGGTTAATTAACATGTCACATATTATACCTATACTCTGACCGACCAAATAAATACCAAATAAACTTAGGTAGGTCATACTAGCGAAGGAATTTCCCGTCTCTCCCCTCCTAGTTTCAGTCACACATCTCAGCCAGGGATCATATCCCTAAGCTTTGATACCAACTGTGACGCCCCCAAAATAGGTATACATCACCCATTCTGAGTCACCAAATACATGGTACAAAATTTAAATACAACTTAATTATACAACTGTCATGTAAAATACTACAAAACATAAGCTGAGAGTTTTAATACAAATATAGTCTTCTAGAAAGTATTCAACCTCAAATGGAGTCCTTATTACATTTATTATCACACTATTTCACTGAATAGTAAGGACTACTAATGCAAACATCTGGACCGTAACTCCGTTCCCCGACTAGTCCTAGCTATATTCTCATTTCCTGAAGAGAACAATGAAAACAAAGGGTGAGTTCAACTAGCCCAGTAAAAAATATTATGACTAAGATAATGCAGAATAAATTATTGTTAGCCTTCAACAGTGTTAAACTGATAAAATATAATAAACATCAAGTTTAACTGGAACGGAACAAGCAATCCATTAGAAGAGTCAAGTAGAGCATGATATCTACTATCTTCTATGATTTAAAAAGTTTATCATCAATTTTATCACTGAGACTCAGCTTAATAAATAAACCACATCATCGAATCATCCCTGCACTACGGGCCAAGGATATTCATGTAATCATCAATGGTCATGAATATACCGAATAATCCATGGTTATAATCATACTAACAACTGTCCATCAATGCACTACAGGCCAATGAGGATTTTTACCATATCATTTGTAGCATTACGGTCATGATTATACCAATAATCCCTAGTCATAATCATACCAATCAATAGTACATCTATGCACGTAAGCCACAGATGACTTTTATCACAATATAAGCATGAGGATAATGACAAAGATATAAGAATTCAATTAAAAAAAAGCAAATGATAAATTTTTAAAGATTTATAATTTAATTTATCCAGAATTCAATAATTTCCAAATTGTCAACATTATACTGCTTTGTGGAGTAAAATTCAAGAATAATATTGTATCAAAAATAATTCGGACAACAAAGAAATCAATTTTTATCATGATTAATTCCCCGGGTGAATAGTACCCCCATGAATAGTATTTCGGGAATAGTACCCTATGAATAGTACTTTGTGAATAGTACTCGTGAATATTACTTTATGAATAGTACTTTGTGAATAGTATCCCATGAATAGTACTTTGTGAATAATACCGTATAAATGAATAGTACTCATGAATAGTACTCCTTCGTGAAAAGCTTAAAATTTTACAAGAATGTGCAGAAAATATCATTGTGAAACGATACTAGATGAAGCGCAAATTTCAAGGATATTCCACTAATTTCACGGAGTATAGAAACAATACTTTAACAAAATAAGGGTATAATCAGGAATACGAGACGAAATAATATTACTCACATACTAAAGAGTATGGAAGAAAATATTATTCCTTATGAATACTGAAAATAATAATATCCCTTACCTTAGAAGAAGACTGGATAATGAGGTAGCAAACTTCTCTTCTACTTTCTCTCTAAAGCTTCTCTCTCTATAGCTTTTCTTTCTATAATTGTTCTTGTGAGTCTTAGTGAATTGGTGAGAATGAAATAAGAATGAGCTTCTATTTATAGGAACATATAGTTTCGATAATTGCACGTTTTGGGGCTCAAAATATTACAGTATAAAACCTTCATCTTTTTCTTCATTTTTAATTTAGTCCTACAGGTATTATCAAACTTGCACCACCTCCCCTAATAGTACATCATGTGAATCAATAGTACATTCATGTGAATCAATAGTTCTATACATGTGAAAAAATAGTTACAGTATAGTATCTTAATCTATACATCCATTTTTAATTTAGTCATGCAAGTATTATCAATCTTGCACCACCTCCCCTAATAGTACATGCATGTGAATCAATAGTACACACATGTGAACAAACAGTTATAAGCATGTGAATTAATAGCAATTAATTTCTCATTTATCCGATTAATTACCCGATTGGTCAATATAACCTCCAGACATTAATTATTATCGAAATAGATATCGATTTCCACTAACAATAATAATCCCAACACAATGGAAATATCAATTTCATCTTTAATCAACACGAACTTTTTCATCATTAATATTATAACTCACAATATTTAACAACCAGATCATTCCCAAGAAAGAGGAGGCTTTCCGATAAGGATTTCTCCCTATTGGCGCGCAATTAGGTGACCAAACCTCTCATTGACAGAACTTTCTAGGCATTGTCAATATTGCAAATAATAATATGAATAACTTTGTCGTCTCAATTATTGATTTAATAATATAAAATATTATGCAGATGATACTGTGACAATAATTGAATCAATAATATAAGAGATATTATGCAGCAATTACTGTAGCAATAATTGAGTATAACTGAGTGACTTCTCACGTAAACATCAATAATCAATACCGTGTTCTACTATGCAACCACGCGTACTACTGTACTTTTACCACCAGGTAGTTCAACAGTTTAACGGTTAAACTTTTGTCGTTATTTTTAAAAAAAGATAATTCTATCATTTTCTAACTACGACAATACTTTCGTTGTGGGTTCCACCAATAATTGTGTTGTCGTACGAATATTCCCTATTAAAACGAATATTCCCAGAACAATCGAATATTATATAACCACTTACTTACTTTGCAAAATTTGTACATAATACCCACAACTATGACATTATATCAAATCAACACCATAATATTCAAAAACATATTTCGAGAAAAATTAATCTTTATTCATAAAAGTTGGGGTCTTACACAATGAATATAACTACTACGACCTTCTTCCATTTTGTAGGAAATGTGTCCTCACTATCGAGTAATATAATGTCACCGTCTGCCAGTTGCAGGACATCATTGTCAATTAAGTTCTGAATAAGGTGGCGGAGTGCCCAACATTCTTATGTGTTGTGAGCTTGAGAGTGGGAGTGATACTGACATACTCCATTAGAATTGAACCACCTTGAACGAGGGTTGATTGGAGGTAACAGAGCTGTGATTCTTCATTTATTGATCAGCATCTGAAATATCTCTTCCATCGGTTGGGCTAGGTATGTAAATTCCCTTTGATTAGCAAAATCCCGATGGGCTTTGGCATTTTTTCTTTCTGCAATTTTGTCCTCCAACAATTCACCTTCTGAAGTCGACGATGGAGTAATTGTAACAAAAGGAAGGAGGCTAGTATGCTCCTGACTGAATAATAGGCGTGTAACTGATGGATCATTAGTTCTGCCAATTGATCCACTTACTCATAGAGAGTCTTCATTTTCTATTCCATGGTAAACTAGAACTATGAAAAATCCCATTTATCAGCACTATCCTTGCTGGTCTGGGAGGATCCACCTCTTCTTCTTTGTGTTAAGGAAGAGGGTTGTCTTGCACATTGGGTTGGTCGGGTGTAGCTACCACGATCTCACCGTTATCAATCAAATCATGGATCTTATGTTTCAAGGCCCAGCAATCCTGAGTATGATGACCTGGAGCTCAAGCATGATAAGAGCATTTCCAGCTAGCATTGAAACCCTTCCCATTCGGGTTGGTTGATGGAAGAAGATGGGTAATTTTTGTCTGAGTTGTCAGAAGATTGAGAATGTTCTCGAGTGAGTCCCCTAAGGGTGTGAACACTCGAGTATGTCTGACTTCTCCACTCTTTGGTAATGGAGGGTTTGAAGACTGCGCTTGAAAGGGGGAGTAATTTCTCCTCTGGATAGGCATATTCTGACTGCCTTTCTAACCTTATAGTATCAAGGAAACATCCTCATCTTTCTTCGTATAGACCCTCTGGGGTTGTTTTCATAATTTTCGGACTGGATGTGCTCAATAACAACTTTCAGAGCGGCCAGGCCTTTAATCTTTCCTGACTTTAAACCTATCTCAGCCATTTCCCCATGTTTGATCATTTCGGAGAATGGCTTGCCTATGCCAACTAAAACTCTCTCATAGAAAGGAGCTTCTTGTATGTCTATGAAGGTCATCACCATCTCAGACTCAGTCATAGAGGGAACAACTTGAGCAGTAAGGCGCCTCCACCTTTGAGCACACTCTCTGAAAGATTCATTGGTTTGTTTCCTTACTTTAGTAATTTGGTACAGGTCAGGAGCCATCTGAGTTTGGAAACTATATTTGTTGAGAAAAGCATGTGCTAGCTCTTCCCAGCTATGAATCTTGGAATTGTCCAATCTGGTATACCATGATCTAGCTTCACCAGTTAGACTCTTTTGAAACAGCTGCATTCTAAGCTTTTCATCCTCGGCCCAAGATCTGAGTTCTCCAATGAAGACTTTTAAATATGAGTAAGGATCTCCCAACCCTTCATACTTTTCGAAGTTGGGAGTCTTGAATGTTTATGGATAATGCACACCAGGGAATATACAAAGGTCTGTATATGAAACACTCCCATGTGCTCCAATCCCTTTGATAGACCGAATGGTCTCTTCCATCTATAGGACTTTTTTTTCTAATATCAGTGCTGTTTAGATCTTCTTTGAGATGGGCAGTTTAAGGTGTTTTGTTGGTTTTTTCCAATTGAAATTCAGGTACAGGAATTCTTTGTCTGGTCCCTGAGTTCCTCCATGTGCAGAGGATTCTGTATGTATGGGCATTCGGGGACCTAAGTAGACTGATGTAGTTCTTTTAGCAGAATAACCAACTCTGTAATTTGCTAACTTAATCCTTCAAACTCCTCACGGTTGACAGGAGTAGGATTAGACTGGCCAGATAAAGCCATGATTGGCTGTAGGCTTCTTTCCTTTTTGGATTTTGATCGGGTAATAAGTCCAATTATTTCCCTATAAAAAGACTTATGTAGTTTAGTCTTAGGGAATGTGGAAATATTTAGATGCTATGTGATGTATCCGTTTTAGGAGTATTATCTTGCAAAATGGATGTTAGTTATTTGTATGACAAGATAGCATGTCAGGTTTTGATATAAAAGGGAATGTATGTGCACATGTTCCTTCATATTTTCCATTACATTAAGTTTGACATGGAAATGAAATTACAAGTAATTGAAATGGAAAGTATGAAGAGACTTTCCTCCGCGTTTGGTTTATCAGAGGCTGACCTATCTTAGGCTACTCTCGCGGCTTGTTGGCATGAAGGTTCCCAGATCATCGCAATCTACTTGACGGGAAGTTAATCCGGTCTTTCAACTGGAGCGAATCTGGGAGGTGCCTTTCCTGAGCCTCATTGGAATTAGTCTCCCTACGAGTCCAGTAATCAAACACCGACAGGATAGCCTCCTGGTGGAGGAACCACACAACATATATCCACATACAATGTGTCTCACCGTTTATGAAAATGATGACATGTGCGAATCACTAATATCACAAGCAGATATAGTGTGAAGCACTAAGTACAATAAGTAAATGCATTTATACACATTCATTCAAATATAAATGCAACATTCACATGCAAGTAGATAATGGTTTTAAAAAGTTTGTAGTAGCAGCTTAATCCCTCTTACTAGAAGTCCCCAGCAGAGTTGTGAATCCCCCAAATCCCAGCTCAAGAGGTGTTTACTTAATTAAAACATTCATATCTAACTACCCAATCATAATAAAAATTTAATAATAAACCTTCCCTTAAGGGATTACATTAATAAGAATCTCACAGGTTATCTAACCATTAAGTACAATCATTCAAATGCGAAAATTAAATAAATACTTCATTACATCAATCAAATTAAAGTCTGATAAATAACTGTCAACATATTACAAGTCTTCAATACTTGTTCATCTTTCCCTTTCCTTTACTGGTGCTAGGTACATCAACCTTTTCATCCTTAGATGTAATAGTTATATAAGCAAGAGTGAGCAAACAAAGCTCACTTGAAATATCAATGAATAAAATCTTTACAACAACTGCCAAGTAATAGGCTTAATAGAACTGAACAATATGTTCTATTAACATTCTGAAACATACAACTGATGGTCTAATGACCACGAACCATGTCCACATTTATAAGTAATCTTTCAACTTAAACTTTAACAGTCATAAGACTATAAGGACTCCACGTACTTAGGGGGATCAGTCCTTCGTACAATGTATTGTGCACAACCATTTTAACGCTAAGCAATTTAAAAAAAAAATACTAATAATAATAATAATATTTAAATCTATATTTAAAAATAGTTAATTAATATTTAAATCTATATTTAAAAATAGGGCTTTCCTTATTTTGGGTCGATTCTATTTAATTAATGTGGACCATAATAAGTAAAGGATTGGATTAAATTGGGCCATTAAAATTAATTGAGTCTAAATTATATTTGTCTAATTTTAAATCCTATTTAAATTAGGAGTATTGATAAAACATATTAATTAATAATAAATAAGTAAAACCTAGCTTTACCTTATTACACTTTGATAAGTTGTGGGAATATAGCGAGAACAAAAGAAAGAAAGAAGGAAGAAGAACGAGGAACGTGACTTGGGGATTGCAAAAGGGTTTGAGAACAAGATCTTTAAACTTTATTCATCATATTCTTCTTCTCAAAGGTAATTGTTGGACTATTTTGAATACAAAACAATTATTTTGCTATTATAATTACAATCTATTTTAAAATTTTATTATCTTGTTTGATTAGTTGAATTTGTTAAAAAAAAAATAATTTACAATTGAGATATGATATATATATATATATATATATATATATATATTATATATATATATATATATATATATATATATATATATATATATATATATATATATATATATATATATATATATATATATATAACCTTCATTTATATATATATATATATATATATATATATATATATATATATATATATATATATATACTACAAAAATTATTTTATTGTATATATTAGCTAGTTGATTTATATATATATATATATATATATATATATATATATATATATATATATATATATATATATATATATATATATATATATATATATATATATATATATATATATATATATATATATATATATATATATAAGACATAGAATTTTTAAAAGGGATAGTAATAAATAATATTATAATTTTATTATTATAATTAAAATGTACCTTTTGATTACAAACTGAATATAGTATATTAAAATTATTGAATTTATGAAAATATAATTTGTATGAGTTTATAATTTAATTATGTGTATTATATTTTATTTTGATAATTAGATCGGATTGAGGGAGTTTAGCGGGTGATATTTGGATTCGGCGAATTATTTTGGTACTATATTAAGGTACGGATTCCGTACTTTTTCAGCGAGACTCTTTTGAATATAATTCGTTCGTTTTGTTATTCGTTTAAAAATTTGGTATTGCTTCTTAGGATTATTCCTTGTTGTCCAATTTATTGTGACAATTTCGTTTTAAGCGTATATTATTAAAATTCAGTATTTGTACTCCTTGAACTAGTTAATCATGCCAGTATGTTTTGGAGACTTTATTCATTTGTACCATTGTTGTATATTTTCGTTCACATTCAAGAGTCATTTTGATCATTGATATATTGTGATAATCAATAATGTTTGTATTTGATAATTCGATTTCATTTGAATATGGTCATGTAAGCCTTGTGATTTGAACCCCTGTTGGCTTACATTTTATAGTTTGATCCTTAGGGTATACTTGAGCTAACCACCTGTGGGGGTACCACAGGCATGTCCTCTTGACACAAGGACATGACACCTTCCGTGGCGGTGTGATTAGTCCATGGCGTATCCTTTTGTATGCTCTGGGTATGAGCTTTGGCCATTTGATATATTTGTTCAGGATACGTATGGGTCGACCCAATATTTGATTTGATTCGATTTGTTTGGTGGATTAGTGACGTATGTGTCGTGCGTACTATCCGATTTGATTTGTATACATCATAATACCGATGTATTTTGTTAGCCTTTGTCTATTTGTATTTGAGCTCAGTATGAAGTTGTCACCTTATAACCATTTGATTCAGCCTTATTTTGTTTGGACTTCTTTTGACTATAGTTGTCGGTTCGACAGTGTTAATCATTTGTACCTTGTCTCACCAATTTTGATATATTCATATTTGGTTAGTAGTTGTAATTGTCCGTTCATTCAGTTCCTTCGGTACATATGTATATTGTATATATATATATGTGCATTTTTATATTCGTACTGGGCAATTGGCTCACGCTGCGTTCTTTTTCCGGCAGGTTTGCAGGGGTGATTTAGGGCTAGTGTGATGAGAGAGTTGTCTTGAACAATCTAGGTTGTTTCAATTTTTGGTTTTGATTATTTGACTCTAGTAGGAGAATTGTATTTAGTATTGTATTAATGGATCAGTACCACTATTAATATTTTGAAGTTATTAGTGCTTTGTTTACTTATTTTGAGGTTTGTTGTGCTTTTTGACGTGACCTCTCTTTCCTTTTTTCGGAAGGGGTTATTCTGAGAGATGGTATCAAAGCTTAGGTTCTTTCTTGTAGAAAACCTATTTAGGTTTGACCTGTGAGTTGTGCGTAAATCACTGGGTAGACGTAGGAGTTTGATTTGATTTGTTCTCCGTTTGGTTGGTCTTGATTTTGATCAAGTGTTTTGAGCTCTTTGAGTTGTAGTTGATTTGAGAAACGTGAGATAATTTGTTAGGATTAGTATTGTTATGCGTTGGAGCAATAATATTAGTTAAGGATTGTGCTTTGATCATTAAGAAGAAGAATGTCATATTTTGTTCAATTAAGAAATGATTTATATGATTATGATATGAGCATTTGTATCAGCGAGTTTTGATATTTTTTTTGAGAATTATTTGTTAGAGTTATGTCAGGTAATTACAAATTATTATAATTTTTGAATTGAGAATTTGATTTGGGTTAGATTCTGATTTTTGTTAAGTTGTGAATAATTTGAGGTATGAGAATTGGTGGGATAATATGATAAAGTGAAAACTATTAAGTACATAGGATCTCTTGTAATTTTGAGTTGTTGTAGAGATTCGAGGTAATTAGATTAATCTTTTGGAGTAAACGAATTTTGTGATTATTTTCTAGTAGAATATTGGAGTTATCTTATATGAAATTTTGAGTGATAGTATGAGGAGATCTTGGAATTTGTTGGGTTAAGATTTGCATCAAGAGAATGATTGATTCATTGAATGATTAGATATATACAATAAGTGATGAATCTTTAAGAGATTTTGAAAGCTATAGTTTGATTATTCAGATAGTAGGATATATAATTTGGAGTTTGGTATGGTGATGAAGAGATCTTAGTAGTAATATAGTTTTGGTGTAATATTATTTGAGAACTAATTTGATTCTAGGTTATGATATTTTGAAACTCTTGAGTTCTTAGGGTGAGTTGGAGATATAATTTGTATAATTGTTTTGTTTGTCCGATGTCATTGAAGTTTTGCATGTATTTATGTAAAATAAATAAATAAAATAAAAATAAATTGTTAAATCTTTGTCATGTATGGAACATAAACATTTTACGAGTTAAAAATAATTTTAAATATTTTGGGCATTCGAATCGTATTTAGATGAAGATTTTTTTTTCTTTTTCGAATTATGTTCCGAAGAGTACGTATGTTTGCAAGTATGAAACTTAAAGAAATTAATCTGGGGCCCCTTTTGACGGTGGATCATGTGATTTAATTTAATGCAACGCGAAGAACCTTGCCAAGGCTTAATTAACACGGTATAGCTGACGAAGCTTTTACAAGTAGATGGATAATTGCATGGACCGAATGAACTTATTAGGCTTTGATCATTACAAATGGCGTGCTGACGCGTTTAACTAAAGTTTATGAATAATTATACATTCGATTTAAATAAAAATAAAAATAAAACTTTATGTAGCTTATTTGAATTCCGAGGACGGAATTATTTTAAGGGGAAGGTAATGTAATAACTCAAAAAAAAAAATTGGGTATAATTAAATAATTGATTAAATTAAAACTGAGGAGTCCATTAGGGTTTTGATAACTACTATATTGATTTCTATTTATTTTTAAAGAGTGAAGGTGTAACTTTAATCTGATTATAATTTGATTAGTTGAATTTTGGAGTGAAAATACTTGTACGCACTGCAGTCCATAAAAATAATAATAATCATAATTAATTAATTAATCTGATGTCGAAATTGAGTGAATCCAAAGCGTGTTTCTTCAGTTTTTCGTCTTCTACAATTTGGAAGAAGGAAGAAGCTTGAGGCAATTTTATATCGTCAAAAGCGGGTTATGAGGAGGAAGACAATCTCATTTGTTAAAGTTTTGTAGCAAAATTATCTGGAGCGCGAAACTACTTGAGATGGGGGAGTCTATTTGAGCGGAGTGTCCGTCTCTCTTTGAAAATTAGGTACGTTCCATTCTTTTGATTCCGAGGACGGAATCCTTTTTAAGGGTGAGGTAATGTAATACCAAAAAAAAGTAATAATAATAATAATAATATTTAAATCTATATTTAAAAATAGTTAATTGGGCTTTCCTTATATTTGGGTCATATTCTATTTAATTAATGTGGACCATAATAAGTAAAGGATTGCATTAAATTGGGCCATTAAAATTAATTGAGTCTAAATTATATTTGTCTAATTTTTAAATCCTATTTAAATTAGGAGTATTGATAAAACATATTAATTAATAATAAATGAGTAAAACCTAGCTTTACCTTATTACGCCTGATAAGTTGTGGGAATATAGCGAGAACAAAAGAAAGAGGCGGAAGAAGAACGAGGAAACATGACCGGATTGCAAAAGGGTTTGAGAACAAGATCTTTAAACTTTATTCATCATATTCTTCTTCTCAAATGTAATTATTGGACTATTTTTTGAATACAAAACAATTATTTTGCTACTCGTAATTACAATCTATTTTAAAATTTTATTATGTCGTTTGATTAGTTGAATTTGTTAAAAAAAAAATAATTTACAATTGAGATATATGATATATATATATATATATATATATATATATATTCATAACTTATATATATATATATATATATATATATATATATCTTGGAATATATATATATATATATATATATATATATATATATATATATATATATATATATATATATATATATATATATATAGTTCTAGAAGCTTTATATATATATATATATATATATATATATATATATATACTATAATGAGGCGATTATTTAAATATAATATATATATATATATATATATATATATATATATATAGATATGCAGAATTTTTTAAAAAAAGGGATAGTAATAAATAATATTATAATTTTATTATTATAATTAAAATGTACCTTTTGATTACAAACTGAATATAGTATATTAAAATTATTGAATTTATGAAAATATAATTTGTATGAGTTTATAATTTAATTATATGTATTATATTTTATTTTGATAATTACATCGGATTGAGGGAGTTTAGCGAGTGATATTTGGATTCGGTGAATTATTTTGGTACTATATTAAGGTACGGATTCCGTACTTTTTCAGCGAGACTCTTTTGAATATAATTCGTTCGTTTTGTTATTCGTTTGAACCATTGTTGTATATTTTCGTTCACATTCAGGAGTCATTTTGATCATTGATATATTGTGATAATCAATAATTTTTGTATTTGATAATTCGATTTCATTTGAATATGGTCATGTAAGCCTTGTGATTTAAACCCCTGTTGGCTTACATTTTATAGTTTGATCCTTAGGGTATACTTGAGCTAACCACCTGTGGGGGTATCACAGGCATGTCCTCTTGACACAAGGACATGACACCTTCCGTGGCGGTGTGATTAGTCCACGACGTATCCTTTTGTATGCTCTGGGTATGAGCTTTGGCCATTTGATATATTTGTTCAGGATACGTATGGGTCGACCTAGTATTTGATTTGATTCGATTTGTTTAGCGGATTAGTGACGTATGTGTCGTGCGTACTATCCGATTTGATTTGTATACATCATGATACCGATGTATTTCCTTAGCCTTTGGCTATTTGTATTTGAGCTCAGTATGAAGTTGTCACCTTATAACCATTTGATTCAGCCTTATTTTGTTTGGACTTCTTTTGACTATAGTTGTCGGTTCGACAGTGTTAATCATTTATACCTTGTCTCACCAATTTGGATATATTCATATTTGGTTAGTAGTTGTAATTGTCCGTTCATTCAGTTCCTTCGGTACATATGTATATTGTATATATATGTGCATTTTTATATTCGTACTGGGCAATTGGCTCACGCTGCGTTCTTTTTCCAGCAGGTTTGCAGGGGTGATTTAGGGCTAGTGTGATGAGAGAGTTGTCTTGGACAATCTAGGTTGTTTCGATTTTTGGTTTTGATTATTTGAATCTAGTGGGAGAATTGTATTTAGTATTGTATTAATGGATCAGTACCACTATTAATATTTTGAAGTTATTAGTGCTTTGTTTACTTATTTTGAGGTTTTTTGTGCTTTGCACGTGACCTCTCTTTCCTTTTCGGGAAGGGGTGTTACACCAATGGTTGGCGCTGCAGCGTGGCGTTGCGGCGTGAAAATTACACTGATGATCAACATGACTGCTTGGCTTTCAGACTACGAACTTCACGACTAGTCTAAAGCAACAAAGATGAACAAAAGCCAAATTGGCCTACAAGCTACTTTCTAACAACCTAATTAACATGTAATACATACAGAGACTTCATTTAAACATAATGTAAAGACTCTTAACATGATTCTACCCATAAAACAACATAAACATCGAATTTAAAACACCCAATTTCACTATTTTTTTGATAAAACTTCATTTTTTGACATTTTAATGAAATCATCATTGTAACTTTGTTTTTCAATCAAACTAGTTAATTCCAAGTACCTTGTTTATGTTTATCCATCCTATTTCAAATTCAATAGTAAATTTATAAATTAGACAACTAATAAAATCTTAATTTTACTTTAAACTAAGCCATATTAATACATATTCATATAAACTCACTGCAATATGGTTTTCTTTACAAATTACATACATACATGAATTAGTTTATCTATACTCATATATAAACTTATGAGAACAATCGTATAACCAACAATCTATCATACCAAGCTATATACAACACACAATTCAAGCTTCACAAAGTTTTTACAAAGAATTTTGGAAGAGAAGACAACCACAACTTTTAGAAAAATAGAAGCAAGATGATACCTTAATTTTTAAGAAGATGATGGCTATCTTTGATTCTCAAGCTTCTCTTCTCCAATTTCTCTCTAAAATTCTCTGGCCTTTCTTCTTCTCTTCTTTTTCTTCTTCTGAGTCTTTCTTTTCCAAACTATATCTTACGTACTAATATATAACGTATGGTAATAATATATATTAATTATATAATATAAATATAGATATAATTGATATCAGTTATCTAAGTTTTTGAAAATCAAAAGCCATAAGGCTTGTTTGGCTAACATAATTAAAATTAATCAATTAATCTTTATACCTTGTTTGGTAAAACACAATTAGATTAAAGACTTAATATGCATTAAGCCTTGTTTGGAAAAACTAAATTAAACTCTTTTAATTTATTTTCATAACTCCTTTATAGTAAGGTTATTTGTCATACTTTTATTTAATTAAATTTTCAATAATCAATTTAATTAATTCTAATAACAATTTATTAAATTACTTTAACACATAAATCAATACCACATAATTATAATTTCCTTTATAATTATAACTTTATTTAATCAACTAACACATCATTTTAATTACAAATAAGATTAAAATATAATAATTCATTTAATCATTATAAACTCTCTAACTTAATTATTAAATTAAATTAGAATATTATCTCATAACAATTAATTTTCTTAACTCCTTAATTATTTACTTAACAAATAATTAATCAATCATATCAAATAAAATTAAATATTTATTAAATATTCATTCAACAATAAACACATCCATTAAATATTTATATAATTCAATAAATATTTAAAATTATAATTTAAAATTATGGATTGTTACATCATTCCCTCCTTATAAGGATTTTGTCCCCAGAATCACAACTCAAACAAAACATTCGTTACATTCTTCCGTACTTACAAAGATTATGTCCCTAGAATCGAAGACACAGATTAAACAAATAACTCAGGATAATCTTTCATCATTTTATCTTTCGAGTTCCCACGTAGCTTTTTCAGCATTGTGGTTTCTCCATATTACCTTCACAGAAGGTATAACTTTATTCCTGAGCACCTATTCTTTCCTGTCAACTATCTGGATAGTAACCTCTTTATAGGACAAGTCTTTATCAAACGGTAATGGTTCATACTCGATCACGTGCTTGTAATCGGGTTTATACGGTCGTAACACCGAAATGTGAAAAACATTGTGAACGTTTTCTAACTCTGGAGGTAGAGCTACCTCATAAGCTACTTCTCCAACTCTTCGAAGTACTTCGAAGGGTCCAATAAACCTCGAGCTTAGCTTTCCCTTTTTACCGAAATGAATTTTCCCTTTCCAAGGAGAAACTTTTAGGAATACGTAATTTCCTACGTCAAATGCACGATCTTGTCTATGTTGATCAACATATTTCTTATGTCTGCTTTGAGCTGCAACCAATCTTGTCCTGATGAGTTTAAGAACCTCAACAGTTTGTTGTACCAATTATGGTCCTAACAGGTGGCGTTCATCAACTTCATCCTAGCATAGTGGAGTTCTGCACTTTCTGCCATATAATGCTTCATAAGGCGGCATGCCGATGCTCGCGTGTTAATTGTTGTTGTAGGAAAATTCCACCAATGGTAAATGTTCATCCCAGCTCCCTTTGAAGTCCATGATACATGCTCTAAGCATATCTTCTAATGTCTGGATCATTCGTTCGCTTTGGCCATCTATTTATGGATGATAAGCCGTGCTCATTCGCAACTGTGTTCCCATACATTCTAGCAGTCTCTTCCAAAAGTTTGACATGAATCACGGATCTCTATCTGACACAATTGACACTGGCACTCCATGTCTCAAAACGATCTCTTTAACGTACAACCTTGCCAACTAATCAAGATTGAACCTAATCTTTATTGGCAAAAAGTGTGCTGATTTTGTCAGTCTGTCCACAATCACCCAAATCGCATCGTATCCTCTCCGAGTAGTTGGAAGACCCACCACAAAATCTATTGTGATGTGTTCCCACTTATATTATGGTATTTCTAATGGTTGAAGTAATCCACTTGGTCTTTGATGCTCGGCCTTGACTCTTTGACATGTCAAGCATTTTGCGACACATTCTGCAACATCTCTTTTCATGTCCGGCCACCAAAAATATCATCGTAAATCCTGATACATCTTCGTACTTCCCGGATGAATCGAATATCTGGTACTGCTGGAACCCAAAATCTTCCCTCGAACCTCAGTAATCCTTCGGTATTGATCTTGTATTTCACATCTTTACCTTCGTTCACACCTTCCTTTATTTTTCTGCATTCTTCATCCTGTAGTTGAGCATTCTTCACCTTGTCCACTAGAGTTGGACCAGCTTCTATCTGGAATAGTTGTTCATTGGGTTCCTTTGGAAATTTTATTTCCAACTCTATCTTTGTCATTGCTGAAATAAGTTCCTCTTGAGTGGTTATCAGCATCAACTTTTCTCGACCTTTTGTGACAACCCGGGAATTTAGAATTTTTTTTAAAATTTTAATTAATTGATTTAAGGTTCAATATTAGAACTTAGACAAAAAATAAGTGCATGCGTTTGATATTTTTGAGAAGGAATTTTGAGGATTTCAAAATTTTGTGAAGGATTTAGGTCAATTATTCAGGATTAGGTGTATACGTGAATACGTTCTGTGTATATGTGTACAGTATGTGGTAGGGGTCAAGGGTTAACAAGATAAACGATATTTGTAACAAACCCTAGGTATATGTTAAGAACGTCAACGTTCAGTTAGAAAACCCTAGCAATTAACAAGAAACCCTAGAAACCGATTCTGGAAACCCTAACTCCAGTTTCGGGAATCCGAAACCCTAATTCAGAATTTAAAATCCTAATCTGGGAACCTAAAGGGTAATTATAATGCTCAAGTGCTATTAATTATAATATTAATTAGGGTAGAGCTTAATTATTTAGCAAACCCTAATTTCAAAATTTTAAACCTTAATTTTTGGAATAGAAACCCTAATTTATAATTAGGGAAAACCTAAGTGTTAATTTAATAATTTTAATGTTAATTAGAAAACATTAATCCTAATTTTCAATTTATAATTAATTAGAAAACCCTAATTACGAAATTAGAAAATTATTTTTCTATTACAAACCCTAATTTAGAAAATTAATTAGGAAATACTAATCCTAATTAGCAAGATTTAAATTATGATTAGGAAATTTTAATATAATTAGAAAATTCTAATTATAATTTAGAAATATTAATTTTTGATTTTTAGAAAACCTAATTTGGAAATTCTAGAAAATATTTTTTAAACCTAAGGGTTCAAACCCTAAACCCTAAGGGTTTGGGCAAAAGACGTGTATGCCATTAAATCTATAATGCAAATTACAATTTTGCCCTTTTTGTATTCTTTTATTAGTTAGCTTGTAAATCTAGCCATAATATTGAGTGGGTGATCTAATATATTTCCCATGTGCTTAAATTTCAGCCATTCCAGCCGAAATCATCAAGATCATAGCAACAAGTCAACAAATAAATAGATTAAAGAGAGAAAATGGCACTTTAGCTCTCATTTTCTCCCAAGACTTTCTCTCTCCAAAATTTTTGAAATGTAGAGTGAGAAAGTGAGATAAGATAAGCTAGTATCAGTCCATAACAAGCCATGAACAGATCTGTGATGCCCCCAAATCCGGGTATCTTCCAACCCGACAGATGGTGCTCCACGATACTACAATCCATACAATCATTCCATTGAGATAACAACAAAATGAGTATAATTACTATCTTTGTATTACATTGGTAATAAATCCTTTCCCAAGTTCATATACCGAATACATTCTTTGTTCTTCATAAGTATATTACATACAAATACATTAATCTATTACAGGACGATTAATTGTCCATCTTAGCCTTGCCTTTATCTCGCTTAGAACTCTCAGTTCGTTCGACTTTAGCTGCAAACATACGGTTCAAGCCACTACACCAAAAATGGCCTCTAGCGAAGGAAATTTTGTGAAGGAATTTATTCCTTCACATGAGGAGTTGTTTAGCGAAGGAACAGTGAAGGAAAAAAATATAGTGACAATATAATTATTAGCGAAAAAAAATTCTTCACAATTTATATTTTTTTCCTCACAAAATTGAGGTGATAGAAGGCTTTTTGGCGCCAATTTATGATGAAATTTTGCGAGGAAAAAATTTATTAGTGAAAGAATTATTACTCACTATATATTATTGTTTAGAGTTCTTTTGCGAGAAATAAAATTGGTCGCTGTTTTATTCTAAATAATTTTTTTAGAATTAATTGTGTTGAATATAAATTATAATATAAATACATTAAATTTTTTATAGTATTAAATTTATTTATAATAATTTCAACTTACAATATTATTTATAAAAGAGTTGTTTTTTTAAAAAAATGTTATCTAAGATTTTTGTTACTCCCTCCGTCCCATAGTTATAGGCTGATTTTTTTTGGCACATAGTTTAAGAAAATTAGTTAAGTGACAATTTTTAACATAAATTTTTCACATATACCCCTTAATATGGAATTAATGAATAAGTTAATTACTCCTCACTTATCACACTGGAACTCTCAACTTCATTGATTGATGTGTATTGACCATTAAAATCCATAACCATGCATATAACTTTAACCAAAGAGAATACAACAGCATTAAATGTGGTGATAAAAATAATGACATTAAATGTTATTTTTGTAAAAAAAAAGTAATGGTTGAATATTTATTATAAGGGCATAAAAGTAAAACAATGAACCAAATAAAATTTTAAAATAGTAAGTAGCCTATATATTGGGACATCTCAAAATGGAAAATCAGCTTATAACTATGGGACGGAGGGAGTATTAATTAATTTATGACATCTTAAGATTTAAATTTAAATTTATTTAAAATTTTGAAATAATAATTTTATTTACAATATTGTTTTTTAAAGAATTTAAAATATTAGTTGTTTTTATAAGTTAAAATCAAACTCTTTTTGAAACAGAGTCCCTAATTTCATTAAAAGCTATGTACTTGCTCTCTCCGTACATTTATAACCCAAAAGCCAAAACCCAAATCACGTCTCACTCTTTACCCCGCTTCTAACCAAAACCCCAAATTGCGCCTCCGCCTCTCCGGCCTCTTCTCCTCCTTCCTTTCGATGTCCTCCTATTCTAACCTAATTTCTATTTCTTATGAATTTTCCAATCCGATAAGATTTTCAAAAGATGCGACAACCGTGACGGAGGAGATTCGAGTTTAGGGAAGCAATTCCTTGCTACGGTTACGATTGCTTCGTTTTCACTAATAAAGCGATAGATTTGGCTCGGGTTAAAGCTGAACGGAGAGCTAAAGAAGCTATCCTGGCCAGTGAGAGAGCTAAGGACGCGTTGGAGCAATTTTTTGCCCTGACCTCCAAGAATGATGAATTGATTGACACATCCAAAATTGAACGTTTGGCAGAAAAATTAACTCAAACTTTCCAAATTGGGGATTCAGAAGGAGAGAAGGATGGTGATGATCTATTGCATAATGGTCTGCACTCTTTGTGAGTTAATATACCCATTATTTTTTTATGCTATGTGGAATGGCTTGAACTTTAAGAATTTATGTAGATTATATGGTCAGAATTTTCAGTTCTAGTATTGACCAATTAATTTGTATTTGTAGTATTGACCAATTGATTTGTATTTGTGATAATGTAGCTCCATTTGTAATTTATGAGTTCAGTTTCTAAGTTTTAACCCAAATTAGCAACACAATTGACATCAGAATCACAATGAATGTGATTGGTAGAGTCGTCCTGGTCGCTGGCCACAGGAGAATGCAAAAATGCAATTATAATATTCTAAGTTTCTAAGTTTCTAAGTTTCTAAGTTTATGATAATTTATTTCTTTCCCTGCCATTCAACAAAAATGCAATTATATTATTTAACTCATGCCTTATGAGAAAAATGCAATTGGGTTTTTGTTGTAGTTGTTACTGAAAAATTAATTATTGGTTTTTGAAATTATATGTGGAGATATGATATGATATGATATTATTGATTGAATATAAGTTTGTGATAATTATTATTTTCCCTGCCCTTCAGCAAAGTATTGATTTTATTTGTAATGGGTTTTATGTGAATCTACGAGGTCCGTCTTCAAAATCTGAATTGTACGGGGTATTATCATTTGCAATTTCTTGAGATCTCCTAGATCCCTCTAAACGAGGAAATGTGGATGGCATGTACAGAACATTAAGATAAGAATCAGCAGAAAGAGAATCATCTAAGATTTCCAGTGCAATTCTAGCCAAATGTTCATACCTGCATTATAACTTAAATCAGAATACTTATGTATAACGCCCATGACTTCACATATACTAGTTTTTGAGATACTTTTATACTGATGTTGAAAAAGTGCTCCTGTAGACACATCAATGCAGGGTTCTGAGAGGGGCAGAATCAGTATAAACTTGACCCACAGAGTTGCTTCTTCTCAAATGCATCCAAGCTTAGCAGCCAGGGCTTACCATTGCATCAAACCAGACCCCCCTCATACAAATCTTAGACTCGTAGCAATTTAAAAAATAAAAGTGATCATACATTAATACCTATTTAGTTTTAAGTTCTACATTATATATTGTAATATAAACACAAACAAGAACATGTGAAGAAAAAAATCCCATTTGTGTAACACATTATATATTTTGTTTTATCCTGTCTATGTCCAATGTAGTCTTTATTTCTAAGCACCAAACTGAAGTAGATCCAGCTGTTATCGCATTGCTTCTTGAATCAACGAATCCTGCTATTGTAGAGGACATGGTAACAATAATATTGTTTGCGCTGAGCTTATTGTTACCACAAATTCACGTGCAACAAAACTTAGTTGGTTCACCAATGTTTAAATACAGTGTTGTAGACCTATGTCGCAGGAGATAGAGTTATAGCAGATCCTCTTTGCAAGCCCTTCAACATGGGAAGGTGCTCATCTAGATTTTTGAATGTGGTCAGAAGTGTTCATTTTTTATTTTCAACCTCTTCCTCGTGAACTTAATTTGTACTTATTCAACTTCATATTTTCTTAGGAATCTCGTGTGTGTATTCAAAGAAGCTCATGGGGTATGATCCCGAGCTTGTAGAGATGAAAAAGAGATCAAATACTAGGAGTTTAAAAGAGATGGCAATGCTATTGAGGTATATATAACCTTATTTTAGCTATCCTACATATAATCCCTCATTTTATATTTGTAAAGTATGTACTATCACCTGTGGACGAATATAAGCTTTTGTTGTATGGCTCATGCTTGTTGACTATGTAAAAGGATAGATATTTGGTTTCTTCAAGCCCATATGGTTATAACTTTTTGTTTTTGAAATTTTGTGAATAGATGTGGCAGCAGACTAGAATGAAAAGAAAGAGGTGTAGAACCCAACTTCGTCGGGTTTCTCTTGACCTTCCCTCCCCCCAAACAAAGATGCTGATAAAAGAGTTCAAGCATCTTTCACCATGTAGAAGCAACAAAGTTTCTTGTTTGATGTCAAGCAGAAAAACGCTGGAATTTGATGAGCACCAAGTGGAGACATGGTTTGCTTGTGAATCCAACTATTCATTTCAGTTGCATGATAGAGTACTTTCCCCTTGCAGATAAATAGTTGACCAAGAGAATGGTCCACTGTTCATGACACATGAATGTTTTAGGTAGTATGCATGGTTGTTAGTACATACCAGGCGGCTAGTGGTGTTGGTGTTGCTGCAATGGAAGAGCTTAAGAAATAGACTCGTGAGGGTTCCTCCTACTTTTTTACCTTATAGTTTTGTTTCCAATTGGCTTGTTGTACCCATCTAATATTAAATAATTTGGTCTGTTATTCTTCTAAATTTATTTTTTTTCCTCATTGTTTTGTGGCTAGGTCCTCGAAGGAAAACAACAACCTGTAAAATCTTCAAGCGGCAGGTTTGTCTCTTTATTATTCATGTTCCTTAAAGTTAAAGGTGAATTAATTAGGTAATGATGTGGATATATTTAATTACTTAATTTTCTATACTTTCTATATGCAGTATGCCTTTAATCTTTTCTCACACAATAAACATGTTCTTTCGAATGGGTACAATGAGGAGGAAATGAAATTAGTAATGAAAATCTGGGTAAGCGTCACTATCCAATCTTTTGCTTATCATTTGTCATATTTAAGACAGTTGATAGTATCTATTGAAGGATATTGAAGGATACTTGGCATGTAGACTCTGTATAACATGCCTCTCTTTTTGTGATATTGTATATGTTTTTATTTGGGAACACTGCATTTAGTGGAGCTGCAACATATATATTGTCTTTCTCAACTGGGGGAAATGGGACATTTTTACTGGCTTAAGCTTTGTGTCAATGTTTTTCTAAATATTTTGGCACAACAGTGCAACTTGCAAAAGGTTTAGTAAGAATTGTTAAAAATAACTTGGCACAATAGTGCAACTTGCAACATGTTTGAATATGGAGGAAGGAAATACCCAAATAGCTACCACCTATGATGGCCCAACTCTCTCCTGTTATCATACTATTTCATGTATAACTCTGTTAACCTCAACATAATTTTGGTGTAGCATCTAGAGAAATTACCTCATTACATATTCCTTTTGTTTTTCTCCCCTTAAATTTTACTACATGATTAACTATCTTAATATATTTTTTATATTTAACATTTTTCACTTTATGTAACTGCTGCTAGAGAAAGTAGTTGTGCAGCCAACTCCAGTTTTGTGGTGAGTTCTCTGTACTAGTTTAGGATCATTATCTGTTGTCAAAAGAGGTTTTTATTTTATTTTATTTTTTTAATTTAAGTTCACCAGTTTCATCTTTTCTTATTCCTCGTCTTATTGAAATTGAATTTTGGTGTCTCTATTGCAGCATGAAGTTTATATGCCCAAGCTTGATTTTCTTGAAGAAAATGATGATGAAGTTGATCTAACGTGTCACACTTTATTCCTTCTAGTTCATTGTTATTCTTTCAGTTTTCTTATGTTAGTTAATAAATTTTGTAGGTACTATGGTCCTTGTGAGACCAAGATACAAAAACAAATTTTGTAGTTATTATGACTCGAGTATTATGATCTTTTTATATGAGAAGTTTTGATTTTATTAGCTCTTTATGCATTAGCTTATCAATTAGTTCGAAAAAAGTATGGCAATAATTATATTTACTTGAAAAATAAATTTAATATTTCTTATAAAGATTAATAATAATAATAAATATGAAATCAATTATTTAAAAATAATTTATAATTTTCAATGAATTTTGATTATTTAGTAATTAATTTTTTATTTACAAATTTATAATTTGTGAAGGAATTTTTCTCTCACTAATTTGAAGAAAGATTCTCAATTTATAATTAGTGAAGAAAAATATTCTCTCGTTAAATAAATTTGTTCCTCACAATATATTATTTGTGAGGGAATCAAGTTATTCACTAATTTCAAATAGTCCTTCTTAAAATATTATTTGTGAAGGAAACCAATCTTTCACTAAATAACAATATTCCATTACTAAATACAATTTGTGAATAAAAAAGTTATTCACAATATATCCTTCACAAAAAATATTTAGTTACTACTTAGCGAAGGATACCCAATTGCGAGGAGGTCTAATGCGAGCACTCGTGTGAAGGAAATATTTCTTCGCAATAAATCACTTGTGAGTGATATAGTATGTCTTGTGAAGGATTTGTCCTTCACTAGAGGCCATTTTTGGTGTAGTGCAAGAATGAGCATAACTATCTCAACAAGTCTTAACAAAGAATCATATGAATATCACATTAACAATTACATGCTTTATTTCAATATTTGAACAATTAACTACGAAGCACTATGAAACATTTGACTAGTACTTCTCATAACAACAATTCCAGAGTATATATAATAGCTTAGGAATGATGAACCAATCAATAGACCATGAACATACTCTTTTCGTTTTCATACTTAAAAAGGATATCCGGCACCAAGGCCATGCACTCGTCTTTACTAACGAGCACTTCTAGGTGATCAGCCTATTGTACGCTATGTTGATCAATACTCTTACGTTAAACGTATTTACGCTTAACAATTTGGCAACCTCGTGTGCCCATCGAATAATCGATGAAAAATACTTTTTTTTGTACATAGACAAACTTACCTTCTCACCCGTACCAAATACTTGGCATAGGATAGCGTTAACAGTTCTATATCGAAAGACTTGTAAACAAATCAATCAACTCTTCAGTATTACTCTAGCCGAGTTAAAACAGGCATTGACTCTTTCTTTAAAACCATTCATGCATCATAGAAAACTTGGCTAACACGAAGGTTAGACAAGCGTTTAAGAAAGACTTGCCTTCAAGCGTCTTCGAATATATAATTCAACAATTCTCAGTCTTTACAGGATCTACATGATATATTCATATAGCACACTGCAATTAGTTGTCAAACAAACTAACTTTATTGTCTATAACCAACTTCTTTCTCTTCTATGTCTTATTTAAATTAACTTCATTATTAAAGTCGATTCGACTTTCTATACTTCATTACGGTTCGTTAATGTTTTTACGTTACTAACCGACATTCGATAATTAATGGTTAAGTACCAACGTTGAACGTCATTTACGGTTTACTTATTACGTTCTCGCGTTCTTCGTTTAATTTCTATTAAACCTTACTAAATCTTCTAACATTATTACCTTATAAGTGATTTAAGGTTAGTCTTATTATATACCTTAAGTACCTTCAATGTCTTACCTTAGGTCTACATTCCAATGGAACAAAAACCTAACTTGGTCAATATTTTTACACTATCGGCGCTGCGGCGCGACAACTCTAGTATAAACTTCATACCGTGGCACCACTCTCCAAAGAGTTTTGCCTTGATTCGATATCATGTAGCGTAATATACTATAGGTTAGGTTGGCTACCATGCCTTCTACCTGCACCAGGTTACAAAATCATTTGGTTTTCTAAATAAACTCCCGGCTTCATAATTTGTTCGTTTTACATCCGAAATGACCCATTCGAAAGCCTACAACTCAAAAATTACATCCGTTATGTGTTCATATAAGAATTTTATACTTTCAAATCCGTTAACTTAGAATTCACCTTTGAGTTCATTTTTGAGCATTCGTTTAACGTTTTCGACCGTTCAATACTCGTTTTCTTCGTTATAAGTCAGAATTTGACGATTCTTTTGCCAACGACTCTTAATTACCTTATCTCACGTGTTAACATTGGAAACCAACATTTTCAAATCACACGGCAACTTTTGACCTTTAATCCGAGATTTCTACGTTTTTAACGTTTAACATCTATTTTCGCAAAATTCGTCATAACTTCGTTACTTGTGTTCTATAAGCCAAATCAAATGGAAAACTCCATTGATTCATCATATTCATCCTAACCAAATAATAGGCACATTCCTTAGCTATAACGGTTATCAAATCGTTCATTCATAACTAAGTTCACGTTCAAGACTTTCTACGGTTTTTAACTTAAGTAAACACTTACGATTTCTATTTGGTCATGACCTATCAATGATTTGGTCATTAATAGACATCCTTATATCTCCTCAATAAACATGCTCCACCAATCTACGATTCTTCTATGATAAATCGAAAAAGATGAAGATTACGGTTTATGAGAATTTTCCTTTGAAGTAATTCACGTTCTTGATAAAATGTCTAAGGATTTGCTTGGAAGTAGAATGATTAAGCATTTCTAGCTCTTTCTCTCTCTCAATATGTATTGGTCAAGCTTTTTAAAACAATAATTAACCAACTCTAGCTTTGTATATATAGAAAACCAACTTAAGGGGAAAAATTGTCCAAACTCCACCTCCTTACTATTCCACCTCCTTAATCAACTTTGCCACCAAGTAAAGTACTTGGTGAGCAAGTTGCCACTTTACTTGACCACAAAGTGGCCGGCCCACTCCCTCTTGAGCCGGCCACTTGGTGGTCAAGTAAAGTGGATTGGGCTTGACATAACTTACCCATCGGTTTGACCCGCGGTTTAACTTTTTGGATTGGGCTTGACATAAATTAACGTTGGGCCTTAACTTGGGCGTGTATACTTAATTTATTGGGCTTACCATTAATCCAAGTCCAATTAAATTATACCAAAATTCTTTACTCATACACCATTAATACTTCTCGTATTCTACGCGTATAACTCCCGTATTCTCTTCGTCTAATACTCATACGATATTTGTATTATACATCGTACTATTCTTCATACCATACTCGTATTCATACTAGTATAATACACGTATCTCATATGTATAATCATAAAAATGACTATACACATATCATTTCCCTTTCGGAAACCTCTTTCACAAACCCTTAGGTTTTAAGTCCGCATGCAAAAACTTCGTTTGCCATAACAGAAATATTATTGGATATTCCATAATATCTTCATATTCTATCATTACACTTTTCTCAAAATTTCAAACCCTAGCTCCGAACAAAATTGGATGAATAGTGTTTTTACGTAAACATTCTCGGAAAACCTTCATTTTCGTCTTGATAATTCTCAACAATTAATCCTAGCACAAAGCCAGAATACTAACCACATTCGTATATTCTAGGTCATAGAACGACCTTCGAACATCTTACTCACAGAATAAATCAATTAATTTCATTTAATTCACATAATCAAATAAAAATTTAATCCATTCAAAATCCAAAATTCTCGGGCATTACAAGATCACTAAGATCAGAAATCAAGATCAAAGCTTAAGAGGTATAAACTCTTATTTTTGTAAATCATGTGATTTGATGTTGTTAGTTGTGAGATCCCGAAATTATGAAATGAAAGTATTCAGTTTTTTTATAAGTATTATTTTATTTAGTAAATAGTTAAATTGATAAAAGTTTAAAGTTAAGGATGATATGTGAAAAATTTTCAACGTAAGCAAGTTGTCATAAAATAATAGGTGATAAAAGTACAGTAATACGCGTGGGTGCATAGTAGCACACGGTATTGATTATTGATGCTTACGTGAGAAGTTACTCGGTTATACTTAATTATTGCTACAATAATTGCTGCATCATATGTCTCATATTATTGATTCAATTATTGTCACAGTATCATCTGCATAATATGTTATATTATTAAATCAATAATTGAGACGTCAAAGTTATTCATATAATTATTCGCAATATTGACAATGTCTAGAAGTTCTGTCAAGGAGAGGTTTGGTCACCTAATTGCGCGCCAATAAAGAAAAATCCTTATCAGAAAGCCCCCTCTTTCCTGGGAACGATCTGGTTGTTAAATATTGTGAATTATAATATTAATGTTGAATAAGTTCGTGTTGATTAATGTTGAAATTGATAGTTTCATTATGTTGGAATTATTAGTGTTAGTGGAAATTGACATTTATTTCGATAATAATTGATGTCTGGAGGTTATATTAACCATTGGGTAATTAATCGGATAAATTAGCAATTAATTGCTATTGGTTCACATGATTATAACTATTTGTTCACATGTGTGTACTACTGATTCACATTCATTTACTATTAGGGGAGTTGGTGCAAGATTGATAATACTTGCACGACTAAGTTAAAAATGGAGGTATAGTTGAAGGTACTATACTGTAATTATTTTTTTTCACATGATAAGAACTATTGAGTCACATGATTTACTATTGATTCACATGATTTACTATTAGGGGAGGTGGTGCAAGTTTGATAATACTTGCAGGACTAAATTGAAAATGAAGGAAAAAAGAAAGGTATTATACTGTAATATTTCGAGCCCCAAAATGTGCAATTATTGAAACTATATTTTCCTATAAATAGAAGCTCATTCCTTCATTATTTTTCACCAATTCACTAAAGCTATAGAGCAATTATTATAGAGAGAAATTATAGAGAGAAAGAAGAAGAGAAGTCTGCTACCTCACTATTCCAGTATCCAATTTTCTTATGAGGTAATAAGAATGTTGCCGTGTCGAGCGGGGATAACAAGAGAATAGAACGGTGGTCTATAGCTGTTGAGGTTCTCCCTAAATAGTATACAAATAATTTTATTGAGAACTTTAGATAAGTGTATCGTATTGTATATGTTATTTGATATTTAATTTTGGTGAACCGAATAGGGTGAGGTGAACCCAACTTTGGAAGGGTGTTTTGCCACTATCATACAAGATGTCTAATGACATACAACCTCGTGTTATCATAAGACAGGGTTTTGCACATTCACTTGCTGAGTATATCTGTGAGCACTACCTATATGATCTTGGAGTTTATTGGAAATATAATTTTCACTTGGAGACAATAGAGATAATTATATGTCAAGAGAAGACTCAGCATTGGAAAGAAGATGATAGCAATCTTCTTATTTTTCTTTGGGGACTTTTGGGTCAACCAAGTATAATTCTGTGGACATATGATATCTATCATAACCTAGACGCATGGCCTCCCATGTACGAAGGTTTCCTTGAATATTTTCTAAAGATTTTAATTTCTAAAACAATTATTGACTGTACATGTAAGACCCCAACTTTTTATAAATGAAATTTAATTTCCTCTATTTATTATTTTGAAATAATAAGGGTTGAATTGATTAATGTGGTTAGTTATGGGTAAAATGCGCAAATATTTTAAAATAAGTAGGTGGTTATAAAATATTCATTGTTGTTGGGGAATATTCGTTTGGTCGTGGAATATTCTTCTTTGTCGGGGAATATTAAATGCGACGGTATGTGATCTTTATGGGCCCCATAACGGAAAGCGATTGGATGAAGAAAACGACAAGTATAAGTTGTTTATAAATAACGGCGTAGTTGTTACCATTAACAGTGTTGGAATACCCGGTGGTTAAAACACAGTAATACGCGTTGTTGCACAGTAGCACACGGTATTGCACCAATTATTGATTCTTACGTAATAAGGCACTACTCAATAATTGTTACAATAGTTACTGTTCGGTATTTTATTTTATTGATTCAATAATTGCTGCGTTGATATTTTATATTACTGTTGTTTCAATAATTGTCACTACATAATATTTTTCATTATTGAAGCAATAATTCATATTATCTGAATAATATTATTAGAAAATATTATTGGCAATGTCTAAAAAGTCCTGTCTAAGGAGAGGTTTGGTCACCTAATTGCGTGCCAGTAAGGAGAAATCCTTATTGGAAAGCCCCCTCTTTCTTGGGAACTGCCTGGTTGTCAGTATTGTTATTCTGTAATATTATTTGTGAATAATTAATTATTGATTTATATGATGAGAAAAATATTCATTTTATGTGGATATAGATGGAGAAAATTTTTAAAGTGACAATTGTTGAAAATCGATATTTTATCTTTTCTGATAAAATAATATTTTATTATAATATTATAATGATGATATTTTTACAATGAATGTGGGATATATGAGTATATGAGGGGGAAGAGTATTTTTGTTGCAAAAGTTATTTAAAACATGTTAAACATGTCTGTGGGCCCATTTCTTGACTGAAATTTGATTATAGCCTGTAAAATCGCCCGTTTATGGATTTCGGTCAATTTCTGTTTGGAATTAGGAAAAACTTTCTTCTGCAAAATTGTAGAGAATTGAATTTCCTATTAAAAGTCGCAAGATTCGATTTTTCTGATAAAAGGGCTATTTATTATGAATTATTGAAGTTCCGAAATAATTAATTTTTGAAAGTTTTAATTATTTTTAATAACAAAAACTTTTTTTTGATTTAGTTGACTATTGGTGGCTGATGTTTGGATCTGATTTGGTGTGCATAAGAATTTTTATATAATATATTAATATTATATTAAATTTTCTGTTTTGGTGTTCTAAGCATTTTCCTATAAATAAGGTGCTTAAGTTAGAATTGAAAATCACACCAGAAACTGAAGTTTTCTCTCTCTTTCTCTCTCAATATATTGAGCGTATTTTTGTGAGTATTTTAGTACTTTGAGTATTGCTATACGGTGCAAGTTCTTTCAACACTATATCCAGTCAGAAGTATTATCCTTTTGAGGTAAGGAATTTTTTTTTTAAAATGATATTATTTCTTCAATATCACTGTGCCGAAATATTGGTTGGAACTTTTTATCAAATTTGGAACTTTTTCATGTCGGAGTTACTATTCATGAGTTACTATTCACGAGTTACTATTCATGAGTTACTATTCACGAGTACTATTCACGAAGCATGATGATTTTTTTGTGAAATTTCTATCTTTTAGTATCGAAGTCACTATTCACGTATACGAAACTATTCACGAATACGACACTATTCACAGAAAAATTAAATTTTTGTTTTTCGTCCAAAATATCTATTATGGATACTAGCTTTGATTGTATCTATGTTTTGATCATTCTTGAATTGTACTCCACTAGGATTATTTATGAGGTATTTTTGGACATGGAATAGCTGAAATACGAATCCTTAATATTTATTCTTTTGTTTCACTGGATTCGTTTTCTTTAAAATATTTTTCATCATCCTCACCCTAAATGATGATATAATCAATATCTTTGGCTCAGAGTGCAAAGATGAATGATTTCTGATGAATATCTTTGGCCCGTAGTGCAAAGATGAACAGGTGTTTAGATGAACATGACCAACTGATGAATATCTTTGGCCTGTAGTGCAAAGATGAATATTTGATTCCAGATATATATTGATTGATGTTACAGGGATAAAATATTGACGATGAACTTTTAAATTCATATATAGAAGATAGTAGATTTTATTCTCTACTTAACTCTTCTAATGAATTATTATTTCCGCTGCGAATATTGATTTAAAACTTGTTGTCTATTGTATTCTATTAGATTTTTCCCTGTTGAAGACTAACGATAATTTGTTCTATATTATCTTGGTCATAATATTCTTTACTGGGCTAGTTGAGCTCACCCTTTTCCTTTTGTTCCATTTTTCTTCTTAGGAGGCGAGAATGTAGCGAGTACTAGTCGGGGTATGGAATGAAGGTTTTAGAAAGTCATTTTAGTAGTCCTCACCATTTTTGTAAAATAATGTATCAATAATTGTATTGAGAACTTATTTGAGTGTGGATATTGTCTAGATGACAATATTTGTATTTAAACTCACAGTTTTTATGTTGTATTAATAAAGTTGTAGTTATTTCTGTACCATGTATTTTGACGACTCAGAATGGGTGTTGTATAGCTATTTTGGGGGCGTCACAGTTGGTATCAGAGCTTATGGATATGGTCTCTGGCGAAGATCGGGGAATAGTACTAGGAGGGGAGAGACGAGTAACCCTTCGCTAGTGTGTCATACCTAAGCTTATTTGTTGGTTAGTTGAAGTATATGGTTAATATGTGATATGTTAATTTGTTTAATTAACCTTGTTTTATGGCAGTATTTAAGAATGGCAGCTGAGAATATTAACGGTGGAGTTAATGAGACCGTGGAAACACCTTTAATCACCACCCAGGGGAACGTGCAACAGGAAGGCAATATTCCTCCTGTAAACAACACCACTAAGCAGACGATGAACGACGGGATGTTTAGGAGCTTTTTACAGTTCATGTAAAACCGATTTAGGAGACTCATGTACGTAATACGGGTGGAAATGATAAGAACGCCTTGCTTGTCATCTACCAAGCGCTTCAAAGAGTTGGGACCACCGAAATTTAAGAGAAAGCCGATCCGATCATGGCGGAAACGTGGGTCAAGCAAATTACCAAGATATTCAATGTCTTGGGATGCACGGAGGAATGTAAGGTTCCATTCGCCACCTTTATGTTCCGTGGTGGCAGGCAGATTCTTGGTGGTCTCAGAAAGCGTACCCGACCGCCGCACTCCGCATGTCTTGGGAAACATTTCAAAAACTTTTCAACGAAAAATACTTTCCTGAAAGTATTCGCCATAGGAAGGAGGTAGAGTTTATTAGACTAGAACAAAACAACATGACGGTGTCCCAATACGAGGTGAAGTTCGCAGAGTTATCCAGGTTTGCACCTCATTTGGTAGAAAATGAGGAACGAATGACGAGGATATTTCTGAGAGATTTAAAACCCGAGATTCAGCAATATTTTATCTCTCATAAATTTTTTTTATATTCAGATGTTGCCAACAGGGCTCAATTATTAGAGCGAGATAAGCGAGTACATTCAACAAAGGGACCGCAACGAATCTGTATCATACTGATGGCGTGATCCATCGAGCAATGAAAACCAATGGGGAGGAAAACATTCAATTAAAAGCGGTAACCACTCTGTGGTAATCGTGGCCATGAAAATAGAAGAAGCGAGTCGGGGGGAGTTTTTAAAAAGAGGAGATTAAACAATGACAATGTGAAGACGTCGATTACCAAAGAAGAATCGTTCCAAGGAGGAGAACGACCACCGGGTTATATGCTATAAGTGCGGAAAAGAAGGATATATATCATTAAACCGCCCTAACAGTTTAAGGTATGTTATAACTGTGGAAAGGAAGGGCATATCGCTTCGAGATTGTCTTCAGAAGCGAAACCAAGTCCAATGAGGATGGTGACTCAAAAGGTTGTCCCGGAAAAGTCAAAGTCAATCGGTTCTCGGAAGAGCATTTGTCGTGGATCGGTCAACATCGCGAGAACCCAAACGAGGTGATCACGGGTAAGTTAATCATGAATTCATGTGAAGTTTATACATTACTAGATACCGGTGCTACCCATTCACTTATCTCTCCTGCTTGTGCTCAACGTTTAAACTTGACTCCGGAGAAATTAGACTTTGACCTATATGTGGAAACTCCGTTAGGAGAAACTTTCATCACATCCACTGTTTATAAATCTTGTTTGATCCAAGTTGGCACCATCACATTACCTATTGACCTTATCTCTTTAAAGATACTTACATATGACGTGATTTTAGGGATTGATTGGTTAACTACTCATCATGCCAAAATTGATTGTTTTCATAAGGTTGTTAGTTTTCATATTCCTAACCAACCTCAAGTAGCGAATTTAAGCAACTAAGCCATTAAAATCAATCATCATTATATCAAGTCATAAAGCTATTCGTTTATTTAAAAATGGATGTCAAGCTTTCTTAGCCCATGTTATGGATTTGAATAAAGACACGTCAGATTTGAATAATATTCCTGTTGTTATTGACTTTCCTGACGTATTTCCTGAAGAACTTCCCGGTCTACCCCTAGAACGTGAAGTAGAATTCTTTATTGACCTTGAACCTGGTACAAAGCCCATTTCTAAAACCCCATATCGAATGGCTCCTATTGAACTTCAGGAGTTAAAGGTCCAACTACAGGAGTTATTGGACATCGGCTTCATTCGTCCTAGTACATCTCTTTGGGGTGCTCCTGTTTTATTTGTAAAAAAGAAAGATGGGAGTATGAGACTTTATATCGATTACCAGGAATTAAACCATGTCACTATCAAGAATAGGTATCCGCTACCTCACATTGATGACCTGTTTGACCAGTTGTAAGGAGCACAATTCTTTTCAAAAATCGATCTTCATTCTGGATATCATCAACTGAAGGTTAAAACTGAGGATATTCCGAAGACTGCCTTCAGAACTCGGTATGGGCATTATAAATTCCTAGTCATGTCCTTTGGATTGACTAATGCTCATGTGGCTTTTATGGATATGATGAACCGAGTATTCAAGGAATATTTGGATCAGTTCATCGTTGTCTTTATTGATGACATCCTCATCTATTCCAAAAGCCGTGAAGATCATGAGCGCCATTTGAAGCTGGTACTACAAAGGCTTCGTGATAACAAGCTATATGCCAAGATGAAGAAATGCGAGTTCTGGCTTGAGGAAGTAGCATTTCTTGGGCACATGGTGTCAAAACATGGAGTATCCGAGTTACTATTCACGAGTTACTATTCACAAGTACTATTCACGAAGCATGATGATTTTTTTGTGAAATTTCTATCTTTTAGTATAGGAGTCACTATTCACGTATACGGCACTATTCACGTATACGGAACTATTCACGAATACGGCACTATTCACAGAAAAATTAAAATTTTGTTTTTCATCCAAAATATCTATTATGGATACTAGCTTTGATTGTATCCATGTTTTGATCATTCTTGAATTGTACTCCACTAGGATTATTTATGAGGTATTTTTGGACATGGAATAGCTGAAATACGAATCCTTAATATTTATTATTTTGTTTCACTGGATTCATTTTCTTTAAAATATTTTTTTTATCATCATCAGTCCTAAATGATGATATAACTGAATATCTTTGGCCCGTAGTGCAAAGATGAACAGGTGTTTAGATGAACATGACCAACTGATGAATATCTTTGGCCTGTAGTGCAAAGATGAATATTTAATTCCATATATATATTGATTGATGTTACAGGGATAAAATATTGACGATGAACTTTTAAATTCATATATAGAAGATAGTAGATTTTATTCTCTACTTAACTCTTCTAATGAATTATTATTTCCGCTGCGAATATTGATTTAAAACTTGTTGTCTATTGTATTCTATTAGATTTTTCCCTGTTGAAGACTAACGATAATTTGTTCTATATTATCTTAGTCATAATATTCTTTACTAGGCTAGTTGAGCTCACCCTTTTCCTTTTTGTTCCATTTTTCTTCTCAGGAGGCGAGAATGTAGCGAGTACTAGTCGGGGTATGGAATGAAGGTTTTAAAAAGTCATTTTAGTAGTGCTCATCATTTTTCTAAAATAATGTATCAATAATTGTACTGAGGACTTATTTGAGTGTGGATATTGTCTAGATGACAATATTTGTATTTAAACTCACAGTTTTTATGTTGTATTAATAAAGTTGTAGTTGTTTCTGTACCATGTATTTTGACGACTTAGAATGGGTGTTGTATACCTGTTTTGGGGGCGTCACAGTACATTTATGTAAGGTACCATTGTAAGGTCTTGTGGTCAAGGCACCACGAGAGTTATATATATTTGTATTAAAACTCATGACTTATCATTGTCGCATACGCATTTACACTTCAATTCAGATTATATAAATGAAGTTTATATTTGATTTTTATAGTGCGATATCTGGTGACTCAGAATGGGTCATGTGGACCTATTTTGGGGGCGTCACATTAGTTGTTTAAAGTTATGTATTAAGGTGTCACTTGATGATCTAGGTTTCTATATAGTGAATCCATAACATCAATGTGCTCGAAATATTCATTTTAATAAATCTTGAAAACTGGAAAATTATGGCCTGACAGTCATATGTCAGAGGGATCTTTCTTTGTTTTAGATATATGTTGTTTTATGTTATAAATGTGTTCTGTCATTAGGAATTTGATCTAAAGCTAGAAAAAAGGCCAGATCATTAGCAGATTGAAAGATATGAGCGAATAAACTACATTGACCGAATTAACGATCGATCGCTTCGGTAACCCAGGTTTGCCCGAAAAAAATCTCGATGATGATTTTCTAGGCCATTAATCTTGCTTCTGGTAATGTATTTAGTCCAGTTGTTGTTTTATGGTTGAAGTCTGACATGAATACTACATGATGAAGTCTTTAGTTCACTCAGATCCTTGTCAGAATCGTAAATATTTATGGTCAAACTATGTTGACCGATCAGCCTTAAGAACTTTCTGGAAAACCCAGAAAATCAAGACCCGGTTCATGATCGCTACTTTGACCAGCTTTAATCTTTCATATGATATGTCGTATGATGGATCTAATGCTATGTTATTATACCCTGACACCTCTACTACACATTTGAATTCATAGATCACATAAAACATTCCTAGAATCAAAGATATGAGGTGGCAAAGTAGGGACCTTCGCACTGCTTGAGTTTCTGGGCAGCCCAGAAACTCAAGAACAGGTCTGACAACATTTTCTATAGCTTAGATCTCACAGATTAGTTAAGTTTTGGCCATGAATGTTGATTAAGGTTGTAGTGTGTCGGTAATACTACAACATTAGTGGAAAATCAAGCCAAAAAGCATCAACAACACTGATTTAATTAAGGTCAAACCACCCACCCTAAGAACAGGCTATGGATTTCTGAGTTTGTTGATGAACACTCAAGAACACCTATAGCGACGGGTATGTCGCTATAGGGCCCTTTTAGCGACAGTTTATTTAAAGAATTAATTATATTAATTAAATAAATAGAAAAAAATGGTTTTTAATTATTAAAAATACATAATAAATTATGAAAAATTATTTTAAAGTCCGAAAATTAGTTTTTAATTATTTTAAGTATATTTCAAAAATATTTAATATTTTTGGAATATAAAAGATATTTAATTTATTTAATTATAATATTAAATAAATTAGTGAAAAATGATTTTTATACTTTAAAAATCATGAAAAATTATATTATGCTAAAAGAAAATATTTTAAGTTATTTTTAATGACTTTTGATATTTTATGATGAATTTTATTAAGGAATTAATATTAATGATAATTAGTTTATTTAATAAATATATGAAATAAATGTTAGAAAAATAGAATTAATGATTTAAAAATCATATAAAAAATGATTTAAGTGTTACAAAAATATTTGAAGTTATAAAATATAAATTTTGGTATTTTGTCATGAAAATATTAATATTTTAATATTAATAGCAATTAACGGATAATGAATTTAAGTGTTTAAAAATCATATAAAGGTAATTTTAAAGTATTAAAAATACTTTGTGATATTATAAATATATTATAATATTATGACATCTATTTCATTAATATTTGATAATAAATAAATATTAATGATAAAGGAATTAAGTAGTATTTAATTCATATTAATATGATATTAATGATTGAAAAATGGTGATAAATGATAATAATTATTTAAAAATTATTATGAGACTTGGAAAAATATTTCGACTGTTAATAAATTATCTTAGTTAATGGTTAAGTGTTAGGTAGAGTTTAATTGAACTTAAACTCGTGAATTTTTCAACTAGTAATCATTCGACGTTAGAATTTTAATAGGATTCAAGTCGGTCGAAATAGTTTAACGATCATCGATCCTTATGTGTGTTATAAACTTATAGGGTTATGTGTTATGTGTTATGTGTTTAGGTTATTCTATGTTTATATATATAGTAGTATTATATTGTGATGATATTATTCTAATATTGGAGATCTATATTACTAATATTAGGTCTTCGGATAAAGCGTTATAAATTGCGTAGCGGTAATCAACGGTTCAGGCAAGTTTTACTTAACTCTACTAAGAGTTGTTTCATTCAGATATGCTTCTAGTTAATCATTGATGATTGCCATTGTAGAATTGTACTATGTACATATTGCATGTATAAGTCAGGTATGAAAGGCTGATCACCTTCATTACCCTTCGGTTCAGATATATTTGTTCATGTTCAATAGTTGTTCAATCAAAAGTTTGTTCCTGCTAGTTCACAATTATATTGTTGAATTATAGCCAACTTATTATTCAGATTCTTTCAATCATGATATATCGTTAAATTATTGAACTTAAACTTGTTGGGCAATCTTATGCTCACCCTTGCTATATCATGATAAACATTGAAGATTAAGACGAATGCGTCGGATACAAGGAAAGGTTAAAGACAGTTCCAGCTTAAAGTTAATGTGCGCGATTAGATTTGTATAAGTATTGTATATTAATGTTATTGTAAGTTAAATAAGTTATGTATCGTGTATTAAGTTAAGGTTACTCGACATTGGGGAAAAGTGTGTAAGTTTAATGTATAAACAATTTATGTTTATATCTTCCGCAAATATAGTAATAGTGTTAGAATGATTGAACCAGATCCGCGGTGATTTGGACCCGAATTCGGGGCTCTCACATTTGGTATCAAAGTTGTTGGTTATGAACCATAGGTAGGAATACCCGAGACCAATAACCGCAGTGATTGGGATAAGATCTAACTCACATAGAGTTAGTCAGTCGGTAAGATTCAAAGACTAAAAACACAGTGATAGGAGATCGTAAAGCAAAACGATCAAGACATAGTAATGAATCCTAATATATACGATGAGATCACCCCGTGATCTAATTAAGTGATAGTATGGGATAAGAATCAATCTAATGATTAAAAAGTATACAACAACGATTGTTGTGTCTGTTGTACTATGAATTGGTATAGATTCAGGAAAGAATTACGAATACGAGTTAAATGAAATTCGTATTGAGAAGGGAGTTAGTATTAGGTGGGGATTTCATTGGAGGACTCATGTCGACAGCTGAGATGTATGATTCCTTGTATGGGTGGGGAATTGTACTTGGTGTAACAACTACTTAGTTCTGGCAATGATAATAATTGAAATGTTTGTGTCGCGCTATTTGCTATATGCATGTTAAGAGGGTGATTCCTTTCTCATGTGTAGAGCAGATAGATAGGTTATAGGTAGAGAATATAAGGTTAAGTACTAGTTCTTCAAACTCATACTTATGTGACATTCTTGATTCATAGTTATATGAAATATTTATGAACCCCTCAGCGAATGGACGCCAAAGGTCTGACTAGGACAAGTTCTTAAACTAATATGATTGTGGCAAGTTAATGAACTCATAAGTGTGGTTTGACGAACTAGGTATAGTTGTGTGTAAATGGAGTATTGAGGATAATAGGAATAGAAGGATTACTAAGCAAATGATTATTAGTGGAGACATAAGTTTTTCAAAACTCCTAGCTATGCTAGACTTTGAAATTTTGACATCAAGCTAAATACGCACTATGTGCTTTTAAAAAAAATATGTAGACTCGTAATCATTTTTGAAACGGTTTAAAGTATAGTCTATGCTACTTATTTTGGCTAGACGAAGATGATTTGAAATATCAAAATATATTTTATTTATCACTCATGTACCATGTAACCTGGTGCAGAGATGATAAAAAGTTGATGGAGTTGTAAATACAGGAATACTTAGTGTGAATTTGATCTAAAATCATTGTTCCACTATTGTATGATGTGTTATGACAAATTCATACAATGACGACATCCTCAAACGGACTGTTAATACAGTACGGCATCATGACGTCATTCTCGAAAATGTTTTCAAAATTGTAAATTTGCCAACGGGGTTTGGCTACACCTAAATAATTCGATTGAATTGAATTATTGATATGAGTCTACGCTATTCGATTCAGCTAGACTAATGTTATGAAAACTCTAAGTGTTCATTGAAAGAAATTTCCCGAACCAAATTGTTTTGGTGCGGAATCCAATAAGACTGAGGTAAGAAATTTTGTGCGCCTAAGGCGGATAAGAGGAACATATTGTTCCGACCAACAGTACTTGATCAGTGCAGGGCTTATCGGGCTAATCACCCTTTGTGTTCGTAAGTTATGCCGGTTTGTGGATGAATTTCCATATAACCTTTGCGAAAATGACAGACAAATAGTCTATATGACTCCTCAGCAAAATTTGAAAATTTTTACTCATGTGAGTGGTGTATTGGGTAGTATGTGATAATGTGTGTGAATGGTGTAAGCAGTATGGTGTAAGGTGTAAGGTAAATTTCGGGGACGAAATATTTAGAAGAAGGGGTGAATGTGACAACCCGAGAATTTAAAAATTTTTTTAAAATTTTAATTAATTCATTTAAGATTCAATATTAGAACCTATACAGAAAATAAGTGTATGCGTTTGATATTTTTGAGAAGGAATTTTGAGGATTTCAAAATTCTGTAGAGGATTTAGGTGAATTATTCAGGATTAGGTGTATACGTAAATACGTTCTTTGTATATGTATACAGTATGTGGTTAAGGGTCAAGGGTTGACCAGATAAACGATATCTGTATCAAACCCTAGGTATATGTTAGGAACGTCAACGTTCAGTTAGAAAACCCTAGCAATTAACAAGAAACCCTAGAAACCGGTTCTGGAAACCCTAACTTCAGTTCTGGAAATCCAAAACCCTAATTCAGAATTTAAAACCCTAATCTGGGAACTTAAAGGATAATTATAATGCTCAAGTGCTATTAATTATAATATTAATTAGGGTAAAACTTAATTATTTAGCAAACCCTAATTCCAAATGTTTAAACCGTAATTTTTGGATTAGAAACCATAATTTATAATTAGGGAAAACCTAAGTGTTAGTTTAATAATTTTAATGTTAATTAGGAAACATTAATCCTAATTTTCATGTTATAATTAATTAGAAAACCCTAATCTAATTACGAAATTAGAAAATTATTTTTCTATTAGAAACCTTAATTTTTGGGTTGTAAACCCTAATGACCAATTTTGATACCTAATTGCTAATTTAAGAAATTTTAATTAGGAAATACTAATCCTAATTAGCAAGATTTAAATTATGATTAGGAAATTTTAATATAATTAGAAAATTCTAATTATAATTTAGAAATATTAATTTTTCGATTTTTAGAAAACCTAATTTGGAAATTCTAGAAATTATTTTTTAAAACCTAATGGTTTAAACCCTAAACCCTAAACCCTAAGGGTTTGGGCAAAAGACTTGTATGCCATTAAATCTATAATGCAAATTACTATTTTGCCCTTTTTGTATTCTTTTATTAGTTAGCTTGTAAATCTAGCCATAATATTGAGTGGGTGACTAATATATTTCCCATGTGCTCAAATCTCAGCCATTCCAGCCGAAATCATCAAGATCATAGCAATAAGTCAAAAAATAAATAGATTAAATAGAGAGAAAATAGAACTTTATTTCTCATTTTCTCCCAAGACTTTCTCTCTCCAAAATTTTCGAAATGTAGAGTGAGAAAGTGAGATAAGATAAACTAGTATCAGTCCATAACAAGCCATGAACAGATCACTAAGATCAGAAATCAAGAACAAAGCTTAAGAGGTATAAACCCTAATTTTTGTAAATCATGTGATTTGATGTTGTTAGTTGTTTAAAGTTATGTATTAAGGTGTCACTTGATTTTCTAGGTTGCTATATAGTGAATCAATAATATCAAAGTGCTCGTAATAGTCATTTTAAAAAATCTGGAAAATTGGAAAATTATGGCCTGACAGTCATATGTCAGAGGCCCTAGATCTTTCTTTGTTTTAGATATATGTTGTTTTATGTTATAAATGTGTTCTATGTCATTAGGAATTTGATCTGAAGCTAGAAACAAGGCCAGATCATTAGTAGATTGAAAGATATGAGCAGTCAAACTGCGTTGACCACCACTTAATCGATCGCTTCTACGGGTAACCTAGTTTGTCCGTAAAAGTCCGATGCGATGATTTTCTAGGCCATTGATCTTGCTTCTGGTAATGTATTTAGTCCAGTTGTTGTTTTGTGGTTGAAGTCTGACATGAATACTATATGATGAAGTCTTTAGTTCAATCACATCCTTGTCAGAATCGCAAATATTTATGGTCAAACTATGTTGACCGATCAGCCTTAAGAACTTTCTGGAAAACCCAGAAAATTCAAGACCTGGTTCATGATCGCTATTTTGACCAGCTTTAATCTTTCATATGATATGTTGTTTAATGGATCTAATGCTATGTTATTATACCTTGACACCTCTACTACACATTTGAATCCATAGATCACATAAAACATTCCTAGAATCAAAGATATGAGGTGGCAAAGTAGGGACCTTCGTACTGCTTGAGTTTCTAGGCAGCCCAGAAACTCAAGAACAGGTCTGACAACGTTTTCTGTAGCTTAGATCTCACATATTAGTTAAGTTTTGGCCATGAATGTTGATTAAGGTTGTAGTGTGTCGGTAATATTACAACATTAGTGGAAAATCAAGCTAGAAAGCATCAACAACACTGATTTAATTAAGGTCAAACCACCCACCCTAAGAACAGGCTATGAATTTCTGGGTTTGTTGATGAACACTGAAGAACACCTATAGAGACGGGTCTGTCGCTATAGGGCCCTTTTAGCGACAGTTTATTTAAGGAATTAATTATATTAATTAAATAAATAGAAAAAAATGGTTTTTAATTATTAAAAATACATAATAAATTATGAAATATTATTTTAAAGTCCGAAAATTAGTTTTTAATTATTTTAAGTATATTTCAAAAATATTTAATATTTTTGGAATATAAAAGGTATTTAATTTATTTAAATATAATATTAAATAAATTAGTTAAAAATGATTTTTATACTTTAAAAATCATGAAAAATTATATTATGGTAAAAGAAAATATTTTAAGTTATTTTTAATGACTTTTGATATTTTGTGATGAATTTCATTAATAAATTAATATTAAAGATAATTAGTTTATTTAATAAATATATGAAATAAATGTTAGAAGAATAGAATTAATGATTTAAAAATCATATAAAAATGATTTAAGTGTTACAAAAATATTTGAAGTTATAAAATATAATTTTGATATTTTGTCAAGAAAATATTAATATTTTAATATTAATAGCAATTAACGATAATGAATTTAAGTGTTTAAAAATCATATAAAGGAAATTTTAAAGTATTAACAATACTTTATGATATTATAAATATATTATAATATTATGACATGTATTTTATTAATATTTGATAATAAATAAATATTAATGATAAATGAATTAAGTAGTATTTAATTCATATTAATATGATATTAATGATTGAAAAATGACGATAAATGATAATAATTATTTAAAAATTATTATGAGAGTTGGAAAAATATTTCGACTGTTAATAAATTATCTTAGTTAATGGTTAAGTGTTAGGCAGAGTTTAATTGAACTTAAACTCGTAAATTTTCCGACTAGACCGTCGGGACGTTAGAATTTTGTCGGATTCAAGTCAGACTAAAATAGTTTGACCTGATACTGATCCTTATGTGTGTTATAAACTGATAGGGTTATGTGTTATGTGTTTAGATTATTCTATGTATATATATATATAGTAGTATTATATTGTGATGATATTATTCTAAAATTGAAGATCTATATTACTAATATTAGGTCTTCGGATAAAGCGTTATAAATTGTGTAGCGGTAATCAACGGTTCAGTCATGTTTTACTTAACTCTACTAAGAGTTGTTTCATTCAGATATGCTTATGGTTAATCATTGATGATTGCCATTATAGAATTGTACTCTGTACATATTGCATGTATAAGTCAGGTATGAAAGGTTGATCACCTTCATTACCCTTCGGTTCAAATATATTTGTTAATGTTCAATACTTGTTCAGTCAAAAGTTTGTTCCTACTAGTTCACAATTATATTGTTGAATTATAGCCAGCTTATTGTTCAGATTCTTTCAATCATGATATATCGTTAAATTATTGAACTTAAACTTACTGGGCAATCTTATGCTCACCCTTGCTATATCATGATAAACATTGCAGATTAAGATAAATGCATCGGATACAAGGAAAGGTTAAAGATAGTTCCAGCTTAAAGTTAATGTGCTCGATTAGATTTGTATAAGTATTGTATATTAATGTTATTGTAAGTTAAATAAGTTATGTATTGTGTATTAAGTTAAGGTTACTCAACCTTTGGGAAAAGTGTGTAAGTTTAATGTATAAACAATTTATGTTTATATCTTCCGCAAATATAGTAATAGTGTTAGAATGATTGAACCAGATCCGCGGTGATTTGGAACCCGGATTAGGGGCTCTCACACCTTTCCTGCTTAACGCATCTGCAACCACATTCGCTTTGCCCGGATGATAAAAGATCTCACAATTGCAATCTTTTATCAATTCCATCCATCTTCTTTGACGCATGTTCAGGTCCTTCTGAGTGAAAAATATACTTCAGACTCTTATGATCTGTGTAGATTTCATATTTCTCTCTATAGAGATAGTGTCTCCATATCTTCAGAGGAAATAATACAGCAGCCAATTCCAAATCATGAGTCAGATACCCTTTCTCATAATCCTTCAGTCGCCTTGATGCATATGCAATAACTTTGCCGTTCTGCATAAAGACACAACCCAATCCTTTGTGTGAGGCATCACTATACACCACAAATTTTCCTGTACTATCTAGTAATGACAACACAGGTGTCATGCTTAATTTCTTCTTCAAGTCCTGGAAACTTTCTTCACATTTCTTCATCCAAACAAATTTCACAGCTTTCCTTGTCAAATTTGTTAATGGAGTGGCTATCTTAGAAAAATCTTGAATAAATTGTCTATAATAACCGGCTAGTCCCAAGAAACTCCTCACTTCTGACGGTGTTCTTGGTTGTTCCCAATTAATTACAGCTTCCACTTTTGATGGATCCACTGAAATCCCATCTTTGTCAATCACATAACCCAAAAATTGTACACGATCGAGCCAAAATTCATACTTAGAGAATTTTGCGTACAACTTCTCCTTTCTTAGTGTCTCCAATGTCAAACGTAAATGTTCTACGTGTTCTTCTTGAGTTTTGGAATACACTAGAATGTCATCCATAAATACCACCACAAACTTGTCTAAATATGGTTTAAACACCCTGTTCATTAAATCCATGAATGAAGCAGGGGCATTGGTTAAACCAAAAGACATCACCAGAAACTCGTAATGTCCATACCGAGTTCTGAATGTCGTTCTAGGTATATCCTCCTTCCTTACCTTCAATTGGTGATACCCACTTCTCAAATATATTTTAGAGAAGTATTTAGCACCCTTCAACTGATCAAACAAGTCATCTATTCTTGGTAATGGGTATTTGTTCTTAATAGTGACTTTGTTTAACTCCCTATGATCAATGCAAAGACGCATTGATCCATCATTCTTCTTCACGAATAATACTGGCACTCCTCACGGTGATACATTTGGTTGAATATACTTCTTGTCTAGCAGCTCTTGCAATTGCACCATCAGTTCCTTCATCTCTACCGGAGCCATTCTGTACGGGGCTTTCGATATCGGTGATGTTCTTGGAGCTAAATCGATCACGAGCTCAATCTCTCTGTCAGACGAAAGTCCTGGAAAATCCTCCGGAAATACATCTACAAATTCCCTAACCACTGGTATCTCTTCCAGTTTCACACCCTTCTTCTAAGTATCGACTATGTAAGCTAAATAACCCACACAACCTTGACTTAACAATTTCTTGGCCTGCATAATCGTCAGACATTTCATTTGTCTAGGCGATTTGCTACCATAGAAAATTACCTTTGATGGAGTCATAAGGTTTACACACTTCTTTTGGCAATCAATTACCGCTCCATAATTGAATAGCCAATCCATTCCAAAAATTACACCAAACTCTCTAAGTCTAATCGGGATTAAATCTACCATCATGATATTCCCCTTAATGTTCACCCTACAATTTTTGTATATAAACTTAACATGAATCACTTCCCTATTCGTAATTTCTATATTCAAAGAGAAATTCAGTTCTTCTCTAGGCAATTCTAACCTCTTAGCAAATTCATCAGATATAAACGAGCAAGTAGCACCCGAATCAAACAATAGATAAGCATCAATATCATTGATTAAGATAATAGCTGACACCACATCTTTTGATTGCACAACATCTTACACAGTCATGTTGAAGGTTCTAGCTGTGGGTTTTTATGATGATGTTGGTCTAGCAATGGCCCATGTTCCTCCACTGCTACATCCATTTCTTCTTGATGTCTCTCAAGCCTTCTCCTTAGGGAATTCACGAGCAAAGTGATCATTGGACCCGCACATGAAGCAAACGTTCTTCTTAGGTTGAGTACAATTTGGGGCGATGTGACCCTCATGGCCACAGTTGAAGTATACACGTTTCCCCATTAAGCACACACCCTTGTGAAACTTCTCGCATGTAACACATGCTTTAAACTTCTTATTTTGCTAGTTACCCTACTGGTTTCCAGCACCCACATTTCCGTTCCATTTCCTCTTCAAATTATTGTTGCCATTTCCACTACCTCCACTACCATTCTTAACCTCCACCTCATTCTTATTCTTTTTCTGTTCCTGATTGAACTTTGTCACTGCCTCGCTTCCACCTTCAGCGAGTATTGCCTTCTCCATCACTGCTGCGAATGTCTTCAGCTGGAACAGGGAGACCCTACTGTACAACCAGGGCTTCAGTCCCTGTTCAAACCTCTTTGCCTTGCGTTCGTCCATGCTAACTTGATATGGCACAAACCTCGCCAACTCGTTGAATTTCGCGGTATACTCAAATACCGTCATCGTTCCCTACTTTAGTTCTAAAACTTGCACTTCTAGCTTACTCTTCAAACTCTCTGGAAAATAGGTCTCTAAGAATATCTCCTTAAACCTATCCCAGGTCATCACCCTTGGCCCTTCTCGAGTTTTATTGGTCTGCCACCAATAACTAGCCTCTGCTTTCAACATGAATGTTGCAAAAGCAGTTTTCTGATCATCCCCTACCCTAGCGACATCAAACACCTTTTCTATCTCCATAATCCATGTCTATGCCTCGACTGGATTCATGGACCCACGGAATTCAGGTGGTCCAACCGCCTTAAAATCCTTAAATGTTGTACCTTAGTTCTGTGGTTGATTCTGAAATGCTCCTGTCAGTAACGTCACTAGTTGTTGAACAGGGTTAGCATCAACATTGTCGTTATTTGTTCCTTCAGTGGTTCTCTGTCGTGGTGGTTGACGTCTTGGAGGCATTTTCTGTTAAAATATACATTTATTAAATTATTACTCAACTTCTTTAAATATTTTCTACTTAACTTGCCTTCATAAAAGAAAAAATCACATAACACATAACACTTTGAATAAAATAATAAATTTTATATATTCATAATCTCTTTGAAAATATAAAACAATAGCATCACCGCTATTTACATAACCTTCCTGAACTACAAAAGTTTCAGGACAACATCATCATTATCATATCCCATGGTTACATAACACTAGGGATTTACACATTATTTAACATTTTATTAATCACATACATTCCCTATGATGTCCTACTAAGATACTACATAGCCTTCCGACGCTCTTCTTCCATAACCCGGAACATTGTTCAACGATCTAACACGTATGATGGAAGAGTCTCGAACTGAATCGGATAACTCATGACCCGATCTTGAGCTTGATTAATCACGATGTTGAATACTTTATCCATCTCCTCCATCTTCATCATCTTTGTTTGTGCGTCTCTTACTGCTATCCCGGTTCGTTGATAAGTTTACTCGTATACGTCTTCAGCTCTTTCCCTTTTAGTAGCTTCTTCCTTTAGCTTGTTCTTCAGTTCTGCGATCACCTCGATCAGTTGTTCATTCACTCCTTCAGTGTGTACTATCTTCTCCTCGACATTAGTCAGTCGTTCATTATGATTCTGGATCTCGTAGTCCTTCTGTGCCATCGAGGTCTGTTGCTCAGCTACTATCTCTTGCAACTCCTCGGCGGTGTTCCAAAGTTCCACGTTGCGATCGTAGACTTCATCATACATACGAACAACTATCGAGGTTAGTGGAATTTCTTCCTCCTCATCCTCATTCAACTGTGGCAGCTCAACGGGATCCTCCTCATCCATTTCTACATCATCATCCTCATCTTCAACCACTATGACCAACAGGGCTGACTCCCGTGGCAGTAGTTATTCCCAAAACACCTAAATGTCACGAGACTCCTCTTCTCTAGGCATCTGAGGTCCCTCCTCCCTAGCCTAACTGGATTCTCTTACATTAGTCATTCTGACAACAAAATTTTAAGTTTTAAAATATTAATCATTACTACTCGACACTCACGAGCACATAAGTTGTAAACACATAAGCACATAAGTGTTTTATTACTTCTTCCTTGAAACTTGATAAGAGTTTATCATCACTATCTTTTCAAAGGTTACTTCCTAAGGCTTTTTTTCCCCACCTAAGGTTCATAACCTAAAGCTTTGATACCAACTTGCGACACCCCCAAATCTCGGTACTTTATTACCTCAAGATTTGGTGTTCACTTAATTAAAACATTCATATATAACTACCCAATCATAATAAAAATTGAATAATAAACCTTCCCTTCAGGGATTACATTAATAAAAATTTCACAGGTTATCTAACCTTTAAGTACAATCATTCAAATGTAGAAATTAAATAAATACTTCATTACATCAATCAAATTAAAGTCTGATAAATAATTGTCAACATATTACAAGTTTTCAATACTTGTTCATCTTTCCCTTTCCTTTACTGGTGCTAGGTACATCGACCTTTTCATCCTTAGCTGTAATAGTTATATAAGCAAGAGTGAGCAAACAAAGCTCACTTGAAATATCAATGAATAAAATCTTTACAACAACTGCCAAGTAATAGGCTCAATAGAACTGAACAATATGTTCTATTAACATTTTGAAACATATAACTGAGGGTCTAATGACCACGAACCATGTCCACAGTTATAAGTAATCTTTCAACTTAAACTTTAACAGTCATAAGACTATAAGGACTCCACGTACTTAGGGGGATCAGCCCTTCGTACAATGTATTGTGCACAACCATTTCAACGCTAAGCGTAAACCCCTAATAATAGGGTTGTTCATCTCAATATTTAGATTACAAGTCCACACCAAAGTAAGTTTGGTTTGGATACATTTCAAGGGAAATTTAGAATTCAAAGGTCATCAACTAAGGATTAGTTGAATAAAAAGGTAATAACTCTATGTTACGGAAAAAACCATAATTGAATCAACATTGTATACTAAGTTCATGCTTTAGGAATAATCTAATAGCATAAAGATTGAATAATATATCATACCTTACTTTGAACAACATTAAGCTAAGGTTAAATCTTAGAATTGAATATTAAGCATGCATAATAAGTAATAACTTGAACGCTAAACTTGTTCATCAGAATAAAGATACTGGCATTATAAAAATAACAAGTTTAGGTTTAGAAAAACATGCACAACATAATAATAGAACTAGCTCAACGAAAGTGTTGTGTTAGGAAAACTTGCATAATTGTAATTGAACTAGAAATAATAACTTGTTCAACGAAACAAGTTAACAATAAGAATAACTTGATCAACATAATCAAGATAAGGTAAGTAAACTTGCACAATGAAAATAAACTTGTGCAACAAAGTTTTAGGGTTAGAAGAACTTGCCTTGCGTATAAGCTATACCGAATTAACTTGAATCACAATACCCTATATATATATATATATATATATATATCATCATGACATAATTAGTCACTACCACATTATATATATAACTAAGTACATTCATCATTTAAGTTTTGATTTTGATTCACATAATCAAATTACATTAGTAATAAAACTAGTTAATCGTTAATAACATATTCATTCTTAGCATAGAAATACTGAAATCATAATTTAACAGTCCTACTATTAACACATAACAACTTTTTCAGACTTTTGTGTAAATAAATCACACTTTCTCGACCATTATTCTCGCTAACTTCATGCTACTGCAAGTGCCACATTTACACTATGGGCTATATGGCGTGCCAAGCTAAGCGTTGTGGGCGTGAGACACAAACAGCCAATTGTTGGCTACAAACGCAGAAAAAAATACATTGATGGGCAGGCTTACAAGACCGAACTCTAGACTTGGGTGACCAAATTTCTAAGAATAACATGAACAAAAGCCAAATTGGCCTACAAGCTACTTTCTAACAACCTAATTAACATGTAATACTTAAAGAGACTTCATATAAACATAATGTAAAGACTCTTAACATGATTCTACCCATAAAACAACATAAACATCGAATTTAAAACACCCAATTTCACTGTTTTTGATAAAACTTCACTTTTTTACATTTTTAATGAAAATCATCACTGTAACTTTATTTTTCAATCAAAACAGTTAATTCCAAGTACCTTTTTTATGTTTATTCATCCTCTTTCAAATTCAATAGTCAATTTATAAGTTAGACAACTAATAAAATCTTAATTTTACTTTAAATTAAGCCATATTAATACATATTCATATAAACTCACTATAATATGGTTTTCTTTACAAATTACATACATGAATTAGTTTATCTATACTCATATATAAACTTATGAAAATAATCTTATAACCAACAATCTATCATACCAAGTTATATACAACACACAATTCAAGCTTCACAAAGTTTTTACAGAGAATTTTGGAAGAGAAGACAACCACAACTTTTAGAAAAATAGAAGCAAGATGATACCTTAATTTTTAAGAAGATGGTGGCTATCTTTGATTCTCAAGCTTCTCTTCTCCAATTTCTCTCTAAAATTCTCTAGCCTTTCTTCTTCTCTTATTTTTCTTCTTTTGAGTCTTTCTTCTCCTAACTCTATCTTACGTACTAAAATATAACGTATAGTAATAATATATATTAATTATATAATATAAATATAGATATAACTGATATCAGTTATCTAAGTTTTTTAAAATCAAAAGTCATAAGGCTTGTTTGGCTAACATAATTAAAATTAATCAATTAATCCTTATACCGTGTTTGGTAAAACACAATTAGATTAAAGACTTAATATGCATTAAGCCTTATTTGGCAAAACTAAATTAAACTCTTTTAATTTATTTTCATAACTCCTTTATAGTAAGGTTATTTGTCAAACTTTTATTTAATTTAATTTTCAATAATCAATTTAATTAATTCTAATAACAATTTATTAAATTACTTTAACATATAAATCAATAACACATAATTATAATTTCCTTTATAATTATAACTTTATTTAATCAACTAACACATCATTTTCATTACAAATAAGATTAAAATATAATTATTCATTTAATCATTATAAACTCTCTAACTTAATTATTAAATTAAATTAGAATATTATCTCATAACAATAAATTTTCTTAACTCCTTAATTATTTACTTAACAAATAATTAATCAATCAAATCAAATCAAATTAAATATTTATTAAATATTCATTCAACAATAAACATGTCCATTAAATATTTATATAATTCAATAAATATTTAAAATTACAATTTAAAATTTTGGATTGTTACAAGAGTCGCCACTTGTCGACGTCGGGATTTTTATTTGTCCATTTTCTGTTCTTCTCTTTTAGTATTCTCATGTTAGGTGAGTTTTGTTTGAAAAAACAAGTTGTGAAAAGGTCCGACATGTATATGTCGACGATTGGACTGTAAGACTCGCCAGTTGGTATTTTAAATGGTTGTACCAACTCAACCGAGAAAAGGTTTGCACATTGACCTAGTGATGTGACATTATTTGATTGGTCTGTGAAACCGAGATTCGTTAGGGTTTGGGGGCTTGATTATGCCAAGGGAAGGTGTTAAGTACCCCTTGACATCCGTGTTACCATTAAACCATTATCTGAATGTGTGTGTGTAGATCAATGTGCAATTATTTGGAAATAGTGATATGCCTCGTTTTCACCTATATATAAAGGATTTGAATTTTGTATATAAGTTCAGTTTTAACAAGATATAGCAATGACGTTTTGATAAAAAGAGGTTTTTTAAACTCTTATGCTCAATAGTAATTGAGGCCTTTGATACTTCCATTTTATTAAATGTTCGACTTGGTTGCTTTTATTTTCGAGATGTGAGGCATCCTCGAGAAAATAAAATATATAGTGGTGCCGAACTCCTTGTGGGTATAAGAGTCATCTAAGGAAATTCAAACATCGTGAATAATTTACAAGCCATGTACAACTAAAAATGTCCATCACGGGAACCGAATCTAGATTCAGGAGACTAAATATATGATCACATGATTCCTAGGCTCATATGATGTAGCAATTTATATGAAAGCTGTAAACAATTATATATATATATATATATATATATATATACACACACACAGATAATCAACCACCATGAAGCACCTCCATGGGGGATTGAAAATGTAAATAAAGCAGTAAAAACCAATCAACTGCCACAAAGTAAACTCTAGGCGGGACTAAATATAAAGAAAGGAGTAAAATGCCACGAAGTGAACTCCAGGCCTGACAGAAATTTAAATATATATATATAAGCATTAAACGCTCCGAAAATAAATCCAGGCTCATCGAACAGAGTTCGACAACTGTTTATATATATATATATATAAAAATAATAAACGCTCCGGATGTAAATCCAGGCTCATCGAACAGAGTTCAACAACAGTTTATATATAAGGATATATATAAAAGCCATAAACGCTCTGTATGTAAATCTGGGCTTAATCGAGGCATAACTCGATAATGTCAGTATATATATAATATAAATATATATATATATATATATACAAAGGAAATAAAAAGTTGCGGACCGAAGTCCAGGCACATGCACACAACACGACTCTCAAAGTGAATAACAGTGTGTGCAAGAAGTGTAGAAAAGGCTTTAAATGATGTAAGAAGGCTTACAGTGGACTGCCAAAGAAGACTTCATTAGCTTTAAAGGCTCCCGCTGGTAAAAAAGTAGCCAAATATAAGCTCACAAATGTTTGGAATGAGAAAGCACTCAATTTATAGTGTGTACAGAGCAAATATTGAAGTGCTGCCATTTGTCGCTTTCATTAATCTGCTACTGCTCTGTTCATTAATCTCTACTGCTGCTAGGTTTTGAGCTGCTGTCGCTCTTGAGTTTCGACTGGGCATTTATAGCTTCAGCTCTGGTTAGACCGTTTTAATGCTTAGGCAGTTGAGGTTTGCTGCTCCGAACCTCTAATTTCTCTTAGCTGGTTCTTCGGGCTTATATTTTTGCTGGGATTTTCGGTTTATTTAGCTCTTAGGGACCAACATCTACTATTTCTGTTTTAAGGGATAGTGTTGCCTGGGAATGAATCGGGCTGGACTTTCTGCTATCACCAAGATTAGATTATCTATATGTTCTCCTTTCTAACTAAAAATAGTCGTTATTTATGTAATTTACTTATATTTAGCCCATTGGTTTCTGGTATAGTTTCCTTATATAGCTTCCTCATCTTGGGCCTGTCCCAATATGATGTAGCTATATTTCTGGGGTATGCCCCTTGCCTTCGTAAATTGGTTCCTTTAATACAAACAAAAAGTTAGCAAAAAAAAAAATTGGACAGGGCTTCCTCGCCTTTTTTATTTTCAAAATGGTTGCCCCAAGCCCTCTATTTATAGAGGGGGCGCCGCAGGTGTACCTACGGCTGCCCGGGGTGCCCCGGGCTCCGTGGATCTTGCCGTCTCAAAGTACGTGCATACGTGCAATGTGTTGTCCGCTAAAACTTTTATAACTTCAATCTGGGCATTCGATCGAGGTTTATAAGATCTTTTATAGCATGATTGTTGTCGAGAGCTACACAATGACATGGGATAAGAGGTTGTACGAAGTCGGGAAGATGGGACCATGCCCAGGCCGCCTTCAAGCTTCAAATTCTCTCCGGTGTGCTGTCTTGTGTAGTAGTCACTCGGGATTGGAGCTATTTGCTTCTTGTAGGACACTTTTATGTGTAATATATGTTGAAATGTTGTTGAGACAAAATGATGATTTTGCCCCTGACCGGTGCTATCTCCGGTTTGGGCTAATTTAGCAGTCGTTGCTCGGGGTCATCTTTGAGATTGGGCTGCTGCTAGTGCTGAACGTCCTCAGGGTTTGTCTCTAAAATGTGTCTGTCCTCCCAGGGTTATCTTCGGGTTTGGAATTGAGTGCCTCGGGGGTATCACCGAGGTTGAAGCTGATCGCAGGGGTTTGAAACAAGCATTTCCGGGGTTATCTCCAGAACTACAACTGCATGCCTCGGGGTTATCTCTGAGGTTTGAACTGTATCTCCCGGGGTTGTCTCCGTGATTGGAACTGAGTATCTCGGGGTTGTCTTCGAGATGGAACTGAGTATCTCGGGGTTGTGTCCGTGTTGAAACTGAAACTCCCGGGGTTGTCTCCAGGACTTGAACTGAATATCTCGGGGTTGTCTCCGAGATGGAAAACTGAGTATCCCTGGGTTGTCTCCGGGACTATACTGATTTGACTTCCAGGATTATCTTTGGAAGGCAATTTTGCCCTCCTGCAAGGTTAGTAACAGGAATTCAAAATTTCAAGTGTCTATAAGGATCCCATTTCAAATATATATAGCCTTGTGGTGACACAACAAACGATATATAAATAAATAGGTAGACAACTATTGTCAATTACATCTTCATGTAACTCCTTTTATGCCTCTTAGATTATTTTGATCAAGTGGTGACACATCCAAACCAAAATTATCCAAGTTAAGTCCAACCTAGCACTTTCATATATTCAAATAGAAAAATACCGTCCTTGTGGTGACACAACAAAACAGTATTGTTTAATCTCATTAAAATCATCAAATGTGATAAATTAACATCTTAAATATTTAATACATGCCTTGTGGTGGCACAACAAACTCGTATTAAATATTTAATACTCTGGTAATTTTATCATGCTAGAAGGCAACGTTCGATATTCCAAATATCTTTGAACACTTAGGACTTAATATAAATACTTTGAGGGGTTTGTTATTAATTGTCTCATCTTATTTAGCGTGCACATGGACATATATATATATATATATATATATATATATAATACACGTCATATTAATTAACATGCAAAACATGTTTGATAATATATAATATATATACATAGTATAAGCATGCATATAGAATACATTATTCTACCCGGATTGATTATGAACATTATTCTAGTTTGGTTCACTAGAGCCACCAAGTGAACCAAAAGGTCAAACCTTGGAGTGCTAAAAATAAATTTAAATATAACTATTACATTTAAATCACGGGCTCCATTACAAACGGGTCTTCATGCGCTCTTTGTTCCTTGGTCTCCAATTCTTTAAGTAATTCTAACTAATAATATTACATAAACTATTTACAATAAACAGAAACCTTGATCAGCAGTCAAGGGGAAGTATATAGGAGGGAGAAAGAAATTACATCAAGAAAAATTAGAGAAGACGAGGTAGCATACCCCATTTAATAAAACTAATATATCCATTCATCAAAAACTAAAATAAAATTCAATCGCATTGGTCAATAGTTCATAATCAACCCCATTTATTATCATACACATCACTATATGCATCAATAAATAACATTCATCTCATGAATCATAAATACATTCCATATATGCATCCATATCAATTAATGGGCAAACGTTTTGCTAATATTTAGTTTTGAAACAAAATAAACTTCTTTTATTTTAATCAAAACCAAATCCAAATTAATCTCCTTTAATTTTTAGTAATCTGAAATCAAATTTCAGAAAAAATAAACTCTTTTATTTTAAACTTTTATCAATTTAATAAACCATTTATTTCAATTGAAGAAAAAACAAAATTTTCATTTTCTGTAAGGGGAGGGTGCAGCTGCGCCTAGAATGAATTAGGTCATGGCAATGAATTGCTACCGACCTTTGGGAAAATCGACACTCTGAGAATAGTGCAATTTACGCCCGAATGAACTAGGGCGCGATGCAGCTATGCCAGGTTGTAGTACCAGAAAATTTTCTAATGCCCAAAATTCGATCCAATCATATATGATACATACATGAAATCACAAAGATTGATAATTAGCATATAGGTAAACTCTGATACCATTATTAGGTTTGCACGTTGCGCGATTACATAATTAAATCACATAAATAAAGCGGAAGCGCAAAAGAGGAAATTTTAAAATTTTAATGCAAACCATCACCATGATCATCCTATATGCTTAGTTATCAATACATACAAGAAGGAGAAGAAGATGAGATTCATACCCTTGTAGATCGAGCTTCCACAAGTATAAGTTCTAGTCTAACTTGAATCCACGAGATTGATTCCTTCCCTTAATCAATGCAAGTAACCCAAGCGATTGGCATCTAGAGGTGATCCACCAAGGAAGAAGAAGAACTAAGAAGGTGGGTGTTTGGCTAAACCCTAATTCTATCTCTATAGAATCTCTGTACTCTCCCAATGCTAATAATTAAGCGTGTTCTATATGTAACCCCGTTCTATAATAAGAGTTTCTTATTTATAGATGTAGGCAACCCTCTTAACTATTTAGGATTAGGGTTTCATATTAATTAATTAAACCCTTTTAATTAATTAGGTTTCCCAATCCAATTGGGAATAATTTAACTTTTTTAATTAAATAGTCCCTTAATCTTATTAAGAATATATATGAGAGAGAGTGTCTTATAATAGTATTAATAATAATAAGACTCCTCTTATTAATTTATATTTAATATTTCCAAAATATTAAATAATAAATATTAAGCTATTTAATTTATTCCATCACAATAGATAAATTAAATATACTTAACTTATTATTATGATTATGACATTAGCTTCTTTAATAATTAGTCTTCCTTTAATGGTGTGACCTTTTAGGTTCTCCATATTAAACCGGTTGTGAATAAATTAATTAGAACAATTGTAATCTTATTTAAATAAATAAATTAAACTAATAATTCATTTAATTATATAATATTTATTCAACAATAATGGTAAGCCCCCTTGGCGATCAACGACTTTCTAGATAATATATATTTCAACATTAATCATAAAAGAACCTTTGAGTAAATAGTTACCGTATAATTCATTCCTTCTACCATACAATGTCTTAATTAAATATAAGACATGGATTTACTATCAAGTCTTATTTTATTTAATTATATATATTTCGATCCTAAATACACAAATTCTGATAATCCAAATTAGAAAAAAAATTCTTATTTCATTCTGCCTTGGCCAAGGACTACTGAGTTGTTATTTATCAAATCACATAGGACATTCACTTCTTTTATTATAAGTGGTAGGTCCTTTATTGATCATTCATTATCTTCATTTATAATTAATAATACCCAAGCATACCATTTGATATACCCTTAGGGTCTTAAGGGACATGTCAAAGTACATAACTCATCATACATAAGATACTATAATGATCTCAAGTCTAAGGATTACTTGTATTACTATCACTAAAGGAATTCCTATTGATAGGCGAGTAAAACTTCATTAGGTTTTCCTTAGCGAGCCACGTTCAATGTACATATTTTTCAATAAGCACCTACATACTTGCTTTAGTGTCTCCACACAAATGATTATGAGATCGATCATCCTCTTCCAAAGATCAAGCAACGTATGTACCAAACTATCTGAATTCACTAATCCCCTATTTAGTAATCCATTGATTGGAAACTATTTTAGTTTTAAGCTATCTAAGAGTTTAAATCTCATTAGCATGATCATCATCATGATTCTAAAAGCATCTCTTAAAACTATGAGTTTATCACATTTAAATATAACAACATTATGTAGATAATATAAACGCCTTTAAATAAACAATTCTTTTATTAATAAATGAATAAGATTGTTACAAAGTATATGATTTATCATCATACATGATTGACTTGTATGCATACTACTTTCAAGTTGTGCATGAACCTAAGACATAGATTCATGGGTTGAATATATTTGGCTCCATGGGTGATGGAATTTAGTATTAAAAGCTTGCCCTAGGGAAATGTTAAACCTGAACAATATTTCCTGATTAGGAATATATGGACCCTCACACGAATGTGGCAAAGCCCATCCTAGGGAAAGGGGAAAGGTCAAAGGACCTCTTGTCATTCCTAATGGATCTAGTTAAAGGCCCACTCATGAAGGAGTTATTGTAATGACCGAGAATTTTATGTGCTACAATAAAGATTATATATATATATATATATATATATATATATATAAATGAATTTTATGAGGAATTTTTTTATTTTTTTTATTTTTAGGTTATGTGTTATGTGTTGAGAATTAAGTAAGTTAGTTTATTTATTTATTCCAAGTTGACTAAGGAATGAAACAAAAAGCCTTGTAACCTATTTATATATATTGTAGGTATGAGGATTAAATAACCTTAATGTTATACGTACTTAAGAGTCCAAGTATTTAATTACATAGTAGTGGACTAGCTAAGAGATTTAATTTAATATCTCAACCTATTTAAATGCAAGTCTAACTGGGTTATATTATTAAACCAATGAGAATAATTATTTTAAAGTCCAAGGTAAGTGGACTAAAAACCCTAATCAAATAAAAAGGGGTAAGGTATTTTATGTGTTGGACATATGTTAGTTTATGTGGCCCAAATAATTTAATTGGTTGCCCAAAAGTATTTGTAACTTGCCCAAACCCTAGCCCAAAATGAGATGGGCTTTCTAGATAAATAAATGAGCAAATAAAGCATTTAAAGAAAATCAAAAAGGGCAAAAACAAGGGCAGGTGGTCGGGCTATATAGGATGTAGCATGTGGGAGAGTTATTTCATTTTTCATCTCATTTTCAAAGCTACTCACCCACTCTAATAACCCTTGTTCCCTACTTTAGCCAACAAAATTAAAATGAGAACCTTAAAAGGTGGGATAACAAAGAAAATGGGAGAATTGTCCTGATAATATATATATATATATATATATATATATATGTGTGTGTGTGTGTGTGTGTGTGTGTGTGTGTGTGTGTGTGTGTGTGTGATATCTATACATTTTCAAGCTTATAAATAGAGTCCCTCTCATTTGCTAGCCAAAGTTTGCTTCATTTTATTTTCCTAAGTTTCCTAAAGAGCTAGAGAGCAAATACTTGAGAGAGAAAAGGAGAGGGGGCTACCGAACCAAGTGGGAGGAGGAGAGGAGATTTAGTTTAATTCTTCAAGCTTCATAGCATACTTTGGTAGGAGAAGAAGAAGTGCACCCAAATCAAAGTTTAAAAGTTTTCCAAACTCAAACTCTAATTAGATCTATGTGTATTTCTATGGTTGTTTTGAAATCAAATGATGAGTTTATACTTTTAAACCATATGGTGGTATATCTATGTGTTATATGATATCTTATGGTTAGATATAGCCATTTTAAGTGTTGATAAGCTTTGATGGAAAAGGAAAACAAAAACTGGTTTTGCATAAGAAACTTAACCCTAGAATTTCAGTCCACTTTGGACACACACCATTTTTGATCCATAACTTATTTTTGAGATAATTTAAAGCAATGAGTTAGATCTATGAGTTATCTAATGAACCCCACTGGAATCACTGAAAAATATTAATTGAGCCAACTGTAGAGCCTTTTCTTGCAAAACAGTTTCTGTCGGAAAATCCTTAAACCAAACTGTCCATATTTTTCCAAGGGCTGTTTCGTCCAGTTTATGAGCTCTAAAAACTCTGGTCTTTTGTGATATGTTAACATATGAAGTTATCTAATTTCTGCCCAAAATTGTGAATTTTTTGACTTCGTGAGATGGAGTTATAGTCCATTACAGATTTTATGATTTTTGAAAAAAACTATTATAACGTGGAATCTAAAGCCCATAAAATTATGCAATTTTTACTGGAGTAACTTTATGATAATATGAGGCTATTGTATAAATTTCGCAATTTTTGGATAAAAGGATATTTTTTGAATAAATGTTATAGTTTTGGACAGAAATGACCTATTTAAAAATAGGAAATGAGCTTGGAAAATTGGAAGAAAATTATTTTGTGACTAAAATATAATATATTAAGAATTTCTAGAAAATATTAAAATAATAAGTTGATTGTGTATTTTTAATGCCTATAACTGAGTTAAGAATAATTCAGAAATTAATTTATATTAAGTCATAAAATTATTTAATGTGACTTTATTGACTTATGATCATTAAAATGATGTATTAAGACTTTATAGGGGTAATTTGGTCATTTTTAATATATTATATGAATGGTACGATATTAAGAGTTAAAAATTTTAAATTATAAGAGATAAAAAATTAAATTAAATTATTTATAAGTTTATAAATGAATAAAATATTATTAAATTATTAATAATATTAGTAAATGATTAAAATATTATTAAATGATTAATAATATTAATAAATATGTAATAATATTATTAAATAATTAATAATATTAGTAAATGATTAATAATATTAGTAAGTGATTAAAATAATATTAAATGATTATAATATTATTAAATGATTATTAATATTTGTCGACGTCGGGAAATTTTTACCTTTTTTTCTAACCTTTCCTTTTTTTTGTTCTCTATTTTGTTGAGTTTTGTTTGAAAAGACGAGTTTGAAAAAGGTCCAACATATAAATGTCGACAATTTGAAAATCAGAGTCGCTAGTTGGTAGATTTGAAATGGTTGTACCAACTCAACCGATTTTGAAAATGTTTACACAAAGGCCCAATGGTTGGACTCTGTTTAACAGGCCTTGAAAACTGAGATTCATAGAGTTCGGAGGCTTGAATAAGCGGGGGGTGGGGGGAGGTGTTAGACATCCCCCGACTTCTGTGAAAACATAGTTACCATAAATTTTTAATTTCCTTAATTATCTGCATGTATGTGTGTGTGTGTGTTTATTGGGCATATGTACAATTATCTGGAAGTAATGCTATGCCTCATTTGCATCTATATACAAAGGGTTTGATTTGTATAAAATTTCAGTTTTAGGCAAGATATAACAGTGATGTTTTGAAAACAGGTTTTTAAACCCTTATGCTCAATAATAATTGAGATCTTTGATACTTCCATTTTATTCCGTATTCGACTTGATTGATTTTATTTTCAAAGTGCAAAGCATCTTCGAGAAAATAAGAAACATAATAGTGTCGGGCTACTTATGGGCATGAGAGCCATCCAAGGATGTCTAGACATAGTAGATAATTTACAAGCTGGCTGCACATCTGAAAAGTGTTCATCATGGGAACCACATCTAGATTCACAAGCTGAATCTTCGATCTCATGGCTCCTAGGCTCACATGATAGATAAATATGTACAAAAATTAGAAAGAAAACTAGATTTAAATAAATCTAAACCATTCTAGCTTCAACGGGTCTAGTTTAGTCACTTTTGAACCGGTTAAAAGTTAGAGTTGGCCATATTTAGATAAATATAGTCCACATGCTGGAAGATTAAATATCTAAATTGTAAAAGTAGTTAAAACAAATATTTAAAATCAGTAAATTTATAAATATATATAGTTATATATAAAGACAATCAACCGCCACGAACTGGAAATCAAGGCATAACTATGGAATGGAAATATATATATATATATATATATATATATATATATATAAGAAGAAGGAAAAAGACACGGATCAACGATCCATGCGTAACTAATAAGCAAGAATCTAGATATATATATATATATATATATATATATATATATATATGTCAAAGTAGTAGTAAGCTTTAAAAGCTGAAAAATCTTGTAGTGGGCTACTAAGAAGATTTCAGACCACTTTTGGAGCTTGAAAACTCGGGTTCCACCTGTTAAATTTTCATATGTCGTAGAATACTAGCTTACAAGTGTTTAGAAAGAAGAATCACAAAGTTTGGAGCACTCTAGAAGATGTTAAGGGCAGAAATGGATAAAGTTTTCTCTCTTTTTCGTTTTTTTTCAAATGACTGGTGAGGGGGTCTATTTTTAGAGAAAATTTATTACGAGTTAACCTGCGGTAGCCGCGGGTCTACCTGCGACTACCCGGGTTACCCCAGGCCTGGCAGGTCCCGTTGTTTCGAAGTACGTGCAATTGGACAACGCGTTGTCTACTCAAACCTTCATAACTTTTAATCCTGGCATCCGATGGAGGCGTACAATACCTTCCGGAAAGCCGTTGATGAGAGCTACATAATGTCATGTGATATGACATTTTTTGAATCCGGGAAGATTGGTCCATGACCAGATCTCCAAGTCTTTGCAGTTTATCTGTTGAACTGTCTTGTACAGTTTTCACTTAGGATTTAAGCTATGGTTCTTGTGGGGCTTCTTTTAAAGAAGTTTGAGTTGAAATGAGTTGATTTGGTGTTGAGTTGGCAAAATGACCATTTTTCCCCTCCTGGGGTTGTCTCCGGTTGTATGCAGTTGTAGTAGTCTTTTCTCAGGGTTGTCTGCGAGATTGGCCTGATGTTGACTCTGACTGTCCTCAGGGTTGTCTTTGAGGTTGGTTTGACCTCACGGGGTTGACTCTGAGCTTTGAACGGGATCCCCCAGGATTATCTCCAGGGTTGGACTAGGTATCCCAATGTTATCTCTGGGTTGGAACTAAATCTCCTGGGGTTAATTCCATGGTTTGAAAGTGATCTCCCGCAGTTATCTCCGGGGCTGGAACTGGATCTCTCGGTGTTATCTCCGGGTTTGGAACTTGATCTCCTAGGGTTATCTCCGAGTTTGGAACTTGATCTCCCAGGGTTATTTCTGGGACTGGAACTAGATCTCCTAGGGTTATCTTTGGGACTGGTACTGGATCTCCTAAGGTTATCTCCGAAGTTGGAACTAGATCTCCCAAGGTTATCTCCTGGGTTGGAATAGGATCTCCTGTGGTTATCTCCAGGACTGGAACTTGATCTCCCGGGGTTATCTCCGGGGTTGGAACTGGATTTGTCGGTGTTATCTACGAGGTTAGAAACTTGATCTCCTGCGTTATCTCTGGGACTGGAACTTGATCTCTTGGGGTTATCTCCGGGGTTTGAAATGGATCTCCCGGGGTTATTGAAAGTAGTATGCATACAAGCCAATCATGAATTATGATAAATATCATATACTTTCTAATTAATCTTATTTATTTATTAATAAAAGAATTATTTATTTAAGGCATTTATTATCTACATGGTGTTGTTATAATAATATATGATAAACCCATAGTTTTAAGCAATCCTTTTAGAATCATGATGAGATCATGCTAATCAGATCTAAATTCTTAGATAGCTTAAAACTAAAATGTTCCCAATCAATGAATTATTAAAAAGGGGATTAGTGTATTCGGATAGATTTGTACATACATTGCTTGCTCATTGGATGAGGATGATTGATGTGATGCCCCCAAAATAGGTATACATCACCCATTCTGAGTCGCCAAATACATAGTACTAAATTCAAATACAACTTAATTATACAACTGTCGTGTAAAATACGACAAAACATAAGCTAAGAGTTTTAATACGAATTTTTTCTTCTAGATAGTATTCAAACTCAACTGGAGTCCTTATTACATTTATTATCACACTATTTCACTGAATAATGAGGACTACTAATGCAAACATCTAGACCATCACTCCGTTCCCCTACTAGTCCCAGCTATATTCTCATTTCGTGAAGAGAACAATGAAAACAAAGGGTGAGCTCAACTAGCCAAGTAAGAAATATTATGACTAAGATAATGCAGAATAAATTATCGTTAGCCTTCAACAGTGTTAAACTGATAAAATATAATGAACATCAAGTTTAACTGATGTTGTTTGTATTAAAATAAATTTCTTGCTTGTATTAAAATTCTTTCCACTTGGATTGGTTGGTGGAAGGAGCTGGACAATTTTCTTCTGCGCTGTCAGAAGCTTGAATATGTTCTCCAATGAGTCCGCAAAGGGTGTGAAAACTCTTGGACGTTTAACTTCTCCACCTTTTTATAATAGAAGGTTTGAGGATTGTGCTTGAATCTTCCCAAATTTTAACCCCATCTCAACCATTTCTCCGTGTTTGATCATTTCTGAGAATAGTTTCCCTATGTCTGCTAGGACCCTCTCATAAAATGGAGCTTCTTGAATGTTAATGAAGGTCATTACCATCTCTGTTTCTGTCATGGATGAGATTACTTTAGTAGCCAGATGCCTCCATCTTTGGGCATACTCTTTGGATGACTCAATGTTCTGTTTTTTGACTTTTGTGATTTTATATCTATCTAGAGTCATTTATGTTTGAAAACTGTATTGGTTTAGAAAAACATGGGCTAGTTCCTCCTAGCTATGGATTTTGGAGTTGTCCAATCTGGCATACCATGTTATGGCTTCTCTAGTTAGACATTTTTGAAATAATTGCATCCTCAATTTTTCATCCTCGACATAGGATCTGAGTTCTCCAATGAACACTTTCAAATGAGTGTAAGGATCTCCCAATCCGTCATATTTCTTAAATTAGGGAGTCTTAAACTTGTCTGGATAATGAACCCATAGAAAGATGCAACGGTCCGCGTAAGTCACGCTTCCATGTATTTCAGTCCCTTTGATTGACCTAATGGTTTCTTCCATTTGTTGGACTTTTTTCCGAATATCACCAGTTTCTTGATCTTCTTTAAGATGGGTGATTTTAGGGGTTTTGTTAAATTTTTTAGTTTTAGACTCCGGTATCTGGACTTCTTTGTCAGTACCCTGGATTCCTCACGGTGCAGAGGATTCTATTTAAATGGGTATTTGTGGACCCTGAGTTTGCTTGTTTAACTCTTCTTCTTCTTCTTTTTGCTAAATTTTTGTTTGTATAAAAGTAACCAAATTACAAAGGCTAGGGGCATACCCCAGAATATAGCTACATCATATGTGGGCAGACCCAAGATGAGGAAACTATACAAGGAACTAAACTAGAGCCCCACTAGTTTGTAATGAACCAATTACAAAAATATTAACTGTTTGTAGCTTTGATAAAAGATTTACATATAGATAATCTAGACTTAATAATATTAATGACATCCTTCGCAAGATAAGTCATAGGAGGAAGAGTGTCAGAGTGGAGCTTTTTATTTCTAACCTCCTAGATTTTGTAAAAGCAAACAGCCACTGTTAGGCTAAGTATATTTCTTGAGAGCTTGGAACCTTGAAAATTTGTTTGGAAGCTCATAATAGCATCCCAAGAGTCTGGAAAGGGAGACCAATTACCAAGATTTGCAGCCGTAAGGATAACAGTCTTTGAGAAAGCACATTCGAAGAATAGATGTTCAAAAGTCTCCGGACAAAGGTTGAGCACTTATAGCCATGTCTGAAGGTGGGCTTAGTGCCTCTTTGGACTTTGAACGGGTAACAGGACCAATTGTTTCCCTACAAAAAGACTATCTAGTTTAGTTTGGATACACATTAAGAGTTTGTATTCTATGCAATGTGTCTGTTTTAAGAGTTTTTTTAATGTTCTGCAAAACAGGTATCAGTTATTTTGATAACAAAATAGCATGACAGGTATTGATAGGGAAAGGAATGCATATTACAATCTTCCTTTATATTTTGTTTTACATTAAGATTTACATGTAATTTACACAGAATTGAATTTATATGGAACAAAATTTACATGTAATTTACATTGAATTGAAAGGGAAAGGCATGAAGAGACTTCCCTTCGTGTTTGGTTTATCAGAGGTTGGCCTATCTTAGGCTACTCTCGCGGCTTTTTTGACATGAAGGTCCCTAGATCATCACAATATACTGGATGGAAAGTTAATCCGATCTTTCAATTGGATCAGATCTGGGTGGTGCCTTTCCTGAGCCTCACGGGATTAGTCTCCCTTTAGTCCACTAATCAAACACCCACAGGTTTGCCTCCAGGTGGAGGAATCACACAACATACATTCACATACATCGTGTCTCACCGTATGAAATGATGACATTATGCGAAGCACTAATACAACATGCAAATATTATGTGAGGCACTAAAGTGCAGTAAATAAAGTATTAGTACACATCCATTCAATGTAAATGCAACATTCACACACAAGCAGATAAAAAAGGGTTTTTGAAAAGGTTAAACAACGGCTTAAGCCCTCTACTGTCTCCAGCAGAGGTTCCACCTGTTGACGTCGAAAATTTTTTACCCCTTTTTATGTCCTTACCTTTTTTTGTTCTCTATTTTCTTGAGTTTTGTTTGAAAATGAGTGTTTGAAAAAGGTCTGATATATTAATGTCGACTATTGAAAATCAAAGTCGCCAGTTGGTAGATTTGAAATGGTTGTAACAACTCAACCGATTTTGGAAAGGTTTACACAAAGGCCAAATGGTTGGACTGTGTTTAACAGGCCTTGGAAACTGAGATTCATAGAGTTTGAGGGCTTGATTAAGTGGGGGGGGGGGGAGGTGTTAAGCACCCCCTCCCCAACTTCCGTGAAAACTCGGTTACCACAACTTTTCAATTTCCTTAATTATCTGCATGTGTGAGTGTGTTTATTGGGCCTATGTGAAATTATCTAGAAGTAGTGTTATGCCTTGTTTGCACTTATATTCAAAAGGTTTGTTTTGTATAAAAGTTCAGTTTTAGGCAAGATATAGCAGTGATGTTTTGAAAATAGATTTTCAAACTCTTATACTCAATAGTAATTGAGGCCTTTGATACTTCCATTTTATTCTGTATTCGACTTGATTGATTTTATTTTCGAGATGCAAAGCATCATTGAGAAAAAATAAGATATATAGCAGTGTCAGGCTCCTTATGGGCATGAGAGCCATCCAAGGATATTCAGACACATTAGATAATTTACAAGCTGGCTGCACAGCTGAAAAGTGTCCATCGTAGGAATCGAATCTAGATTCACGAGTTGAATCTTCGATCTTATGGCTCCAAGGCTCACATGATAGATAAATATGTACAAAAACTAGAAAGAAAACTAGATTTAAATAAATCTAAACCATTCTAGCTTCAACGGTTCCATTTTAGTCACTTTTGAACCGGTTAAAAGTGAGAGATGGCCAGATTTAGATAAATCTAGTCCACATGATGGAAGATTAAATATCTACATTGCAAAAGTAGTTAAAACAAATATTTAAAAGCAGTATATATATATATATATCAAAGTAGTAGAAAGCTTTAAAATCTGAAAAATCTTATAGTGGGCTACCAAGAAGACTTCAGACCGCTTTTTGAGCTTTAAAACTCGGTTTCCATTGGCTAAATTTTGATGTCGTAGAAAACAAGCTTACAAGTGTTTAGAAAGAAGAATCACAAAGTTTGGAGCACTCTAAAAGAGGTTAAGGGCTGAAATGGACAAAGTTTTCTCTCTTTTCTTCTTTTTTTTCAAATAGCTGGTAGGGGGTCTATTTATAGACTAAATTGGCCGCGGGTCAACCCACGGCAACCACTAGTCTACCTTCGGCTGCCTGGGTTACCCGGGCCTTGTGGGTCTCGTTTTCTTGAAGTATGTGCACTTGGACAACGCCTTGTCCACTCGAACCTTCATAACTTTCAATCCTAGCATCCGATGGAGGCGTGATGTACCGTTTTGGAAAGCCGTTGACGAGAGCTACACAATGACATATGAAATGACATTTTTTAAATCCGGAAAGATGGGTCCATGACCAGATCTCCAAGTCTTTGCAATCTATCTGTTTAGATGTCTTGTGTTGTTTTCACTCGGGATTTAAGCTATGGTTTTTGTGGGACTTCTTTTGAAGCAGTTTGAGTTGAAATGAGTTGAGATGATGTTGAGTTGGAAAAATAACCATTTTACCCCTCCCGGGGTTGTCTCCGGTTTTGATGCAGTTGTAGCAGTCTTTTCTCAGGGTTGTCTCCGAGATTAGACTGTTGTTGACTATGACAGTCCTCAGGGTTATCTCTGAGGTTAGTTTGACCTCCCGGGGTTGACTCTAGGCTTTGAATTGGATCCCTCGAGGTTATCTCCAAGGTTGGAACTGGATCTCCTGGGGTTATCTATGGGGTTTGAAATTGATCTCCCGAGGTTATCTCCGTGGTTGGAATTAGATCTCCAGGGGTTATCTCCGGGGTTGAAACTAGGTCTCCCGTGGTTATCTTCGGGACTGGAACTTGATCTCCTGGGGTTATCTTTGGGGTTGGAACTGGATCTGTCGGGGTTATATAAGACCCCAAATTTTATGAAATGAAAGTATTCAATTTTCTTATAATTATTATTCTATTTAGTAAATGGTTAAATTGATAAAAGGTTCAAGTTAAAGTTGATATATGAAAATTTTACAAAGTAATCAAGTTGTCATAAAATATTCGTTTGGTCGGGGAATATTTTTTTTCTCGGGGAATATCCGTACGACGGCACAATCCTTTGTGGACTCCATAACTTTTAATAACTCGCTTGGATTTAGAAAGCGGCGTAAATAACCTTTTATAAAAATAACGGTAAAACTTTTATCGAATCGCTTGAAATACCGGTGATAGAAGTACAATGAATGGCATTGGTTGCATAGTAGCATACGGTATTGCATAATATCTTTGATTTTTGATGCTTATGTGAGAAGTTACTCAATCTTATTCAATTATTACCACAGTAATTGCTGCATAGTATCTTACATTATTAATTCAATTATTGTCACAATATTTTATATTATTAAATCAATAATTGAGATGATAAAGTTATTCATATTATTATTTGCATTATTAACAATGTCTAGAAATTTCTGTCGAGGAAAGGGGCTTGGTCACCTAATTGCGCGCCAATAAAGAGAAATCCTTATCGGAAAGCCCCCTCTTTCTTGGGAATGATCTGGTTGTTAATATTACGAGTTATATTAATGAAGAATAAATATTATTAAAAATGTGTTTTCTGAAGCCAAGTGAATTGAGATAAATAGAGGGGATTTTTATGAAGTATTTGTTGTACATTTGACTTATTATATGGACCCCACTTACTTATTTTTTCAAAATTATCGATAGAAAGTTATCTCGCTTTATATATATATATATATATATATATATATATATATATATATATATATATATATATATATATAAGTATAATACATATAGAATCAGGGATCAGTCCTACTCCGGTTTGACCAAATAGTGTATGCATAGTGTTGCATAGTGTAGCATAGTAAAATCAATTCTTTTTTAAAAGTTTCACCGGTTTAGTACTTGTGAACTTTCATCATGCAAATTGTAATTTTATTTTCTAAATAGTATCCAGCCATTCTCCTATAAATAGGATGCTCAGTTTAGAAATAAAAATCACACCAGAATCAGAGAATTCTTCTTCTATAATATGGAGTGTAATTCTTTTGAGTTTAAGGAAGCTTTGAGTATAAAAAATAGTGAAAGTTTTCTTCAAGAATATCTCCGCTATACCAATCAGAAATACTCTTCTTTTAAGGTAAGTGATATCATTATTATGGTAAGGGATATTATTTATTTCATATTCGTTTACGATATTATTTTTCGTATTCGTAAGGAATTTTATTTTCGTTCAATATTCGTAAGGAATATTATTTTTGTTCAATATTCGCAAGGAATATTACCTTTGTTCAATATTCGTGAGGAATATTATTTTCATTTAGCAGTCGTAATGGATATTATTTTTGTTCAATATTCGTAAGAAATAATATTTTCTTCCATACTTTGTAGTATGTAAGTAATATTATTTCGTTTCAGATTCCGAATCATACACTCATTTTGCGTTTCATCTAGTATCATTCCACTGAAATATTTTTCTGGATATTCTTGTTAAATTTTAATCTTTTTATGTCGGAGTACCATTTATGGGTACTATTCATACATACGGCACTATTCATACATACGACACTATTCATACGTACGGAACTATTCATACATACGACACTATTTATACGTATGGTACTATTCATATATACAACACTATTCACATGGTACTATTCACTTGGGTACTATTCACCCGAGGTACTATTCATGACAAAAAAAATTAATTTCATTTCTGTCCAAATTATTTTTGATACGTGAATATTATTCTTGAATTTTACTCCACAAAGCAGTTATCATGTTGACAATTTGGACATTTTAAAAATCTGGATAAATTAAAAATCTTTAATATTTATCCTTGATTTCGTTTAATTGAATGCTTATATCATTGTCATCATCCTCATGTTTATATTGTAATGAAAGTCATCTTTAGCCCGTAAGGCATAGATGGACTATTGATTGGTATGATTATAACCAGGAATTATTTATCGATATAATCATAACTTGTAATGTTACAAATGATGTGGTAAAAGTCATCATTGGCCGTAGTGCATTGATGGACAGTTATTGGTATGATCATGACCATGGGTTCTCTTCGGCCAAGGGTGCAAAGATGAATTATTGTTTGGCATGATTATGACCACTAGTGATAATAACGAATATCTTTGGCCCATGGATAATTCGTGGATGTGATAATAATGAATATCCTTGGTCCGTAGTGCTTGAATAATTCATGGATCTGATAATAACGAATATCCTTGGCCCATAGTGCATGGATAATTCTTGGATGTGATAATAATGAATATCATTGGCCCGTAGTGCATGGTTAATTCATGGATGTGATAATAACGAATATCCTTGGCCCGTAGTGCATTGATAATTCATGAATGTGATAATAATGAATATCCTTGGCCCGTAGTGCATGGATAATTCTTGGATGTGATAATAACAAATATCATTGGACGTAGTGCATGGATAATTCAGTGATGTGGATTATTTATTTTGTAGACAAATTATGTGGTACAAATCATCTTTGGCTTACGTGCAAAGATGGATTGTTGATTATTTGTTTTACAGTTGTATATCTTTGGCTTACATGCAAAGATGGACTGTTGATTATTGGTTTTTACAGTTGTATATCTTTGGCTTACGTGCAAAGATGGATTGTTGATTATTTGTTTTACAGTTGTATGTCTTTGGCTCGTAGTACAAAGATGGACTGTTGATTTACCTGTTTATAAATATGAATTTTGAATTTAACTATAATCTTTGGTGGTTCAGGTGAAGACAGGTGATGAGAGTTCTCTTTGTCTTGGGTACAACAAAGAACTGTTGATGAGTATTACAGGAATGATCTATTAACGATGGACTTTTAATTTGGAGAGGATAGCAGACATTATGTTCTACTTGACTCTTCTAATGGATTATTGATTCTGCTGCAATTATGGTTGAAAACTTTTATCATCTACCATATATTCTAAATCTCTGATTTAATACTGATGAAAGCTATTGATAAATTAATTATCTTAGTCATAATATTCTTTACTGGGCTATTTGTGTTCACCCTTTTGCTTCACAATTCCTTACAAGTATTAAGAGTGTAGCTGGGCGAGCTAGGATAACAGGGGATCAGTGTGATGGTTCGTGTGACGAACGAGATTTTTGTAAATTAATTTTAATATTTATTGAATTAAATAAATATTTTTTGATGATTTAATTATTGGATTAAATAATTATTTGATGTAATTGTGGTAGATTAATTTAATTATATGTGTTACATTTATTAAATTAATGTGGAGAATTTTTATTATCGAAGTATGTCATTATGTGAGCTTATTGTATTAAATGAAATATTTAATTAAGCATGATGTTATTTTAATTAATTTAATTATTAATTAGAGAGTTAATAATTTGATATAATTAATTATTGAGAAAATTAATTATATGACTATGTGAATTTATGAGAAATTATTATATTTTATTTATATTAAATTAAATAAAATATTAGATTTATTTTATGAAGGAGTGTGACATTTATTAAACTATGTGATAAAGCTTTATTAAATTAATTGGTTTTGTAATCTATTCTTGCTAAGCCAAACAAGGCCCTAGGGGAGTTATCGATGAGTTAACCCATGATTGGGCCAATCCACCACTTCAAGGTCGATTCTTCTCCTTTAATTATCAGACGTCTTTTTCTTTTATTCATTAATTGCCTAAGTCTAGAGATACAGAGAGAGAGATTGAGAAAGTCAAGAGAGAGTTCAGAGGAATTTGTGAGAACTCAGTGATTGAAGAAAGAATCTAAGCCTACATATATATACTTTATTCTCAGGGTAATCTCTCCCTCCCAAATTCTATATTTCACGTATTCAAGTTTTGATAAAAATAGCTTTCACAGTTTTTTGTAAAGCCTCTGTGATTGAGAAAGGAGTAATATTTATGAGTTATTTATGGGTTAAGATGTATCAAATTGTATTTATATATATATTGCATGATTCCATATCATCAGTTTCATAATATTACATCGTATATGATTTCTACAAAATTACAGAGTATGGGTTTTGGACTTATGGCCTTATACGTGATATTTTATGTATTGATCGTATGTTATCCCTAAATTTTACACTCGTATATTATTATACATGTTGATACGAAGAGACCAAACTTTAAACGAATCTGGATTCTTGTTATATAACGAATCCGTTGTATCAATTTTCATGTTTTATTTTCAAAACCTTCAAGAACATCAAAGTCGGTTGAAATTATAGATTTTTAACTCGTGATTATGTGTTTAATGGGTTAAAACCATTCTATAAATGTTGGGTATTGTTTATGCATGAATTATAACATGTGAGTATGATTAATTTCGTGTAGTAGTAATTTAATTGAGTTTTTAATGGTTCGCAATTTTCGCTAATTGCACAATTTTCGCTCTCACCGCTGCCGCTGCCAAATTTCAAAGACCTTAAGTCCCAGCATACAATACGAAGTGTCCTACATTAACATTGACACGGTAATGGGCATAACGCTAAGACTCAGTATAAACGTGGCGCCGTAGCGCCACTCTGCAGAATGGTCCAGAAATGTAATTTTTAAAGTGTTAAGTCTACCAATGTATTGTTAATTAATGTAATGAACATGTAAACATGTTAGAAGTATAATATGAGATGTAAAATAGATGTTTAACATGTAAATAACATAATTACATGTGGATTAAATTATTGAATACATAATTAGCTTGTTATTCATGATGCGTAAATTATGTGACAAAGTAGTAAATTAACTAAGTATAGTTAATAATCAAAGTAGACAAAGAGAATGAGTTATGATGATTAGTTAAGTTATAATTAACTGGTATTATGAATGTGAATGGTATGTAGGATTAAATTCAAAGAACGTGCTTAGTTAAAGTGTAATCTACGCACGAGGTAAGTTTCCTAACCCTACTTGTCATTATTGTTCAAGTTTATTATTTACTTCGAGTAAATTATCATTGCTATTATTCAAGTTCAAAGGTTATATTAAAGATTGATTATCTTTTCAAAGCATGATTCAGTTATACAATAATTGTCCTATTGTATACTTCTTGAGATTATTATTCAATTTGAATATCATTATTATTGAACCTTATTAGACTAGCGAACCCTTATTGATTCGACTAGTCCATAGTTGATGAGCTTTCTAAATTTCAGAACCCTTGATGAATTATCCAAACTAAACTTCCTTTGGTGCGGACTCAAATGTCAAACTGAGATGAACAACCCTGCAAAGGGATTTACTTATGCGTTAGCATTAAGATATTGTGCATGATGATGGTACTAAGGGTGATCCCCTAAGTACGAGTAGAAAGGTCCATAGTCTTATGATTGTTAAAGGTTTCAAGTATAACCCTTGATAACCTAGGACATAGTTCAAGGTCTTATGACCCTCAGAATTCTTTTGATTCTTGTTATTCATTCTTGATTCAAAAGTTGAGCTTTTATTCAGATGTCTTTGATTTACTCACATGTTATTATACTATTATTTCATTATTATACTTGGGCATTAGTGCTCACTCTTGCTTAATAATAACATTGCAGTTAAGAACGAAAGAACTGATGAACCTTCCACTAGTAAAGGCAAGGGCAAAGTTAGCAAGTGATGAAGACTTGTTGTTTATTTGATGATGTATTTTGTTTAAGACTTGGTTTAATGATGTTATTAGGACTTATTTGTTTATGATTCCACACAGATGTTTAAGGTTAGTTTAACCTGGGATTATGTTTATGATTCAGAAGTTGTAACCCTTTAAAGGGAAGATTTTATTTCTATCTATTGCATAGTTTGCATTTATTATGGGTAGATAGATAGATGATATTTGTACAGTGAACACCAAATCCCGTGGAATTGAAGTACCCGGATTTGGGGGTGTCACAAGTTGGTATCAAAGCTGTAGGTTATAAACCTTAGGTGGGGGAACAACCTTAGGTAGTAGCCTTATAGAAAGAAGATAGTGATGGAAAACTCTTATCGAGTTATAAGAAATGAATTTATGTAATTCATTGAAGATAATAAAAGACCTTATGTGTTTATGTGTTAAAGTATGCGTTAGATAATACGACTTAGTAACTAAAACTTAAAATCTTGTTTTCAGGATGTCGAATGTTGGAGAAGCTAGTCAAGCTGGGGAGGAAGAACCATGTGTACCTATAGTACCTACTGAGGAGGAACCCCGTGTACCTATAGTACCGACAGAGGAGGAGCCCCGAGACATTCATGTCGTTAAGGAGCAGCTGGTGCAGAGGGAATCATCTCCATTGATCACCGTTGTTGTCAGGAGCATGAACCTGAGACTGATCCTGAAGAGGATCATGAGGAGGAATTTGTAGAGGAAGAGGAAGAAGAGGAGTTACCACGGTACACCGTTGATGTTGAGATGTATGACACGTTATATGACCCTAACGTGGAGTTACGAGACGAGGTCCAGGATTTGACTGAGCGAGCGGTTATTCAGCATATTACTCTAGAGCAGAAGGAGAGGGAGATTTCGACTCTTCACTCTCGATCGGAAATGTAGAATGGGATTTGGTCCATGAGAAGGGTCAAACCAAGATAAGACCGAGGAGATAGAGAAATCAAGAAAGAATCAAGGAAACCTCCGAAAGGCTGAACATAGCAGAGGAAGGCTGGGTAAGAGAATCGCGTCGAGCTGATCGTGCAGAGGATGATAGTCGTGCAAAGAAAGCGAATATTGGAGAAACGTACTCTACACTTAACAAGGCAATGAATGAGACCCAAGATCGAGTTTTGAGGTACCCAATCCAGTTCGAAGGACTACCATTATACATGATGGATCACAGGATGATGCATCGCATCTTTGAAGAGGAGCGTAGCAAGGCTAATCAGTACCTTGACCGACAGTGATATGATTTGTTTAATTATGTGAAGAACTTAGTTAATTTTATATGTAAATTCTGATATGTTTATGAACGAAGGAATATGTTAATGTTTTAAATCCTGTGGATTCTTTATTCCAGGATAGTTGATGTAAATAGCAGTGATACTATAGTTTGATGTTAAAACTTTTGATTTGAATGAAAATATATCAAGTTGTTTGAGATGATGTGTTAAATGAGTATGTTAAATTGTTGAGTAATGCCTTGACTATTTAGAGAAATAAATAAAGTTTTAATAAACGTTTATTTAACAGAAAAATGCCGCCAAGGAGAAGACAAAAACGTCAACCGGCTCAGGAAGAGTCAACCAATAATAACAATAATGCCAACGCAAATCCCGTTCAACAGTTAGTTAACTTACTGACTGGAGCAATGAATAATCAACCTCAAGCTACACCTAACACAACGTTTAAAGACTTCAAGGCAGTGGGACTGCCAGAGTTCAAAGGTTCCATGAACCCAATCGAGGCTCAAACGTGGGTTATGGAGATGGAGAAGGTTTTCGACGTTGCTAGGGTTAGAGAAGACCAAAAGACCGCTTTTGCAATGTTTATGCTGAAGTCTGAGGCTAGCTACTGGTGGCAAGCAAACAAAGTACGAGGAGGTGAAGGTGTAATTACGTAGGAGAGATTTAAAGAATTGTTTTTCGAAATGTATTTCCCAACTAGTTCGCAGAATCAAATGGAGGTTCAATTTCTGGAACTGAAGCAGGGAAACATGAGCGTACCTGACTACGCGGCTAAATTCAACAAGTTGGCAAGGTTCACCCCATACCAAGTACACACTGACGAGAGAAAGGCCAGAAGATTCGAACAAGGACTAAAGCCTTGGGTGTACAATAAAGTATCAATGTTTCAGATAAACACATTTGCCGGAGTATTGGAAAAGGCCATCCTCACTGAAGGTGGAAGCGATGCGGTGACCAAGTACAATCAAGATCAGAAGAAGAAGAAGAGTGAAGGTGAAATTAATAACAAGGCCAGTGGAAGTGGCACAGGAGGTGGAAATTTCAATCAGAAGAAAAGGTGGAACGACAGCTCATCATCGGAAAATCAGCAAGGTAATCAGAAGAAAAGAATCGAAGCATGCACGACTTGCGGGAAAGCCCATCTAGGAGTTTGTATGAAAGGAAAAGGAGTGTGCTACAATTGTGGTCAGGAAGGCCACATAGCACCAAACTGTCCAAACCCAAAGAAGGGTGCTTGTTTTACTTGTGGTTCAAGGACCATCTGCAAGAGACTGTCCCCAAGAAGGGATCGGGAGGGTCAAGATCGAGGAGGAACCGGAAATAATAAAGGGAAAATGCCTTAACCATCACCGGACCAACCGCAACAAACCGACCGACCGCCCGGACTTTCAACATGACGGTGCAAGATGTAGTTCAATCCCGTGATGTGGTGTAAGGTATCATTCCGATCAATAAAATTAATGCTTATGTTTTATTTGATTCGGGTGCTACTTGTTCCTTTATATCCGATGATTTTACCAAGAATTTAGATTTTCCTAAGAATGAATTGGATTACCCCATGAACATAGAAATTGCGAATAGAGAAATAATCCTCATTAAGTACGCATATAAGAATCGTAGAGTGGATATTAAGGGTAATATCATGAACGAGATCTTATCCCTATTCGACTTGGGGAATTTGATGTTATATTGGGAATGGATCGTTATTGAATTACGGTGCTTTGTAATTGATTGCCAAAGAAGCGTATAACCTTATGACTCCGCCAAAGGTCAGGTTTTATAGGTAGTAAGTCGCCTAGACAAGCGAAGTTATCCGACGATGATGCAGCCGTGAAGTTGTTAAGACAAGGCTGTGTAGGATACTTAGCTTACATATTCGATAGTCGAAAAGAGAATCTGAAGGTCGAAGAGATACCGATTGTGAGGGACTTCGTCGACGTATTTCCAGACGATTTGCCACGACTTCCACCGGATAGAGAGGAAGATTTTGTGATCGGTCTGGCGCACGGAACCACTCCAATATCAAAGGCACCATACCGAATGGCATTAGTAGAGATGAAAGAACTAATGGTACAACTATAAGAATTGCTGGACAAGAAGTACATTCAACCGAGCGTATCACCGTGGGGAGCGCCGGTGTTGTTTGTGAAAAAGAAGGACGGATCGATGCGGCCCTGCATTGACTACAGAGAACTGAATAAGGTTACGATTAAGAACAGATATCCATTACCGAGGATCGACGACCTATTTGATCAATTAAAAGGAGCAAGATACTTTTCCAAGATAGACTTGAGGAGTGGTTATCACCAACCCGAAAGTGGTAGGCCGAGGATGTACTGAAGACGCAGCTCGTAACGCGATACTACCCATCACTCTGAATTTTTAGTAATGTCGTTTGGTCTAACGAATGCTCCTACATTTATGGAACTAATGAATGGTGTGTTCAAGCCATTTTGGACAAATTCATAGTGGTATTTATAGACGACATTTTGGTATATTCAAAAACCAAAGAAGAACACGAAGAACATTTGAGGTTAACGTTGGAAGTATTTAGAAGGGAGAAGTTGTACGCTAAATTTTCGAAATGTGAATTCTGGATCGAGCGAGTACAATTTCTTGGTCACGTGATCGATAAAAACGGAATCTCGGTAGATCCATCTAAAGTCAAAGCCGTGATTAACTGGGATCAGCTGAGAACGCCGTCGGAAGTAAGAAGTTTTCTTGGATTGGCAGGATATTATAGAAGGTTCATACAAGACTTTTCCAAGATCGCAACTCCGTTAACGAATTTAACTCAAAAAGCTGTGAAATTTGTTTGGACGAAGAAGTGTGAGGAGAGCTTTCAAGAATTGAAGAAGAGATTGAGTACGACACCTGTGTTATCCCTTCCAGATGATAGAGGAAATTTTGTTGTTTATAGTGATGCGTCACATAAAGGACTTGGTTGTGTGCTGATGCAAAACGGTAAAGTCATTGCGTATGCATCACGACAATTGAAAGATTACGAGAAGGGATATCCGACCCATGATTTGGAGTTAGCTGTAGTTGTTTTTGCTTTAAAAATTTGGAGGCACTATCTCTACTGTGATAACCCGAGATTTCGAATAATCAAAAAAAAAATTGCGAATAATTTATTTATTTATTTAATATTAATATTAATTATTAATTTTGTGACAAGTTTCTGTGTTACGAGTCTCGAGGAGGTCAATTTGTGTATTGAGTAACAAATTTAGAGTAGAGTTGTGCTTAACAGCTTTAGAAACCCTAACCCTAATTTTTGGATAGGGATTCGATAGAAAATATAATTAAAACAATTATATTGATGATTGTGTGTTTGTACAATATGATATTATTGATCAATGATTGATCATATAGGGTACAATATTAGTAAACCCTAATAAGGGATTAGAAACACTAATCTCAAGATTAAAAACCCTAACACGTAATTAGGAACCCTAATCAAAAGTCGGGAAACCCTAAATTTTAAATCGAGAATCCTAAACCCTAATTAGGGAACCCTAATTCTAATTAGTAAGCCCTAATGTAATTAGTAAACTTTAATGTGTTAAGTAACATGTAATATAATTAGGAAACACTAATTATATTTTAGAAATCTTAATTTTCTATTTTAAAACCCTAATTTAGAAAATCCTAGAAGTTAAGGGTATAAAACCTAAGAGTTAAACCCTAAGGGATTGGTAAATTCCAAGTATGCCATTAAAATTACATGTACAAAGTCCAAAACACCCTTTTAATTAGCTTTTAAGTTAAAAGATTTGCAAATCTAGTGAGTCATCACTTAAGATTTATCCCATGTACTAGAAATAAGCTCCAGTCTTATCCAAATGGACACCTAGCATGCTTAGATTCATTGCACCTAATGATTATAAGAGATTAAGAGAGAGAAAGTTACTAAAGTTGGCTAAGTTGCTATATTATGCTCAACAAACTCTCTCTCTCTCTCCCAACCTCCGAATTTGCTAAGTCAATCAGTCACTAAGTAGCCTCCTAGAACACCAAAATCAGTTTAGGAGATCAAGGATCAAAGATTGGACAAGAGAGGTATAAACCTAAACCCTACTTTGATCTTGTATACTAAGAAAACTTTTGTGTTTATGTGTTTAGATTCGTGCTAGAAGATGTTTTATGATGATCTATGATGATCCATCATAGATCCATAGCATCAAAGTTGGTAAAAATCGATTTTTCTCAAAACTGTTCTTGAGCTCGAAAAGTGGTCTGACAACCTAATGTCGGTAGCCACGCATCCTTGCTCGCTTATGATTTTTGTTGTATAAAGTTTTGGATTTGTAGCCCGGTATGTTGTCTTTAATCTTAACGTGCTAGTATAGCCATTAGATGTCTTGATCGTGTATGTTATTCATGGTCAAATTGAGTTGACCGAGCTCGACCTAATTTGAAATCTGGGTAACCCGTAAAGTAAGAAACAACGTCCCGACAACTATTTGTAAGGTCTTGATCTGACAGGTTTTCGGTTGTTTGATGTTGCGTTTATAACCATGTTGTAGCCTGATATATGTTCTTTCATTACATGGCTTTAGATCATATAAATGAACAAATAGTAGATCGTGACAGAAGGTCAAAGTAGACCACTTTCGATGCTTTTTTGATATTTTGGAATTTCCGTAAAACGATGAACCATGTTTTTTTGTCGAGATCGAATTTAGTCATAACTTTTGATTCATTATTGTTGAAATTTTCTCGCTAATGAATATACGCCTCGACATATGTGCTAGAACTATGAACCAAGAAACCACCGATATAATGACCATCACTAAGATTAGTGAGCTTGAAAATGATACCTCATGATCGTCTGGGTTTACGGGTTACCTGAGAAAACCCATTAAGTCCGATGTTGACTTTGAGAGACTGAATCTACTTGTTGGTTTGGTGTATGATCATGATGCCGGTTGGATATTGTAGAGTTACGCTTTACTACATGATCGAAGGTTCACGTTAGCTCGTAATACGAATGTACGAGAGAATCACTACTGGTCAAACCACGACCCTTGCAAGCTTACCATCGTTGTTCTTGAGCTCAAGAATACTGAATAATGACGCTAAGTGTCGCTATAGGCCATTATCGACAGTTTATTTAATTTTTCAATTTCTGAATATTCCAGAAATTATTTAAAAATAGAAATAAATTCTAAAAATTACCAAAAATGGTTTTAAAAATTATTTTAAATTATGAAAAATAATTTCGACCAATTCGAATATTTTTCTTTAATATTTATAATTATTTAAATATTAAAAGTATTTAATTTATTTAATTAGTGTATTAAATAAATTAGAGAAAAATGATTTAATATTATGATAAATAATTTTAAATAAGAATAATGTATTTAAAAATATTTTGAGTTATAAAATGTGACTTTTAATATTTTTAGAGAATTTTTATTAATAATTTAATATTAATGATATTAGACTTATTTAGTTATTAAATTAAATAAATAAGTTAAAAATGATTTTATTAATTTAAAAATCATTTTAAATAAGATTAAAATATAATTTTCAATATTTTTGGAGAATTCTCATTAATAAATCAATATTAATGATATTAGATTTATTTAATTATTATATTAAATAAATTAATTAAAAATGATTTTATTGATTTAAAAATCATTTAAAAATGAGGAAAATGAATTAAAAATATTTTAAGTGATAATTAATTACTTTTAATATTTGGATAATAATTTTATTAATATTTAGATATTAATGGTGATGATTTAAAATGATTTTAATTATTTTAAACATCATTTAAGTAGAATATTGTTGATTTAAAATAATTTAAGTTATTAATAATAACTTTAATATTTTGATAAGTATGTTATTAATATTTTTATATTATTAAATATTAATAACGGTAAGATTATTTGATAATTAAGTCATTTAAAAATGATTTAAGTGTTTGAAAGATTATTATAAATTATAATAATTGTTTGAAAATTATTAAAAGCTTCCGAAAAATATTATAAACAATATTTGACTTATCTAAAATAATATTGAAGCTTAGAGACCAAGTTTAATTGACAATCAATGTGTTAATTGTTGGATAGGGTGACCAGAACACCGAGAAGGGACCGAAGTCCAACCAGACCGAAATAGTTAGACTGGATAAGTGTTTATATAGGTTATAAACACTAATGTGATTATGTGGTAATGTGCCTAGGAGAAGTTTGACTGTAGAATACAGTGTTACGTGTTATAAATGATTGTGCTAATTGTGAGACCGACATTGTGGATTATAGGTCTTACGAACGCAGTTAATTATATTGTGTAGCTGTAATCAACGCGGAAGGCAAGTTTCCTAACTCAACCTTGAGTTATATTCATTCAAATATTATAATGGTTAATTATTGCTAATTATACCATGTCCAGGGAATTTATTGTTGATTATTCGCAGTTAGTGCATGGTTAATAATTCAAATTGAATTACTGATTCAGAGAATATACAATTGTAGAATAAGTGTTGTTGGATATTCATATTCGTAGAAGATAGAATTGACAGTACAGATAATTCATGTTTATTGTCAAATTATGTTGAGAAATGTCTTAGCTAATTATTCTGGCTAGACGCACATTTGTTAGAACTTGATAAATTCGAGAAGAAAATTCAATTGTTATTGATAGATCGATGCCAATTTTTTCGGCTAGATCGATAAGTAAATAGAATTTGAAATCACAGTATTTCGTTGTTAAATCAAAATCTTAATTCTGAGACTGAGAAGAACAACCTTTTATATAAAAGGAACAAAATTTTTAAGTCGATATCGACCATCATGCGCTTGACTCCAAAGTATATTATGCATAATATCGGTACAAGGAGTTACCGGCTCTAAGTACTTGTAGAGGGGTATGATTTAATCTTTATGGTTATCTGATACTCCTGCGTATGTATCAAAGTAAATGTTTGATAGATACCCGAGAAAGTAGAAGTTCTAGATCTAATGGATCACTCAACATAAATCTGGAAAACATTCCACTTTGCTATTTCGTAGAATTAATTATTGATTATTCATTGAATATCGTAGAAAACCTTGAAAGCGTTGTACTCTTTCATTATCAGATTATTGTTGCGGAGAATGTTAGAAGACTTGATATTGATTTCTATATCTTTATTGTATGTCTTAACTTGCGGGGCAAACTTGTTGCTCACCCTTGCTATAAATAAAACTTTTCAGCTAGGGACGAAGTTGCAGAAGGTTCTGCGAAGAAGAACAAGGGAAAAGGCATAGTTATAAATTAATTATGATGAACCATATTATTATGATGTATTGTATTGTAAACCCTTTTTGTATATCTAAGGGGTATTTCTGTAATGTTAAGGTTAGTGGACCTGGGACTTATGTATTAACAACTTATGTTAATGAGTTATGTATTCCTATTTATATTTAAATGGGTAGTTAGATGTTATTATATTGTGGATCGTGACCACCAAACTCGGGAGTCAGGTAACTCGAATTTGGGGGGTGTCACAGGTTGGTATCAAAGTTGTAGTGACCAAGGTGTTACCAGTTAGTAGAAGAGCCGTAGGTTATAAACCTTAAGTGGGGTGGGGGAAAAACCCTAGGATTATAACCATACGTGAGATAGAGAAAACTCATTTAGAGTTCTAAGTGAAGGATTACCAAAGTTAATCAATAGTGAGATAAGTGTACACATAGTGTGAGAAGTTTGTACTGGTGGAGTACTAATCAAGTTGTTTAAACTAATTGTAGGATGTCTGGAGAAGGTGAAAAGAGTGCGGAGATGCTAGCGGCTGTTGCACCAGTGCCAGTAGCCGAGGTGCCAGCACAGAGTGAATTAGTGGAGAAGGTGGGAGAAGATAACCTATGGTTAATCTGGGGAGCGATCATGACGATTATCCTGAGATGTATCTGAGTGGAGATGAGGAGGCAGAGTCTGAACCAGCTAAGGTAGAGTTAAAGAATAAGGTCAAAGTTGGAGAACAAGATCACGAATCTGCAGAGGTTCAAGAACTCCGGAGCAAAGTGTTTCTCTTGGAGGAACTGTGGAAGACGGAGTGAGCGTTACGCGAAATAACTGAAGAAAGGAACGAGCTCAAGGCGCAGGTGGAAAGAATGAAGGCTGAAGGTGGTGGATCATCTGAAGGAACCAGCAAGAAGGACAAGAAAAAGAGAAAGAGGGACAATGACAGCCCTAATTCTGAAAAGTCAAGCCCGAAGAAGAATCAAGCCTGTATCAAGTATGGAAATACTCACGCGGGAGAATGCATGATGTGGAAGAATGTCTGTTTCAACTGCAAGTAGGAAGGACATATTTCTCTATATTGTCCTAAGCTAAATTTGAGGAAGTATTTTTCATGTGGGCAAACGGGTCACGGATTCAACAAGTGTCCCAACAAGAAGAAGACTAGTGAAAGGAGTGGTCGGTAGACAACCTAGATATATGTAATAGTATCTTTTGGGTAGAAGTTTATGATATTAAGTGTTGTAATATCGAGAATGATGTTTAAGCATATATAAATAAATATGTTTGCATGAATGAAATCTTTATTTTCTATATGAATATAAGATTAAGATTAATTTGTGTGTTCTTAAAACTCATACTTATGGTAAGTTAATGACTCATAATTATATGAAATGTTTTGAACCCCTCAGCGAATGGACGCCAAAGGTCTAACTAGGATAAGGTCACACACTCATATAATTATGGCAAGTTCTTGAACTCATAAGTGTGGTAAGTTTGACGAACTAGTAATAATTATGTGTGCATGGAGAATTGCAACTTTTTGTGTAAAGTTGTGTTAATAATCCTTATATGATTTAAAAAGGGATAGTAATATGTGATGTATTATGTGCTATTTGAATAAATATGCGATTCTGTGAGAATTAATATAAGATTTTTATTTAAATCAGATCATGCCGCCTAGACGACAGAATTGAAACCAACGAGAAGAACAGTCGGTAAATAATGAAGGAGGTCAAGCTGACCCGATGCAAAACTTTGCGGATATGATAGCCCAAGCTATGGAGAATAGAGCTCCAGCTGCAAGAGGGAGAAGGAGGAATCAGCCAGCCGACAGATTGGCTAACTTTAAAGACTTTAAAGCGGTAGGACCGCCTGAATTCAAAGGAACCACGGATCCGATTGAAGCCCAAACTTGGGTAAAAGAGATGGAGAAAGCATTCGTTATTGCGTGAGTGGCAGAAGAGCAGAAGACGGCTTTTGTGACATATTTGATGAAAGGAGAAGCTAATTACTGGTGGGAGACTAATCAGGGCAGAGCTGGTACAGCGGTGGTTTTGTGGACAAGATTCAAGGAGCTGTTCTTTGAGAACTACTTCTCACCGAGTATGCAATCCAGGATGGAAGTCAAATTCTTAGAACTTAAGTAGGAGAACATGTCGGTAACAGAATACGCTACCAAATTCAACGAGTTGGCTAGATTTGCACCTCATCAGGTGGACACAGAGGCGAGAAAGGCGAGAAGATTTGAGAGACTGAAGCCGGGAATACTCAACAAGGTAGCATTATTGCGGATCAATACGTTCATGGCTTTGATGGAGAAAGCGTTAATTCTTTGAAGGAGGGAGCGAAGTTTGCATCTCGATTTCATCGGGATAAGAAGAAGATAAATGATGGTGGAAGCAGTGGTGGCAGTAACCCTAATAAGAGGAAATGGATTGAGAATACCCAATCAGGTGGTAAAATAGAGGAGAATATGAAAGGAAGGGAGCCATGTGCAAATTGTGGGAAGAACCATGCAGGAGTTTGCCTGCAGAAGAAAGGAGTCTGTTATAACTACATGCAAGAGGGACACATGTCACCCAATTGTCCCAGTCCGAAGAAGATACAAGGTTACTTTGCGTGCGGATCGACGGATCACCTAGTACGGAACTGTCCAAAGAGGAATACTGAGAAAGAAAGTGGCAACAAGGGACCCGATGGAATGGACCTTGGCAATTCAAGGACTGCGATACCAGAAGACAATGACGCCCAAGTACATTCAACACGATCGCACAAGAAGATACAAAGGATCGTCAGAGGTGGCAAAGGTAATGATTTCGTTTAGAAATTTAATTACGCGAGTAATATGAGTTAGATATTGTTGTGGATTGTTTCTGTTATAGATTCAAGTTACAGGTTAGAATTTAAGACACAATTTAATATTGTGTTAATAAAAATGAATTAATGATACAACTTTAAAAGATTGTAGAGAATAAGAAAGCGGTGATTCCGAGGACGGAATCCTTTTAAGGAGGGGTGAATGTGATAACCCGAGATTTCTAATAATCAAAAAAAAAAATTGCGAATAATTTTTTATTTATTTAATATTAATATTAATTATTAATTTTGTGACAAGTTTCTGTGTTACGAGTCTCGAGGAGGGCAATTTGTGTATTGACTAACAAATTTAGAGTAGAGTTGTGCTTAACAGCTTTAGAAACCCTAACCCAAATTTCTGGATAGGGATTCAATAGAAAATATAATTAAAACAATTATATTGATGAGTGCGTGTTTGTGCTGTATGATATTATTGATAAATGATTGATCGGATAGGGTACAATATTAGTAAACCCTAATAAGGGATTAGAAACACTAATCTCAAGATTAGAAACCCTAACGCGTAGTTAGGAACCCTAATCGAAAGTCGGGAAACCCTAAATTTTAAATCGAGAATCCTAAACCCTAATTAGGGAACCCTAATTCTAATTAGTAAGCCCTAATGTAATTAGTAAACTTTAATGTGTTAAGTAACCTGTAATATAATTAGGAAACACTAATTATATTTTAGAAATCTTAATTTTCTATTTTAAAATCCTAATTTAGAAAATCCTAGAAGTTAAGGGTATAAAACCTAAGAGTTATAAACTTAGGGTTAAACCCTAAGGGATTGGTAAATTCCAAGTATGCCATTAAAATTACATGTACACAGTCCAAAATACCCTTTTACTTAGCTTTTAAGTTAAAAGATTTGCAAATCTAGTGAGTCATCACTTAAGATTTATCCCATGTGCTAGAAATAAGCTCCAATCTTATCCAAATGGACACCTAGCATGCTTAGATTCATGGCACCTAATGATTATAAGAGATTAAGAGAGAGAAAGTTACTAAAGTTTGCTAAGTTGCTATCTTACTCTCAACAAACTCTCTCTCTCTCCCAACCTCCGAATTTGCTAAGTTAATCAGTCACTAAGTAGCCTCCTAGAACACCAAAATCAGTTTAGGAGATCAAGGATCAAAGATTGGACAAGAGAGGTATAAACCTAAACCCTACTTTTGATCTTGTATGCTAAGAAAACTTTTGTGTTTATGTGTTTAGATTCGTGCTAGAAGATGTTTTATGATGATCTATGATGATCCATCATAGATCCATAATCAAAGTTGGTAAAATCGATTTTTCTCAAAAGCTGTTCTTGAGCTCGAAAAGTGGTCCGACAACCTAATGTCGTGAGCCACGCATCCTTGCTTTCGTTTATGATTTTTGTTGTTTAATGTTTTGGATTTATAGCTTTGGTATGTTGTCTTTAATCTTAACGTGCTAGTATAGCCATTAGATGTCTTGATCGTGTGTTATTCATGGTCAAAGTGAGTTAGTCGATTTAGCTCGACCGATCAAATCTGCTTAACCCGTAAAGTAAGAAACAACGTCTCCCACAACTATTTGTGAGGTCTTGATCCGATGTTTTTTCGTTGTTTGATGTTGCGTTTATAACCATGTTGTAGCCTGATATATGTTCTTTCATTACATGGCTTTAGATCATATAAATGAACAGTTAGTAGATCGTGACAGGTGGTCAAAGTAGACCACTCGATTCGCTTTTGATATTCGAAATTTCCGTAAAACATATGAACCATGTTTTTGTCGAGATCGACCGAGTCATAACTTTTTATTCTCATTATTGTTGAAATTTTACGCTAATGAATATGCGCTCCTCGACATATGTGCTAGAACTATGAACCAAGAAACCACCAATATAATGACCAAAGACTAAGATTAGTGAGCTTGAAAATGATACCTACATCGCTATGCGGTTTTCGGGTTACCCGAAAACCCGTATTAAGTCCGATGTGACTTTGAGAGACCGAATCTACTTGTTGGTTTGGTGTGTGATCATGATCTTTGGTTGATATTGTAGAGTTACAGTTTTACTACATGATCAGTGTCTACGTTAGCTCAGAATATGAATGTACAGAGAATCACGGTTGGTCAAACCATGACCCTTGTCAAGCCAACTGTCAGTATATTTTTAGAATATAAGTGTCGCTATAGGCCATTAGTGACGGTTTATTTAATTTTTGAATTTCTGAATATTCCGGATTTTATTTAAAAATAGAAATAAATTCTAAAAATTACCAACAATGGTTTTCAAAATTATTTTAAATTATAAAAAATAATTTCTGACCAATTGAATATTTTTCTTTAATATTTATAATTATTTAAATATTAAAAGTATTTAATTTAGTTAATTAGTGTATTAAATAAATTAGAGAAAAATGATTTAATATTATGAAAAATAATTTTAAATAAGAATAATGTATTTAAAAATATTTTGAGTTATAAAATGTGACTTTTATATTTTTAGAGAATTTTCATTAATAATTTAATATTAATGATATTAGACTTATTTAGTTATTAAATTAAATAAATAAGTTAAAAATGATTTTATTAATTTAAAAATTATTTTAAATAAGAATAAAGTGTTAGAAAATATTTTAAAGTATAAAATATAATTTTCAATATTTTTGGAGAATTCTCATTAATAAATCAATATTAATTATATTAGATTTATTTAATTATTATATTAAATAAATGAATTAAAAATAATTTTATTGATTTAAAAATCATTTAAAAATGAGGAAAATGAATTAAAAATATTTTAAGTGATAATTAATTACTTTTAATATTTGGATAATAATTTTATTAATATTTAGATATTAATGGTGATGATTTAAAAATGATTTTAATTATTTTAAACATCATTTAAGTAGAATATTGTTGATTTAAAAATAATTTAAGTTATTAATAATACCTTTAATATTTTGACAAGTATGTTATTAATATTTTTATATTACTAAATATTAATAATGATAAGATTATTTGATAATTAAGTCATTTAAAAATGATTTAAGTGTTTGAAAAATTATTATAAATTATAATAATTGTTTGAAAATTATTAAAAGCTTAGAAAAATATTATAAACGATATTTGACTTATCTAAAATAATATTGAAGCTTAGAGACCAAGTTTAATTGACAATAAATGTGTTAATTGTTGGATAGGGTGACCGTAACAATTTGGAAGGAATAGAAGTCCAACCAGACTGAAATAGTTAGACTAGATAAGTGTTTATATAGGTTATAAACACTGATGTTATTATGTGGTAATGTGCCTAGGAGAAGTTTGACTGTAGAATACAAAGATTATTACGTGTTATAAATGATTGTGCTAATTGTGAGACCGACATTTCAGGATTATAGGTCTTACTTAACGCAGCTTAATTATATTGTGTAGTCGTAATCAACGCTAAGGCAAGTTTCCTAACTCAACCTTGAGTTATATTCATTCAATTATTATAATGGTTAATTATTGCTAATTATACCATGTCCAGAGAATTTATTGTTGATTATTCGCAGTTAGTGCATGGTTAATAATTCAAACTAAATTACTGATTCGAAGAATATACAATTGTAGAATAACTGTTATTGGATATTCATATTCGTAGAAGATAGAATTGACAGTACAGATAATTCCTGTTTATTGTCAAATTATGTTGAGAAATGTCTTAGCTAATTATTCTGGATAGACGCACATTTGTTAGAACTTGATAAATTCGAGAAGAGAATTCAATTGTTATTGATAGATCGATGCCAATTTTTTCGGCTAGATCAATAAGTAAATAGAATTTGAAATCACAGTATTTCGTTGTTAAATCAAAATATTAATTCTGAGACTGAGAAGAACAACCTTTTATATAAAAGGAACAAAATTTTTAAGTCGTATATCGACCATTGCGCGCGACCTAAGTATTATGCATAATATCGCGTACAAGGAGTTGGCCAGCTCTAAGTACTTGCAGAGGGGTATGATTTAATCTTTATGGTTATCTAATACTCCTGCGTATGTATCAAAGTAAATCTTTGATGGATACCCGAGAAAGTAAAAGTTCTAGATCCAATGGATCGCTCAGCATAAATCTGGAAAACATTCCACTTTGCTATTTCGTAGAATTAATTCTTGATTATTCATTGAATATCGTAGAAAACCTTGAAAGTGTTGTACTCTTTCATTATCTGATTATTGTTGCGGAGAATGTTAGAAGACTTGATATTGATTTCTATATCTTTATTGTATGTCTTAACTGTTAGGTTTGTAATATTCATGAATGCAATCAAAATACACAAAATAAGCGGAAATGTTAAAAATCAGAGTTTTAAAATTTTTACAAACCATATACCCGGATCATCCTTTATGCAGAATTATTAATTAAACGAAAAGATATGAAGAACAAGAATCATACCCTTGAAGATTTGAGCTTCCTCAGGTACAAGTTCACCTCCAATCCTTTTCGCGTTCAACTTGAATCTACCGGGTTTGGTTCCTTCCTTTGATCAACGTTAGCAACCCAAGTGTTTGGCCTCTAGAGGTGATCCACCAAGAAAGAAGAAAGATCCAAGAAGATGGGTGTTTGACAAAACCCTAGTTTTTCTGTCTCTCATAGAAAAGAGCGTACTCTCCCAACAATTGGAATCACGTATTCACGTGTTGTGAAAGTGTCAAAAAAAAAACAACCCACCCATAATAAGACTCCTCTTATTTATAGATGTGGGCTACCCTCCTTAACAATTAAGGAATTGGGTTTTATTTTAATTAATTAAATTCTTTTAATTAATTAAGCTCCCTAATCTTATTAGGGATAATTAATTAAACTCTTTTAATTAATTTGCCTCCTAATCCTATTAGGATATTTGAGAGTACTTTTATTCATTAATTCCCAAACTCCTTTAGGAATTAAATAATAATAATAGTAATAATAATAATAAGACTCCTCTTATTAATTTATATTTAATATTTCCAAAATATTAAATAATAAATATTAAGCTATTTAATTTATTCTATCACCATAGATTAAATTGAATATACTTAACTTATTATTACGATTATGCCATTAACTTCTTAAATAATTATTCTTCCTTTTATGGTGTGACCCTTTAGGTTCTCCATATTAAACCTAAGTTGTGAATAAATCAATTAGAACAATTCTAATCTTATTTAAATAAATAAATTAAACTAATAATTTATTTAAATAAATAATATTTATTCTACAATAGGGATAAGCCTCCCTAGCGATCAACGACTTTCAAGATAATATAGATTTCAACATTAATCATAAAAGAACCTTTGAGTAAATAGTTACCGTACAATTCAATCCTTCCACCATACAATGTCCCAATTAAATATAAGACATGAAATTACTGTCAAGTCTTATTTTATTTAATTATATGTATTTCGATCCTTAAATTCACAACCCCAAATAATGCAAATTAGAAACACCTTTCTAATTTCATTCTGCCTTGGCCAAGGACTACTGGGTTGTCATTTATCGAATCACATAGGACATTTCTCTTCTTCTACTAGAAGTGGTAGATTCTTTATTGATCATACATTATCTCCATGTACAACCTATTATACCCAAGCATACCCTTTGATATACCCTAAGGGTCTTAAGGAATAAGTCAAAGTATAACTCATCATACACAAGATACTATGATGATCTCAAGTCCAAGGATCACTTGTACTACTATCACTACAGGAATTCCTATTGACAGGCAAGTAAAACTCTATTAGGTATTCCTTAGCGAGCCACGTTCAGTGAACTTATTCTCCAATAAGCACCTACATACTTGCTTTAGTGTCTCCACACAAATGATCATAAGATCAATCATCCTCATCCAATGAGCAAGCAACGTATGTACCAATCTATTCGGATTCACTAATCCCCAATTTAGTAATCCAACGATTGGGAACTATTTTAGTTTTAAGCTTTCTAAGAATTTATATCTCATTAGAATGATCATCATCATTATTCTAAAAATATTGCTTAAAACTATGGGTTTATCACATATTATAAAATAGCATCATGTAGATAATTAAAAGCCTTTAATAAATAATATTTTTTATTAATAAATGAATAAGATTGTTACAAAGTATATGCTTTATCATCAAACATGATTGGCTCGTGTGCATACTACTTTCAATCTCCCACTTGCACTAAAGCCAATCATCATGGTATCTCATACTCTTCTTCTCTAAGTGACGATTATCCTGCTGTTGGATAAGCTTCAGTATATGGATATGTAATGTTGTTCTTGAGAGTCCACTATCTCTATAGTGATTTCCCATCTTTCATTGATTCCTATAATCAAATGAAAGTGTCACAACACATGTTTAGATCCAAGATGAGACTTAGGAACTATTCCTAGTTCTGTAATAAACTTTTCATCCAAACAATCAACTTGTAGCTTCATTTATAGCTATATACTTTGTCTTTATCACTAAACCAGCAACTCTTTGCTGTTTGAAACCTTTCAAATTCACTGCACCACCGTTCAAGGTAACCCTTTACCTTAAAGTGGATTTTCTGGCGTCTTGGTCTGTCTGACAAACTTGAGTTTGTTAAGCCCTCTAGTTTTAATTCAAACTCACCATAAATCTGATCACATCCTTAGTGCCGGTTAAGTACTTTAAGATGTTTTTCACTGTCTTACAGTGATCTTCTCCAGAATATAATCGATCAATATCAGGTCTCCTATATTTCATTGCATACATGATAGTTACTCATGTGATCTCTCTTTTTGGAGTCTTTGGGGACTATTAAGAGAGATACACTTCATGGCTCATCAACATAAGACATCTTTTGGAGTTTGCCATGCTAAACGACTTTAGCATCAAATGAATATACATTTCTTGGGTTAAGTCGAGCATCCTTTTAAATCTATTTATATAGATTTGTATCCCCAATTACGATACTCTTCCCAAATCATTCATGGAGGAATGTTTAGACAACTATATCTTTACTGATTGTAGCATTGGTGTGTTATTCCTCATCCGTAGTATATCAACATATAATACTAGAAATTTCACGACGCCTCCCAATCGACCCTTTTCGTACACACACTAGAACTCTTACCTCATCGTATGTAACTCTGGATCATCATCTTCTATGATGCGTACCTCATCATCATCATCCATGATGAATTCATACCTCCTAGGTATCTTCGGTGTTATTCCAGATTTACGATTCAGTTGTGGTACAATAATTTTATCTGTAGGTTTCTCTTATTTGACTTATAGTGTTTTGTGGTTCTTGAACTCTTCAAGATCTATTATCCTCCCACTAGCCCCTTCAATGATAAACACCTTTATCTTATAAGGAAGCGTGTTTCGCAACAAACACCTTTTGCTAAGTAGGATTATAGAACATATACCCTAAACTTACTTTAGGATGTCCCACAAATCTGTACTTGTCAAATTTTGTCCCAAGCTTATCCTTTGAAACTGTTTCACATAAGTTAGACAACCCCTTATCTTAACATACTTAAGATTAGGAATCCTCCCTGTCCATAACTTTTATGGAGTCTTGAGGCCGGATTTTGAGGTTACCTTTTTCCGTAGATATGTAGCCATTTCTAGGACATTATCCCAGAAGGATACTGGAATGTCGGTAAAATCATTATGGACCGTACTGCATGTCCAAAGAAGTTACGATTTTTCCTTTCGGATACATCAATCAATTATTAAGCGATCGAGGCGTCCATTATGAGAAAACCATTTGAGATGATCTAGAAACTTATTGCACAAGTATTTATTCCTTGATCTAATCAAAGAATCTTAATACTTTGCCAATTTGTTTCACTTCTGAATTCTTTGAACCTTTCAAATAATTCACACTTGTATTTCAGCAAATACATACATTCAACTCTTTGAATGATCATCTCCTTTTCTTATACTAGTTTGTTCAATTTATAAAATTATTTTCACGTAAGTCAAGTATACAAAATCCATTAAGTAATATTCCAGTTCTATATAAAACATTATTATTATAAATAGAACAACAATTATTCTTAAATATAATACCAAATTTTATTTTCCAACAATAAAATGAAAATAATGTTTCTAACGAGAACTGGAATACAATAACAACTTATTGACTTAATAGACTTGCCCGTAGGCTGTGCTAAACTATAAGTTCTTATGGCTGATGCAACAAACTTTGCTTCATTTTCCACACATAGGATTACTTATCATTGTTTAGCTTTCTACTTCTGCTTGGTCACTTCATAAATCTATATTTATGATAACCAAAGTCGGTATCCAACTCCTTTGCTATCCGTATCAGTTTTGTTCTTATTATCCTTTGTTTTGGTCTTTTTTCTATTTACCTTCTTAGAATCGTTCTTCTTTTCAGAAGATCCTTTGACCCCTACCTGTAAGACTTGGTCTTTCTTGGTTGGAAAGTGACTCTCAACATTTTTCAACATGTTAAGCAAATCAGCGAGGCTGATATCTAGCTTATTCATATGAAAAATTCACAACAATTGTGAAAGGAGTCCGGGAGTAACTGCAAGATCAAATCTTGGCTCAACTCTCCATCCATGACAAAACCCATTGTCCTAATTGATTAATCAAATTGATTATCATTAGGACATGTGTCTGTACTGTAGTGCCCTCGGTCATTCTAGATCGGAAGAGCTCCTTAGATATCTGATATCTATCAGTCATACTTTCCTCACCATCAACTATTTAATGTGCAGGAGTATAGTAGAAGCATCCATAGTTTCATGCTGACGCTGAAGCTCGTTACTCATGGATGCGAGCATGATGCATTGAGCCAACTGTGCATCATCTTGCCACTTTCTAAAAGTAGCAATCTCTTCCTCAGAGGCATTACCTGTAACCATTGCAGGGATAGGCATATTAAGGATATAAGATAATTTTTCAGCCGTGAGAACTATTCTCAATTTCCTTAACCAATTCGTTTAATTCGGTCTGGTTAATTTAGCATCTAGTATGCTTTGTAGTGATAGTAATTTAGACATTGTAAAATTCTATAGATGAATTTGTAATTAACAACATTTTAGCATACATTCTTTTATTAATTACCAAAATAAATTAGGTCTTGTTTTAAATTGGTATCTCCCACTATTTTCTTCAAACTATATTACCCTCAATATATATAGTTTGGCAAAATCTAATTAAAGATTTGCTAGTGAGAATAAGGATCCCATTTCAAATGTATATAGCCTTGTGGTGACACAACAAACTATATATAAATAAATAGGTAGACAACTCTTGTCAATTACATCAACTATGCAACTTGTATTTTGCCTCTTAGATTATTTTGATCAAGTGGTGGCACATCCGAATCAAAATTATCCAAGTTAAGTCCAACCTAGCACTCCATATATTCAAAAAAGAAAAATATTGTCCTTGTGGTGACACAACAAAACAATAATGTTCAATTTTCTTTATAAGCATCAAATGTGATAAATTAACATCTTAAATACTTAATACTTGCCTTGTGGTGACACAACAAACTCATATTAAATATTTAATACTCTATTAATTTTATCATGCTAGAAGGCGACACTCGATATTCCAAATATATTTGAACGCTTTGGACTTAATATAAAAATTTGAGGGGTTTGTTATTAAAATGTCTCATCTTGTTTAGCGCTCATGCACATATATATATAAAATACGCGTCATATTAATGAACATGCGAAGCATGTTTGCATAATATATAAAATATATAATATAAGCATGCACATATAGAATACTATATTCTACCTGGATTGATTATGGACTTTATTCTAATTTGGTTCACTAGAGCCACCAAGTGAACCAAAAGGTCAAATCTTAGGGTTGCAAGAATTAATATTTAAATATAACTATTACATTTAAACCCGGACTCCCTTACAAACGGGTCTTCAAGCGCTCCTTGATCCTTGATCTCCAATTCTTCAAAATTAATTCTAACTATTCCTATTACAAAACTATTTAAAATAAATAGAAACCTTGATCAGCAGTCCAGGGGAAGTACATAGGAGGGAGATATAATTTATATTAAGAAAAATTAGAGAAGACTAGGTACGCAGACCCCATTTAATAAAACCCATATATTTATGCATCCAACTAAAATAAAATCCAATCACATTGGTCAATAGTCCATAATCAATCTCATTTATTATCATACACATCACCATATGCATCAATAAATAACATTCATCTCATGAATAATAAACATTTAATATATATATTGATATCATTTAATGGGCAAATTTAGTTAGCATAAAATCTAATTTTGAATCAAAATAAACTCCTTTATTTTAATCCAAATTTAAATCAAAATAAACCTCTTTTATTTTAAGTCATCTAATTTTGAATAAAATAAACTATTTTATTTTAATAAAAATTATTAATCAAAATAAACTCCTTTATTTTAATTAATTATGGAATCCAATTCCAAGTAAAAATTAAAACTCTTTTATTAAAGGAAACACGGATTCTCTTTCCTATTCACAAATAAACTCCTTTATTTTGAATAATATGAAATCTTATTTCATATCTAAATAAACTTTTTTATTTAAGGAAATACGGATTCTCTTTCCTATTCACAAATAAACTCCTTTATTTTCAATAATATGAAATCTTATTCCATATCTAAATAAACTCATTTATTTAAGGAAACATGGAATCCAATTTTAACTCCAATTAGTTATCATGGAATCCAATTCCAACTCTAATTAGTTAGCATGAAATCTAATTTTAAAATTAAAATAAACTCTTTACTTTAAAATTAAAATAAACTTTTTATTTTAATATTAAAATAAATTTTTTTATTTATTTTAATTATAAAATAATTAAGATTAATATTATATATTATCGCCTGTTATCGGTTTATAAGAATATATTATATATATAATATATAACCGTACAACATATAAATATATTATATATTAATCTTAATATATAATATATATTATAACCGTACATCATATGTACTTAGACAGAAAAGTAACAGGATCTTTTATATATCTATATATATGAGATAACCTGTTAACTATATATAAAACATACATATAAGAAACGTTAACTATATATATATATATAATATATCAGCACCACGTTGGAATAAATCAACTAATGATTCACCTGTTAATATATATAATATAATCTGCTCCAAAACAGAATCCGCGAATTGACGAGAATTAACGGTTTTTGTTTTTATTTTTAAATTTTATATAACAAAATTATGCCCAATTAAATTTTTCTAAACACATATCAATATACATATCAAATTAAAACAATTAATAATTCGCATAAAGGTTTGGGTCTGATGCCACTGTTAGGTATGTAATATTCATGAACGCAATCAAAATACACAAAATAAGCAGAAACGTGAAAAATCAGAGTTTTAAAATTTTTACAAACCATATACCCGGATCATCCTTTATGCAGAATTATTAATTAAACGAAAAGATATGAAGAACAAGAATCATACCCTTGAAGTTTTGAGCTTCCTCAGGGACAAGTTCACCTCCAATCCTTTTCGCGTTCAACTTGAATCTACCGGGTTTGGTTCCTTCCTTTGATCAACGTTAGTCACCCAAGTGTTTGGCCTCTAGAGGTGATCCACCAAGAAAGAAGAAAGATCCAAGAAGATGGGTGTTTGGCAAAATCCTAGTTTTTCTATCTCTCATAGAAAAGAGCGTACTCTCCCAACAATTGGAATCACGTATTCACGTGTTGTGAAAGTGTCAAAAAAAAAAAACAACCCACCCATAATAAGACTCCTCTTATTTATAGATGTGGGCAACCCTCCTTAACAATTAAGGAATTGAGTTTTATTTTAATTAATTAAGCTCCCTAATCTTATTAGGGATAATTAATTAAACTCTTTTAATTAATTTGCCTCCTAATCCTATTAGGATATTTGAGAGTACTTTTATTAATTAATTCCCAAACTCCTTTAAGAATTAAATAATAATAATAGTAATAATAATAATAAGACCCCTCTTATTATTTTATATTTAATATTTCCAAAATATTAAATAATAAATATTAAGCTATTTAATTTATTCTATCACCATAGATTAAATTAAATATACTTAACTTATTATTACGATTATGCCATTAACTTCTTAAATATTTATTCTTCCTTTTATGGTGTGACCCTTTAGGTTCTTCATATTAAACCGGTTGTGAATAAATCAATTAGAACAATTCTAATCTTATTTAAATAAATAAATTAAACTAATTATTTATTTAAATAAATAATATTTATTCTACAATAGGGATACGCCTCCCTAGCGATCAACGACTTTCCAGATAATATAGATTTCAACATTAATCATAAAAGAATCTTTGAGTAAATAGTTACCGTACAATTCAATCCTTCCACCATACAATGTCCCAATTAAATATAAGACATGGAATTACTGTCAAGTCTTATTTTATTTAATTATATGTATTTCGATCCTTAAATGCACAACCCCAAATAATGCAAATTAGAAACACCTTTCTAATTTCATTACATATTAACCCGAGGACTCTTGACTTGTCATTTATCGAATCACATAGGACATTTCTCTTCTTTTACTAGAACTGGTAGATTCTTTATTGATCATACATTATCTCCATGTACAACTTATTATACCCAAGCATACCCTTTGATATACCCTAAGGGTCTTAAGGAATAAGTCAAAGTATAACTCATCATACACAAGATACTATGATGATCTCAAGTCCAAGGATCACTTGTACTACTATCACTATAGGAATTCCTATTGACATGCAAGTAAAACTCTATTAGGTATTCCTTAGCGAGCCACGTTCAGTGAACTTATTCTCCAATAAGCACCTACATACTTGCTTTAGTGTCTCCACACAAATGATCATGAGATCAATCATCCTCATCCAATGAGCAAGCAACGTATGTACCAATCTATCTGGATTCACAAATCCCAAATTTAGTAATCCAACGATTGGAAACTATTTTAGTTTTAAGCTTTGTAAGAATTTAGATCTCATTAGAATGATCATCATCATTATTCTAAAACCATTGCTTAAAACTATGGGTTTATCACATATTATAAAACAGCATCATGTAGATAATTAAAAGCCTTTAATAAATAATACTTTTTATTAATAAATGAATAAGATTGTTACAAAGTATATGATTTATCATCAAACATGATTGGCTTGTGTGCATACTACTTTCATTAACTTGCGGGGCAAACTTGTTGTTCACCCTTGCTATAAATAAAACTTTTCAGCTAGGGACGAAGTTGCAGAAGGTGCTGCGAAGAAGAACAAGGGAAAATGCATAGTTATAAATTAGTTATGATGAACAATATTATTATGCTGTATTATATTGTAAACCCTTTTTGTATATCTAAGGGTATTTACAGAATGTTAAGGTTAGTGGACTCAGGACTTATGTATTAATAACTTATGTTAATGAGTTATGTATTCCTATTTATATTTAAATGGGTAGTTAGATGTTATTATATTGTGGATCGTGAACACCAAACTCGGGAGTCAGGTAACTCGGATTTGGGGGGTGTCACATCTACGGGGAGAAGTGTGAAATATATACGGACCTTAAGAGTCTGAAATATATTTTCACGCAGAAGGATTTGAATATGCGTCAAAGAAGATGGTTGGAATTAATTAAGGATTACGACTGTGAGATTTTATACCATCCAGGAAAAGAAAATGTGGTTGCCGACGCCTGAAGTAGAAAGAATCGTGAGAAATTGATGATGTTAACTGCTCAGGAGGAGCTAATTACAGAAATGGAGAAACTAGAGTTGGACGTGAAGTATCCTATGGAGATCGATGAGAAGCTATTTCAGATGCAATCTGGTACAACTCTACTAGATAAAGTAAAGGAGGCTCAGCTTCAGGATGATGAATGCAAAAAGGTGACAAAGAAGATATCCGAAGGAACTGAACCGAGATTTAAGATGGATAAGGAAAGAATACTGAGATTTGAGAGTAGAATTTGGGTACCGCCAGTACAAGAGATTAAGGAAGATATTTTGAGCGAGGCTCATAGTTCACGATATTCGATTCACCCTGGTAGTACCAAGATCTTAGACAACATTTCTTGTGGCCGAATTTGAAACGTGATGTTGCAGAATGTGTTGCCAAGTGTCTTACCTGTCAGAAAGTGAAAGCAGAACATCAGAGACCGAGTGGATTGCTACAACCGCTAGAGATCCCAGAATGGAAATGGGAACATATTACAATGGACTTCGTGGTTGGCCTTCCGACGACTCAGAAAGGCTACGACGCAGTATGGGTTATCGTTGACCAACTAACAAAATCCGCACACTTCCTTCCGATCAAAATAAGATTCAACTTGGATCAGTTGGCAAGGTTGTACGTAAAAGAAATTATTTCGAGACATAGAGTACCGGTGTCAATTGTTTATGATAGATATCCGCGTTTTACATCGAACTTCTGGAAACGTCTACAGGAATGCATGGGTACGCAATTGCGAATGAGTATGACTTACCACCCCCTCAAACAGACCAGGCAGAGCGAGAGAACGATTCAAACATTAGAGGATATGCTAAGAGCACAATGTGATGGACTTTAAAGGAAATTGGGATGATCACCTCTGTTAGTAGAGTTCGGCACAACAACAGTTACCACGCTAGTATTGGCATGCCGCCTTACGAAGTGTTGTACGACAGAAAGTGTAGAACTCCGCTTTATTGGGATGAAGTTGGTGAAAGACAATTGCTAGGGCGAAATGAGTACAATGAATGGCGAAAATAGTCAAAGTGATCCGAGCACGACTGGTAGCAGCTCAAGATTGACAGAAGAAATACGCTGATCCACATCGTAAAAATATCGAGTTTGAATCAGGTAGTTATTTTTTCTTGAAGGTCTCTCCCTGGAAGGGGAAGATCAGGTTCGGAAAGAAAGGGAAATTGAACCCAAGATTTATTGGACCCTTTGAAGTATTGCGTAGAATCGGAGAAGTCGCGTACGAGGTAGCCTTACCTCCATCACTCGAGAATGTCTACAACGTCTTCCATGTTTCTGTATTACGACCATACAAAGCCGATTACAAGCATGTAATTGAATACAAACCCCTACATTTTGAGAAAGACTTATCTTACGAAGAAATTCATGTCCAAATTGTCGATCGAAAAGAACAAGTTCTCAGAAATAAAGTTATATCTTCTGTTAAGGTAATTTGGAGGAACCACAACGCTGAAGAAGCTACATGGGAACTCGAAGAGAATATGATGAAGAATTACCTCATTTATTTACTTAATTATGTATGGCGATTACGGGGATAAAATCTTTGTAAGGGGGGAGAATGTAACTGGGTCGGATTTATTGAGTCGTGATTCGGGGGATGAAATCCTTTTAAGGGGGGGAAGATGTGATGAACGAGATTTTTGTAAATTAATTTTAATATTTATTGAATTAAATAAATATTTTTCGATGATTTAATTATTGGATTAAATAATTATTTGATGTAATTGTGGTAGATTAATTTAATTATATGTGTTAAATTTATTAAATTAATATGGAGAATTTTTATTATCGAAGTATGTCATTATGTGAGCTTATTGTATTAAATGAAATATTTAATTAAGCATGATGTTATTTTAATTAATTTAATTATTAATTAGAGAGTTAATAATTTGATATAATTAATTATTGAGAAAATTAATTATATGACTATGTGAATTTATGAGAAATTATTATATTTTATTTATATTAAATTAAATAAAATATTGGATTTATTTTATGAAGGAGTGTGACATTTATTAAACTATGTGATAAAGCTTTATTAAATTAATTGGTTTTGTAATCTATTCTTGCTAAGCTAAACAAGGCCCTAGGGGGAGTTATCAGCAGTTAACCCATGATTGGGCCAACTGACCACTTCTGCGTCAGTTCTTCTCCTTTAATTATCAGACGTCTTTTTCTTTTATTCATTAATTGCCTAAGTCTAGAGATACAGAGAGAGAGATTGAGAAATTCAAGAGAGAGTTTAGAGGAATTTGTGAGAACTCAGTGATTGAAGAAAGAATCTAAGCCTACATACATATACTTTATTCTCAGGGTAATCTCTCCCTCCCAAATTCTATAGTTCACGTATTCAAGTTTTGATAAAAATGGCTTTCACAGTTTTCTGTAAAGCCTCTGTGATTGAGAAAGGAATAATATTTATGAGTTGATTTCTACAAAATTACAGAGTATGGGTTTTGGCCTTATGTCCTTATACGTGATATTTTATGTATTGATCATATGTTATCCCTAAATTTTTCACTCGTATATTATTATACATGTTGATACGAAGAGACCAAACTTTAAACGAACGGATTCGGTGTTATAACGAATCCGTAGTATCAATTTTCATGTTTTATTTTCAAAACCTTCAAGAACATCAAAGTCAGTGAAATTATAGATTTTTAACTCTGTGATTATGTGTTTAGTGGGTTAAAACCATTCTATAAATGTTGGGTATTGTTTATGCATGAATTATAACATATGAGTATGACTAATTTCGTGTAGTAGTAATTTAATTGGAGTTTTTGGGCTGTGTTCTGCAATTTTCGCGAATTGCGTAGCAGTTCTAACTTCATGGCATGTATGCCACCAAAGACTTAAGTCCCACAACAGAAGGCCACTTGCTACCGCAAATAATAAGTGTTCTAACAACAAATGACAAGACCTTCTAGTATAAACGTGAGCCGCAATACCACTCTGCAGAATGGTCCAGAAATGTAATTTTTAAAGTGTTAAGTCTAGCAATGTATTGTTAATTAATGTAATGAACATGTAAACATGTTAGAAGTATAATATGAGATGTAAAATAGATGTTTAACATGTAAATAACATAATTACATGTGGATTAAATTATTGAATACATAATTAGCTTGTTATTCATGATGTGTAAATTATGTGACAAAGTAGTAAATTAACTAAGTATAGTTAAAAATCAAAGTAGACAATGAGAATGAGTTTACGATGATTAGTTAAGTTATAATTAACTGGTATTGTGAATGTGAATGGTATATAGGATTAAATTCAAAGAACGTGCTTAGTTAAAGTGTAATCTACGCACGAGGCAAGTTTTCTAACCCTACTTGTCATTATTGTTCAAGTTTATTATTTACCTCGAGTAAATTATCATTGCTATTATTCAAGTTCAAAGGTTATATTAAAGATTGATTATCTTTTCAAAGCATGATTCAGTTATACAATAATTGTCCTATTGTATACTTCTTGAGATTATTATTCAATTTGAATATCATTATTATTGAACCTTATTAGACTAGCGAACCCTTATTGATTCGAGTAGTCCATAGTTGATGAGCGTTCTAAATTTCAGAACCCTTGATGAATTATCCAAACCAAAATTCCTTTGGTGTGGACTCGAATGTCAAACTGAGATGAACAACCCTGCAAAGGGATTTACTTATCGTTAAGCGTTAAGATATTGTGCACGCAGTATGGTACTAAGGGTGATCCCCCTAAGTGCGAGTAGAAAGGTCCATAGTCTTATATCATTAAAGGTTTCAAGTATAACCCTTGATAACCTAGGACATAGTTCAAGGTCTTATGACCCTCAGAATTCTTTTGATTCTTGTTATTCATTCTTTATTCAAAAGTTGAACTTTTATTCAGATGTCTTTGATTTACTCGCATGCTATTATACTATTATTTCATTATTATACTTGTGGGCATTAGTGCTCACTCTTACTTAATAATAACATTGCAGTTAAGAACGAAAGAACTGATGAACCTTCCACTAGTAAAGCCAAGGGCAAAGTTAGCAAGTGTTGAAGACTTGTTGTTTATTTGATGATGTATTTTGTTTAAGACTTGGTTTAATGATGTTGTTAAGACTTATTTGTTTATGATTCTGCACAGATGTTTAAGGTTAGTTTAACCTGGGATTATGTTTATGATTCAGATGTTGTAACCCTTTAAAGGGAAGATTTTATTTCTATCTATTGCATGGTTTGCATTTATTATGGGTAGATAGATAGATGATATTTGTAAAGTGAACACCAAATCCCGTGGAATTGAAGTACCCGGATTTGGGGGTGTCACAATTCGAGTCTGTGGAAGTTTCTCAATACGTTATAAAATTGCATGACATGCAATATATAATTGTATTGAGGACCTAAGATGGGTGTTTCGTATATTATACGTCACTTAATAATTTATTTTGGTTAACAACAATAGAGTGATGAGAACCTAACTTTGAAAGCATAAAAAATGCACTCCATTAGAATAAGGAGGACAGAAATCTTCTCGTGTCCCTTTGGAGACTTAAAATATTTGTTGTTGTACTTTATATGGCATTGTAATAATTTGAGTATGAATATTTTCGTATTATATACATAACAATATTTGTATTAAAACTCACAACTTATGTGTTGTCGTATTTTGCACGACAGTTCAACAGTTGTATAAATGAAGTTTGTATTTGAATTTTGTGTCGTGTATCTAGCGACCTAAGATGGGTTGTGTATACCTATTTTGGGGGCGTCACAAGTTATCTCCGGGGTTGGAAACTGGATCTGTCAGGGTTATCTCTGGGACTGAAACTTGATCTCCCGGGGTTATCTCCGGGGTTGGAACTGGATCTCCCGGCGTTATCTCCGGGGTAGGAAATTTGATCTGACTTCCAGGGTTGTCTCTGGAAGATGATTATGCCCTCCTGCATGGTTAGTAACAGGAATGCAAAATTTCGAGTGTCTACAATATTAGTAATGATTAAAATATTATTAAATGATTAATAATGTAAGACCCCAACTTTTTATAAATAAAATCGAATTTCCTTTAATTATTATTGTGAATAATAAGGTGTTAATTTGATATAATACTTTGGTTATGGGTGAAATATGCAAATTTTGCAAAATAAGCAAGTGGTTATAAAATATTCATTGTTGTTGGGGAATATTCGTTTGGTCGTGGAATATTCTTACTGTCGGGGAATATTCGTACGATGGCGCAGCCATTTGTGGTCCCCATAATAGAAAACGATCGGATGAAGAAAATGACAAGTATGAGTTTTTATAAATAACGGTGTAATCGTTACCGTTAACACTGTTGGATTACCTGGTGGTTAAAATACAGTAATACGCATGGTTGCACAGTAGCACACGGGATTGCACAGTATTTTTGAATTATTGATTCTTACGTAAGAAGACACTACTTAATAATTATTATAGTTATTACTGTTCAATATTTTATTTTATTGATTCAATAATTGCTACGCTGATATTTTATATTATTGTTGTTCAATAATTGTCACTGCACAGTATTTTCCATTATCCGATCAATAATTCATATTATTTGAATATTATTATTAGATACCATTATTGACAATGTCTAAGGAAGTTCTGTCTAGGAAAGGGATTTGGTTACATAATTGCGCGCCAATAAGGAGAAATCCTTATCGGAAAGCCCCCTCTTTCCTGGGAACGACCTGGTTGTCATAATTATGATTCTATAATATTATTTGTGAATACTTAATTATTGATTTGTATGATAAGAAAATATTTATTTTATGTGGATATAAATGAAGGAATTAATGTTGAGGTGTTTTATCAGTATCTTGTCGGAATGGAGGTGTTGAAAATCATTTGTATGTGGATTTCGGTCATTTTTTGCTTGGAAAAACTTAAATCTACAAAGTTGTAGAGAATTTAATTTCCTATGGAATGGATATAAAATTTGTATTTTTTTGATAAAAGGGAAATTTATTATGAATTATTGAAGTTTCAGAAATAAATATTTTTATTAAAATCATGGGTGGGCCACACTTTTGTCCTTTGTTGATAAAATGTGTTGAATTCATTTTGTAAAAGTGGAGGGCTGATTTGGTCAGTGGCGTGCTTGAATAATTATATTATTATTTTATTAATTTAGGCTGCTTTGGTGTTCTAGCATTTTCCTATAAATAGGGTGCTTAGTTAGAATTGAAAATCACACCAGAAACAATTTTTGTTTTTTTTTCTCTCTCTTTCTCTCTATTTATTATCGAGCGTATTTTGTGAGTATTTAGATACTTTGAGAGTTGTTATTCAGCGCAAGTTTCCTTCAGCATTACATCCGATATTCCAGCCAGAAGTATTGTTCTTTTGAGGCAAGGGATGTTATTTTCTTCGTAATGATATTATTTTCTTCAATATCATTATGCAGAAATATTGATATGAATTTTATTGTGGAATTTCTACCTTTTTGTGTCGGGGTTACTATTCACGTACACAACATTATTCACGTATACGGCACTATTCATAGAAAAAATAAAATTTTCTTTTCTTTGTCCAAGTTGTCTATTATGGTTACTATATTTGATTGTATCCATGTTTTGATCTTCATTCTTGAATTTTGCTCCACAATTGATTATTATAAGGTATTTTTGAACTTGGATAAACTAAAGTACGAATCCCAAATCTTTGATCTTTTATCTCACTGGATTCATTTTCTTTAAAATATTTTTCATCATCCTCAGTCCTAAATGATGATATTACTGAATATCTTTGGCCTGTAGTGCAAAGATGAATGATTAACTGATGAATATATTTGGCCCGTAGTGTAAAGATGAACAGGTGTTGAGATGAACATGACCAACTGGTGATACAAATGAATATCTTTGGCCTTTAGTGAAAAGATGAATATTTGACTCAAGATGTATATTGATTGATGTTATAGCGATAAAATATTGATGATGGACTTTTAAATCTTAGAAGATAGTAGAATTCATTCTCTACTTGACTCTTCTAATGGATTGTTGTTTCTGCTGCAGTTGTTGATCTAAAACTTGTTGTCTATTATATTCTATCAGATTTTTCCCTGTTGAAGACAACTGATAATTTTTTTGAATATTATCTTAGTCATAATATTCTTTACTAGGCTAGTTAAGCTCACCATTTTCCTTTTTGTTCCATTTTTCTTCTCAGAAGGTGAGAATATAGCAAGAACTAGTCGGGGTATGGAGTGATGGTTCTAGAAAGTTGTTTTAGTAGTCCTCACTATTTATATAAAATAGTGTATCAATAATTGTAATGATGACTCCTTTTGAGTTTTAATACTATCTATTAGACAATATTTGTATTTAAACTCACAGTATGTGTTGTCGTTATTTGCACGACAATTGTATTAATGAAATTGTATTTATTTATGTACCATGTATTTGGCGACTCAGAATGGGTGATGTATACCTATTTTGGGGGCGTCACAGTTGGTATCAAAGCTTAGGGATATGGTCTCTGGTGGAGATCGGGGAATAGAACTAGGAGGGAAGAGACGAGTAATCCTTCGCTAGTGTGTCATACCTAAGCTTATTTGGTTGGTCAGTCAGAGCATATGGTTAATATGTGATATGTTAATTAACTCTTGTTTTGTGGCAGTATTTGAGAATGTCAGCTGGAAATATTAACAATGGCGTGAATGAGACCATGAAGACACCTTTAATCACCACCCAGGGGAACGTGCAACAGGAAGACAATATTCCTCCTGTAAACAAAACTACCGAACAAATGATGAATGATGGGATGTTTAGAAGCTTTTTTGTAGTTCATGCAAAATCAGATGAGGGAGACTTGTGTACAAAATACGAGTGGAAATGATAGCAATGTGTGGCTTGTCACAGTCAAGCAGTTCAAATAGTTGGGACCACCAGAATTTTTGGGAAAGCCAGATCCGATCAAGGCGGAAACGTGGGTTAAGCAAATTACCAAGATATTTGATGTCTTGGGATGCACAGAGGAACAGAAGGTTCCATTCGCCACCTTTATGTTCCGCGGTGAGGCAGACATCGGTGGGAATCAGTGAAGATACTTTCGACTGCCTTTCAACATGTCTTGGGAAATGTTTCAAAAACTGTTTAATGACAAGTACTTTCCTGAAAGTATTCGTCATATGAAGGAGGTAAAGTTTATTAGATTTGAACAAAATAACATGACGGTGTCCTAGTACGAGGCAAAGTTCACAGAGTTATCCAGGTTTGCAACTCATTTGGTAGAGAATGAGGAACGAATGACATAGATGTTTCTGAGAGGTCTAAAACCAGAGATTCGATAATATCTTATCTCGCATGAATTTTCCTTATATTCAGATGTTGTAAACAGGGCTCAATTATTAGAGCGGGATAATGAGTATGTTCAACTGAGGGACCACAACCAGGGTCATACCAAAGGCGGCGTGATCGTGAGCAATGAAAACCAAATGGGAGGAAAACATTCTATTACAAAGCAAAGAACTACTCTGGTGGTAATCGTGGCCATGATGGTAGAAGAAGCGAGTCGGGGAGAGATTTTAAAAAGAGAAGGTACAACAATGATAACGTGAAGACGTCAGCACCAACATCAACTATTTCTAGGGGAGGAGATCGATCACCGGTCGTATGTTACAAATGTGACACCCCCAAATCCCGGTACTTCATTACGTCAAGATTTGGTGTTCACGTAATCAAAACATTCATATCTAACTACCCAATCATAATATAATTGAATAATAAAACCTGCCCATACAGGATTACATTAATAAAAACATTATCTCCCAGGTTCTCTAACCTTTAATACAATCATTCAAGTGCGGAAATTAAATTATTACATCATATAATTATTAAAAGTCTATCATCATAACGATAAAACAAAATTACAAGTCTTCATCACTTGTACATTTTTCCCTTTCCTTTGCTAGTTGTAGGTTTATCTACCTTCTCAACCATAGCTGTAATAAGTGTATAAATATGCAAGAGTGAGCAAACAAAACTCACTTAAAATAAAAATAATTATCTTTACAACATTTTCCAAATAATATGTTCAATAGAACTGAATGATATGTTCTATTAACATTTCAACATTTTGCCAACTCATAGGCTCAATAGAACTGAATGATATGTTCTATTAACATTCTTAAATATACTACTCAGGGTCAAATGACCATGAACCATGTCCACAGTTATAAGTAATCTTTCAACTTTAACTTTAACAGTCATATGACTATAAGGACTCCACATACTTAGGGGGATCAATCCTTCGTACAATGTATTGTGCACAACCATTTCAACGCTAAGCGTAAACCCCTAAACATAGGGTTGTTCATCTCAGTATTTAGAGTACAAGTCTGCACCAAAGAAAGTTTGGTTTGGATAAGCTTTCAAGGGTAATTTGAAGTTTAATAATCATCAACTAGGGAACTAGTTGAATCAACAATGCTTGATAACGCAACAGATGTTTAATAACAACATAACTTAGAACATTTGAGAATCATTAATGAACTGATTCTACATATCAAACTCATGCTTGAAATAACTATAGAGCATAAGTATTCAATAAATTGAATAAAATGGTTAACCTTTGCTTGAACTGTAAAATAAGCTAAGGTTCGAGTCTTATAACATTAGAAATGAAATTCCTGAACGTACATTTAACTGATAGCAAGCTGGAAACTAAAGACTTGCCCAATAATGTATTAACTTATGCAAAGAATTAAGATAGTTCAATAATAGAGACGAGAGTTCAAAACTATGTTCATTATACAATAATAGAACTTAAGAAACTTGCTAACTGTAAACAAGTTAGAATGAATCAATCAATAAGAATTTCCAATAACATTAGAGTTAGAGTTTGCTCGAATGAATTTTAGGAACAATTGATTTATTCAATAATAGTTAAGATAAAAAGCTTGCTCAATCAAAAGCATGAAGTTATACAATGTAATAATAGAACTAACTCAACGAAAGGGTAGAGTTAGAAAACTTTCCTCGAGCGTAAGCTAAAATATTAAACTCACGTTCACCTATACACCGTATTAAAACCACAACATCTATTAGACATACTAATATTCACTTTTCAATATAAAACGCATTACTAGCTAATTTTGTTATTTTAGCACAAGTCTTAAGCTACCATTTACATTTCAGAATTCCCAAGTGTTAATCATCACAACACTTAACTAACGTTCATTGTATAAACTAGGTTATCACATAACGCATTTTTGATTTACTAATCATTTTTGCAACTTTGAATTCATAATACATATAACACAACTCTGTATTAGCCTTGTTGTTACATGTTGGACACATTACCATAACATTTAGTTAAGCTCTGAAAACGACCAAAGTCTGCGAATTAGCGTACTTGATTATATCTGAAATGGACGCTGGCGTACGCACCAGTTTTATATTGGGATGTGGCGCTTCACGCCTAAGGGTCGCTGTGCATTTATCTGACGTCTGAAACTCGCTTTTTGCAGACAGAGCTTCGTCACTTTTCTTAAGCTAACTAACACGAATTTTACCCACTAAACAGTGATAGTAACACGTAAGATAAATATACAACTATCATAAACATGATTGCTCACATTTACAACCAATTAGAACAATTTAACACTAACTAAAACTATTTTAATTTCTCAAAACTCATGTTTTTCATAAAAACTCAATTTTCTTGATATTCATTCTAGAAATCATCATTGTGAACTCATTAGTTGGCCAAATCACCTCATTCAAATTACGTTATGCTCGTATCTTATAGAACTAACATATACAAGCTTCAATTTATACTTTCACATACAAATTGGCCATTATAATTGATACTTAAATGAGCCATATGAAAAAAATATATACAAACATATACTGTCGAAATTTTCTTCTACTGTAAACCAAAATTAGCATGCAATTATTGTTTAAACATACTTTCTAATCATCATAAACACATGTAATCATCATAACTAATTTGAGAATATCAATTCTAAAAATTCACAGAGTATAGCAAAACTTTGCCGTAATTCACATATGTAGACACATACATATATATATTAGGGTTGTATAAGAAATACCTTCAACTAGTGTGATAATTTCTTGCAATTGCAGACAATTCTTCTCAATTTCTCTCAAGCTTTCTCTCAATTCTCTCAAGCTTCTCTGAACTTCTTAGCTTTCTTCTCTTAGGCTTAGACTAGACAACTAACAAGTATGCGTAAAAATAAAACTGATATAATACTAATACATATACTTATTAGGATATCAGTTATAAAAATAACGTATAAGTTATAATTATATTATATTTATTATTTTATTTATTTTATTTATATTATTTAATTTAAAAAAAACTAGAAATCCCAAAAGCCATAAGGCTTGTTTGGCAAAAACCCTTTAAATATTAAAGAATTAATATATTAAGCCTTGTTTGTTAAAAACTAAATTAAACTACTTTAATTTATTTTAATAACTCCTTATAATATAGTTATTTGTCACACTATATTAATCAAGCTTTCATATTTAATTTTAATTAATTCAAATAAAAATTATTTAAATAAATCCTTTAATCACATAACTCAATACAAATAATTAACCATTAAATTGAAATATCAATGTAATAATAATTTCCTTAATTCATCAACTAATTATTTAACAAATAATTCTCCAAATAAAATTAAATCAATTAAGCAAATATTTATTCAACGATAAACACATCCATTAAATATTTATATAAATCAATAAATATTGAATATTACATTTAAAATTCTGGAATGTTACATCATTCCCTCTTTAAAAGGATTCTGTCCTCAGAATCACAAATCAAACAATCAAATCGTCACAACAAATGTGGGAAAGAGGGACATATCAGCCAAAACTGCCCACAACAATCTAAGGTGTGTTATAACTGTGGAAAGGAAAGTCATATAGCTAGAGATAGTCTTATAGCAAAACCAAGTCCAATGGGAATGGTGACTCTGAAGGCTGTTCTGGACAAGTCAAAGTCAGCGGTTCCTGGAAGAGCGTTTGTCGTAACTGCCCAAAATGCAAGGAACCCAAACGAGGTGATAACGGGTAAGCTAATCATAAACTCTTGCGATATTTATACCTTACTAGATACCGGTTCTACCCATTCTTTTATCTCTCTTGCTTGTTCTCAACGTTTGAACTTGACTCCGGAGAAATTAGACTTTGACTTATCTGTTGAGACTCCGTTAGGAGAAACTTTCATTACATCTACTATTTATAAATCTTGCTTGATCCAAGTTGATACCATCACATTACCTGTCGATCTTATTTCTTTGAAAATACTTGCATTTGATGTGATTTTAGGGATTGATTGGTTAACCACTCATCATGCTAAAATTGATTGTTTTCGTAAGGTTGTTAGTTTTCATATTCCTAACCAACCTGTTATGCGAATTAAAGCAACCAAACCACTAAAGTCAATCACTATAATATCAAGCCATAAAGCTATTCGTTTATTAAAAAATGGATGTTAAGCTTTCTTAGCCCATGTCACAGACTTGAATAAAAACATGTCAGATTTGAATAATATTTCTGTTGTTAGTGAATTTCTTGACGTATTTCCTGAAGAATTTCCCGGTCTACCCCCAGAACGTGAAGTTGAATTCTTTATTGACCTTGAACTTGGTACAAGGCCCATTTCTAAAACCCCACATCGAATGGCTCATATTGAACTTCAGGAGTTAAAGGTCAAACTACATAAGTTGTTAGATTGGATTCATTTGTCCTAGTACATCTCCTTGGGGTGCTCCTGTTTTATTCGTAAAGAAGAAAGACGGGAGTATGCGACTTTGTATTGATTACCGGGAATTGAATCATGTCACCATCAAGAATAGGTATCCGCTACGTCGCATTGATGACATATTCGACCAGTTACAAGGAGCACAATTCTTTTCAAAGATTGATCTTCGTTCTGGATATCATCAACTAAAGATTAAAACTGAGGATATTCCAAAGTCTGCCTTCAGAACTCGGTACAGGCATTATGAATTCTTAGTCATATCTTTTGGATATACTAATGCTCCTGCTACTTTCATGGATATGATGAACCGTGTGTTCAAGGAATATTTGGATCAGTTCATTATTGTCTTTATTGATGACATCCTCATCATTTCTAAAAGCTGTGAAGATCATGAACACCATTTGAAGTTGGTACTTCAAAGGCTTCGTGACAACAAGTTATATGCCAAGCTAAAGAAATGCAAGTTCTGGCTTGAGGATAGCATTCCTTGGGCACGTGGTGTCAAAACATGGAGTATCTGTTGACCCGACGAAGATTGAAGCAATACAAAGTTGGGAATGAAGAGCATTATGGTATCGCAAAATAAGCACTAAGCTATAGCAGAAGTGTCATATAGCCAACTGTCCCCCGTAGACGATTTTACTAAGATGGCCCCGCCTAAGGACCACGAAAGCTTGACAGCCGTAGATCGAGCCCTGGATCGCTATCTTTCTAGCAGTAGTGCTATTTTTCTATTGGAGCTTCCCTTATCCTATTGTCAACCCGTGACGCCCCCAAAATAGGTATACATCACCCATTCCGAGTCGCCAAATAAATGGTACAAAATTCAAATACAACTTAATTATACAACTGTCGTGTAAAATACTACAAAACATAAGCTGAGAGTTTTAATACGAATATTATCTTTTAGACAGTATTCAATCTCAAATGGAGTCCTTATTGCATTTATTATCACACTATTTCACTGAATAGTGAGGACTACTAATGCAAACATCTGGACCGTCACTCCGTTCCCCGACTAGTCCTAGCTATATTCTCATTTCCTGAAGAGAACAATGAAAACAAAGGGCGAGCTCAACTAGCCCAGTAAGAAATATTATGACTAAGATAATGCAGAATAAACTATCGTTAGCCTTCAACAAAGTTTAAACCGTAAAATATAATAAACATCAAGTTTAATGCGCAGCGAACAAGCAATCCATTAGAAAAGTCAAGTAGAGCATGATATCTACTATCTTCTATGATTTAAAAAGTTTATCATCAATGTTATCGCTGAGACTCAGCTTAATAAATAAACCCCATCATCGAATCATCCATGTTCTATGGGCCAAGGATATTCATGTAATCATCAATGGTCATGATTATACAGAATAATCTCTGGTTATAATCATACCAACAACTGTCAATCAATGCACTACAGACCAATGAGGATTTTTACCACATCATTTGTAACATTACGGTCACGATTATACCGAATAATCCCTGGTCATAATCATACCAATCAATAGTACATCTATGCACGTAAGCCACAAATGACTTTTATCACAATATAAGCATGAGGATGATGACAATGATATAAGAATTCAATTAAAAGAAAGTAAAGGATAAATTTTAAAAATTTATAATTTTATTTATCCAGAATTCAATAATGTCCAAATTGTCAACATGATACTGCTTTGTGGAGTAAAATTCAGGAATAATATCGTATCAAAAATGATTTGGACAGCAAAGAAATCAATTTTTGTCATGAATAATTTCTCGGGTGAATAGTAACCGAATGAATAGTACCTCGTGAATAGTACTTTGGGAATAGTATCTTGTGAATAGTACTTTGTGAATAGTACTCATGAATAGTACTTTATGAATAGTACTTTATGAATAATACCCCGTGAATAGTACTTTGTGAATAGTACCATAAAAATGAATACTACTCAAGGACAGTACTCCGGCATGAAAAGCTTAAAATTTAACAAGAATGTGCATAAAATATCCTTGTGAAACGATACTAGATGAAGTGCAAATTTCAAGGATATTCTACTAATTTCACGGAGTATAGAAGCAATACTTTAACAAAATGAGGGTATAATCAGGAATACGAGACGAAATAATATTACTCACATACTACAGAGTATGGAAGACAATAGTATTCCTATGAATACTGAAAAAAATAATATCCCTTACCTCAAAAGAAGACTGGATACTGGAATAGTGAAGTTGCAGACTTCTCTTCTACTTTCTCTCTAAAGCTTCTCTCTCTATAGATTCTCTTTCTATAATTGTTCTTCTGAGTCTTAGTGAATTCGTGAGAATGAAAGAAGAATGAGCTTCTATTTAAAGGAAAATATAGTTTCGATAATTGCACATTTTGGGGCTCAAAATATTACAGTATAATACCTTCATCTTTTCCTTCATTTTTAATTTAGTCCTGCAAGTATAATCAAACTTGTACCACCTCCCCTAATAGTAAATCATGTGAATCAATAGCACATTCATGTGAATCAATAGTTCTATACATGTGAAAAAAATAATTACAGTATACTACCTTTATCTATACCTCCATTTTTAATTTAGTCATGCAAGTATTATCAATCTTGCACCACCTCCCCTAATAGTACATGCATGTGAATCAATAGTACACACATGTGAACAAACATTTATAAGCATATGAATTAATAGCAATTAATTGCTCATTTATCCGATTAATTACCCGATTGGTCAATATAACCTCCAGACATCAATTATTATCGAAATAGATGTCGATTTCCACTAACACTAATAATCCCAACACAATGAAAATATCAATTTCATCTTTAATCAACACGCACTTATTCATCATTAATGTTATAACACACAATATTTAACAACCAGATCATTCCCAAGAAAGAGGGCGCACAATTAGGTGAATCAAACCTCTCCTTGACAGAACTTTCTAGACATTGTCAATATTGCAAATAATAATATGAATAACATTGTCGTCTCAATTATTGATTTAATAATATAAAATATTATGCAGATAATACTATGACAATAATTGAATCAATAATATGAGAGATAATAATATAAAATATTATAACTGAGTGACTTCTCACGTAAGCATCAATAATCAATACCGTGTGCTACTATGCATGTACTTTTACCACCGGGTCGTTCAATAGTTTAAAGATAAAACTTTCGCTGTTATTTTTATAAAAAGATAATTTTTTCATTTTCTAACTACAACAATACTTCCGTTGTGGGGGCCACCAATGATTGTGCCGTCGTACGGATATTCCTTGTTAAAATGAATATTCTCCAACCAATCGAATATTATATAACCACTTTTTTACCTTGCAAAAATTGTAAATAATGCCCACAACTATAACATTATATCAAATCTACACCATAATATTCAAAAATATATTTCGAAAAAAAATAATCTTTATTCATAAAAGTTGGGGTCTTACAACCACCCCTTCTTACAAAATTTCGTCTTTGAAATTAGGGTGCGTACCTGGTGTGTCGAAGAGGTGAGGATACCTTAAATTCATTTCAAATTCTAACTCCCAGGTCATTTCCTCAACATCGTGGTTTCTCCACAAAACTTTGACTTGAGGTATAACCTTGGAGCGTAGAATATGATCCTTCTTATCCAAGATTTTAATAGGTACTTCCTCATACGTTAAATCTTCCGCTATCTCATTCAGTTCTAATTCAATAATGTGGTTCGGGTCTTTCACATATTTACGTAACATAGATATGTGAAAAAATGTTATGAACACGAGACATACTTGGCGGTAAAGCGAGTCTATAGGCCACAGTTCCTACTCGATCGAGGATTAAAAATGGGTCAATGAATCGAGGATTGAGCTTTCCTCTCTTTCCAAATATCGTAACTCCTTTCCATGGAGCAACACATAACAACACATGATCTCCAATATTGAATTCCACGTCCTTTCGATAAATATCAGCATAACTCTTTTGTCGATCTTGTGAGGTTTTTATACGTTGTTGGATCGTTTGAATCTTTTCCATAGTCATACGTACCAACTCCGGTCCCAACAACGTTGCTTCACCCACCTCATCCCACCATATTGGAGAATGACACTTTCTTCCATACAACGCCTCAAATGGAGCCATGCCAATACTTGCTTAATAACTATTATTATAGGAAAACTCCACCAATGGTAAGAACTTGTCCTAACTTCCTTTGAAGTCAAGGACACAGAGTCTTAATAAATCTTCAAGAGTTTGAATAGTTGTGACACCCCCAAAATAGGTCTACATCCCCCATTCTGAGTTGTCAATACACGGTGCATGTAAACAACTACAACTTTATTATTACAATAGTAAAACTGTGAGTTTAAATACGAGATATTGCCATCTAGACAATATCCACATACAAATAAATCCTCATCATAATTATTGATACATTATTTTACAACAATGGTGAGGACTACTAAACAACTCTCCCTAGAACTTTCATTCCATACCCCGAGGCTGCATTTGCTATATTCTCGCCTCCGAGAAGAAAAATGGAACAAAAAGGAAAAGGGTGAGCTCGACTAGCCCAAGAAAGAATATTATGACTAAGATAATATACAACAAAATTATCGTTAGTCTTCAACAGGAAAATATAATAGAATACAATAGACAACAAGTTTTAAATCAATATTCGCAATGAAATAATAATTCATTAAAAGAGTTAAGTAGAGAATGTAAACTACTATCTTCTATGTATGAATTTTAAAGTTCATCGCTCATTTTTATCCCCAGTAGCATCAATCAATATATATCTCGATCAAATATTCATCCTTGCACTACGAGCCAAGGACATTCACCAGATTAGTCATGTTCATCTAAACACTGCTCATCTTTGCACTACGGGCCAAAGATATTCATCGAAATCATTCATCTTTGCACTCTTGGCCAAAGATATTCATCATAAATCATTCATCTTTGCACCATCGCCCAAGATATTCATCATAAATCATTCATCTTTTGCTACGGGCCAAAGATATTCAATAATATCATCATTTAAGACCGAGGATGATGAAAATATTTTTAAAAAACGAATCCAAAGTGAATCAAAATGACAAGGATTAAGGATTAAGGATTCGTACTTTTGTTTTATCCACGTCCAAAAATACCTCAAAAATAATCATAGTGGCGTAAAATTCAAGAATGATCAAAACATGGATACAATCAAAGCTAGTATCCACAATAGATATTTTGACGAAAAGAAAAATTTTTTTTTTTCGATGAATAGTGCCGTATTCGTGAATAGTGCCATATCGTGAATAGTGCCAGTATCGTGAATAGTAACTTTCACACCAAAAGTTCCAAATTTGATAAAACTTCCAACCAATATTTCGCATAATGATATTGAAGAAATAATATCATTTTCAATAAAATAACATCCTTTACCTCGAAAGATCAAGATTTAACTGGAATAATTGGATATAGACTATATCTTGAACTTTCACCGTATAGCAATACTCAAAGTATACTCAAAATACTCACAAGAATACGCTCGATAATATAGAGAGAAAACTTCAGGTTACGGTGTGATTTTCAATTCTAACCTAAGCACCTATTTATAGAAATTGCTTAGAACACCAAAGCGTAAAATTTAATATAATATTAATATATATAAAAATATTATACGTATTCCTTGGAATCTTAATCTCAAAGAATTCACACATGCCAACCTTCTAGAAAAAAAATAAAAAAACGTTTTTCTAATTTAAAATAATTTAAACTTCCAAAATCAATTATTTTGAGCTTGAACTTCAATAATTCATAATAAATAGTCCTTTTATCAGAAAATTCAATCTCGCGTGTTTTTATAGGAAATTCAATTCTCTACAACTTTACGTAAGAAAGTTTTCCAAATTTCCAACGAAATTGACCGAAATCCACAAACGGGTGATTTTAGAGGCTATACTCAAATTTCAAATCGATAAATGGGGTCCACCGACATGTTTAACATGTTTTAAACATTTATTGCAACAAAAATACTCTTCCTCCTCGTATACTCATATATCCCACATTCGTTGTAAAAATATCACCATTATTATATTATTAAAATATAATAATATATATTTAAATGAATTATTTTATCGAAAAAAGATAAAATTTCAATTTTCAACAATTGTCACATTAAAAATTTCTCCATCTATATCCACATAAAATCAATATTTTCCTCATCATATGAATCAATAATTAATTATTCACAAATAATATTACGAGAATCACAATATTGACAACCAGTGCGGTTCCTGTGAAGAGGGGCTTTCCAATAAGAATTTCTCCTTACTAACAAGCGCAATTAGGTGACCAAACCTCTCCTTAGATGTAACTTTCTAGACATTGCCAATAATGTTATCTAATAATATTATTCAGATAATATGAATTATTGTTTCGACAATGAAAAATACTTTGTAATGACAATTATTAAAACAACAACAGAATATAAAATATCAACGCAAACAATTATTGAATCAATAAAATAAAACACCTGAATGAGAATTATCGTAACCATTATTGAGTAGTGCCTTCTTACGTAAGAGTCAATAATTGGTGCAATACTGCAGTCTACCGCTCAACAACGCGTACATCGTGTTTTTAACCACCGGGTATTCCAACAAAGGTAAATAGCGGTAATAACTACGCCAATTATTTTTAAACAACTTATATTTGTCATTTTCTTCCTCCAATCGCTTTTATGTTATGGGGCACATGGTCGCTGTCGCCGTCATTTAATATTCCCCGACAAAGATTTAATATTCCACGACCAAACGAATATTCCCTCGACAACAATGAATATTTTATAACCACTTGCTTATTTTGAAATATTTATGTATTTTACCCGTAATTATCCACATTAATCACATCAACCCTTACTATTTCAAAATAATAATTAGAGGAAATTAAATTTCATTTATTAATTATTTGGGATCTTACAACCTCCCTCCTTATGAAATTTCGTCCTCGAAATTGACGTGACGTACTGTGTTTTCAAAAGATGAGGATACCTCGCTTTCATTTCCGCTTTCCAACTCCCAGTCATTTCCTCTATAGCATGGTTTCTCCACAAGACTTTAACTTGTGGTATGACCTTCGTGCGTAGGACATGCTCCTTCCTATCCAAGATCTTGACAGGTACTTCCTCATACGTTAAGTCTTCGACTATCTCATCCGGTTCTAACTCAATAACGTGATTTGGGTCTTTCACATATTTACGAAGTACAGATATGTGAAACACATTATGAACACGAGACATACTTGGAGGTAACGCGAGTCTATAGGCTACATTTCCTACTCGGTCAAGAATTTGAAATGGACCAATAAATCGTGGATTGAGCTTTCCTCTCTTCCCGATTCTTGTAACTCCCTTCCATGGGGCAACACGCAACAATACATGATCCCCTATACTAAATTCCACATCCTTTCGATGAAGATCCGCATAACTCTTTTGTCGATCTTGTGCCGTTTGTATATGTTGTCGAATCATTTGGATCTTTTCGGTAGTCATACGTACTAACTCGGGTCCCAACAATGTTGCTTCACCCACCTCATCCCAACATATTGGAGAGTGACACTTTCGTCCATATAATGCTTCGAATGGGGTCACACCTATACTTGCTCGATAATCTGTTGTTGTAGGAGAATTCCACCAATGGTAAATACTTATCCTAACCGCCCTTGAAGTCTAGGACACGAGTCTTAATAAATCTTCAAGAGTTTGAATAGTCTTCTCTACGATTTTCCGTCTGCTTTGAGGATGGTATGCGAAATCAATCTTAAATCCGTACCCATAGCTTTTTGCAAGCTAACCCAAAATCTTGAAGTGAATCTTGGGTCACGATCCAAAACTATGGATACCGGCATGCCATACAATCTCACAATCTCATTTACGTACATTTGAGCAAGACGTTCAAGGAATAAGTCTCCGTATTGACAAGAAATGAAGCGGAACTTGGTTAATCTATCAACAATAACCCAAATAGCATTTATGCCTTGAGAAACCGTGGAAGTCCCGTAACGAAATCCATGGTAATGTGTTCCCACTTCCATTTCGGAATCTCAAGTGGTTGCAATGGTCCCTTAGGCACTTGATGCTCTCGCCTTTACACGTTGACAAGTTAAACATGTTGAGATAAACTTTGCAATCTCTCTCTTCATATTGTTCCACCAAAATGTATGTCAAAGATCACGATACATTTTAGTACTTCCTGGATGGATTGCAAATGGTGTATTGTGTGCCTCCATCATAATCTTGTACTTCAAATCGTAATCGTTAGAACACAAAGTGCGGAGTGGACTCAAGTATTCCTTCTTCATCAATTCTCGCTTAGGAATAGCTCCTTCTTGTACTTTCTTCTTCATATATGCATCATCGCCTGGGTGGCTTGAGCAACCTTAACTTTTTCTATTAAAGTTGGCTCTATCGTATTATATTTGACATCATCGCACTCGCTCCTCGCATATGATCTTCTACTCAACACGTCGGCTACCACGTTAAGCTTTTCCGGGATGGTATTGAATAGTGTGGTCGTAGTCTTTCAATAGCTCGAGCCAACGTCATTGCCGCATGTTAAGTTCTTTTGAGTGAAGAAATATTTAAGGCTTTTATGGTGCTAATATATCTCCACTTTCTCTCCATATAGATAGTGCCTCCGGATCTTTAGCAAGCTTGATCACCGCTAACTCTAGATCATGAGTAGGATAATTCCTCTCATATTCTTTAAGTTGTCGCGAGGCATAGGCTATGACTTTCCCACGTTGCATGAGAACACATCCTAACCCTTTGCTCAAGCATCATTTGAGATAACAAATCCATCCGAACCGGATGGTATTGTTAGAACAGTCTTAGAAATAAGTCTCCTTTTAAGCTCTTGGAAACTCTTCTCGCACTCTTCGCTCCAAACGAATTTTGTATCCTTCCGAGTTAGATGAGTTAACGGAGTAGCGATTCGAGAAAACCCTTCCACGAATCTCCGATAATAACCAGCTAAGCCCAAAAAGCTACGTGCTTGATCCCACCGACTTGGTTGCTTCCCAACTTTGTATTGCTTCAATCTTCGCCAGGTCAACAGATACTCCATGTTTTGACACCACATGACCAAGAAATGCTACTTCCTCAAGCCAGAACTCGCATTTCTTTAACTTGGCATAAAGCTTGTTTTCACGAAGCCTTTGGAGTACCAGCTTCAAATGGTGCTCATGATCTTCACGGCTTTTGGAATATATGAGGATGTCATCAATAAAGACAACAACGAACTGATCCAAATACTCTTTGAATACTTGGTTCATCATATCCATGAAAGCCGCAGGAGCATTAGTCAATCCGAAAGACATAACTAAGAATTCATAATGCCCGTACCGAGTTCTAAAGGCAGTCTTTGGAATATCCTCGCCTAATCTTCAAATGATGATATCCGAATCGAAGATCGATTTTTGAAAAGAATTGTGCTCCTTGCAACTAGTCAAACAAGTCATCAATACGAGGTAGAGGATACCTATTCTTGATAGTGACATGGTTCAATTCCCGATAGTCAATACAAAAGTCGCATACTCCCGCCTTTCTTCTTTACAAATAAAACAGAGCACCCCAAGGAGATGTACTAGGATCGAATGAAACCAATGTCCAACAACTCCTGTAGTTGGACCTTTAACTCCTGAAGTTCAATAGGAGCCATTCGATATGGGGTTTTAGAAATGGGCTTTGTACCAGGTTCAAGGTCAATAAAGAATTCAACTTCACGTTCTGGGGGTAGACCGGGAAGTTCTTGAGAAATACATCGAAAAGTTAATAACAACGGAATATTATTCAATTTTGACGTGTCTTTATTCAAATCCATAACATGGGCTAAGAAAGCTTGACATCCGTTTTTTAATAAACGAATAGCTTTATGATTAGATATGACAGTGATTGATTTTAATGGTTTAGTTGCTTGAATTCGAACAACAGGTTGTTTAGGAATATGAAAGCTAACAACCTTACGAAAACAATCAATTTTGGCATGATGAGTAGTTAACCAATCAATCCCTAAAATCACATCAAAAGCAAGTATCTTTAAAGAGATAAGGTCAACAGGTAAGATAAGGGTGCCAACATGGATTAGACAAGATTTATAAACGAAGGATGTGATGAAAGTTTCTCCTAACGGAGTTTCCACAGATAGGTCAAAGTCTAATTTCTCCTGAGTCAAGTTTAAACGTTGAGCACAAGCGGGAGAGATAAATGAATGGGTAGCACCGTATCTAGTAAAGTAAAACTTCACAAGAATTTATAAATAGCTTACCCGTGATCACCTCGTTTGGGTTCCTCGCATTTTGACCACCACAACAAACGCTCTTCCAGAACCGCTTGACTTTGACTTTTCCGGGATGATCTTTTGAGTCACCGTCCCTCATGAACTAGGTTTCGCTTCTGCGTGCAATCTCGAGCGATATGTCCTTCCTTTCCACAATTATAGCATACCCGAACTCGCCAGGCGCTTTGACCGATATGTCCCTCTTTTCGCATTTATAGCATATGACCCGGGTGGTCGTTTCTCCTCCTTGGAACCAGATTCTTTGCACCGCTGTCGTCTTCACATGGTCGTTGTTGAATCTCCTCTTTTTAAAAATCTCCTCCCACTTTCGCTTCTTCTATTTTCATGGCCATGATTACCACCGAGTGGTTACCATTTTTTCCGCCTTTTTCTTTCTCCACCGATTATTGTTGTTTTGTTGATTGCTATCTCCAAAGATGATCCTCGATTGTGGTACCTCGGTTGACCGTACTCGTTATCTCGCTCTAACAATTGAGCCTCATTAACAACATCCTGAATAGAGAAAATTTATGAGAGATGACATCTTGACGTATCTCGGGTTTCAAACCTCTCGAAACATCCGTGTCATCGTTCCTCATTCTCCACCAAATGAGGTGCAAACTGGATAACTCGCAAATTTCGCCTCGTCTTTGAGCAAATGTTGTTCTCGCTTCCGATCTAATAAACTCCACTTCCTTCATATGACGAAACACTTTCGGAAAGTATTTGTCATTAAATAGTTTCAAACGTCTCCCAAGACATCTTTGAAGCGCTACCGGATGGGTACGCTTCACGACTCCACCACCAAGAGTCCTTCGTCACATCGAACATAAAGGTGGCGAATGGAACCTTCTATTCCTCTCGTGCATCCCAAGACATCGAATATCTTGGTAATTTTCTTGACCCATGTTTCGCGCCATGATCGGATCCGGCTTTCCCTTAAATTCGTGGTCCCAACTCTTTGAACTCGCTTGCATTGTGTGACAACCCGTGAATTGCTATCATTTCCTCCTATGTTTTGAACACGAGTCTCCTCGTCGTCGATTTTGCATGAATCGCAAAAGCTTCTAAATATCCCCTCGTTCATCATCTCGCTCGTTCGGTGGTGTTGTTCACGGGAGGAACATTGCCACTGTTGCAGACGCTTCTCCTCGTTGGTGAGTATAAAGGCGTCTCCACGGTCTCATTTCCATTGTTAATATTCTCACGACATTCTCAAATCTTCGCCATAAAACAAGGGTTAATTAAGGAAATCAATATATCACATAATATCCCTATATAATTGACCAACTATCAAATAAGCTTAGGTAGGACACACTAGCGAAGGATTTACTCGTCTCTCCTCCTAGTTCTATTCCCCGATCTCCGCCAGAGATCATATCCCTAAGCTCGATACCAACCGTGACACCCCCCCAAATAGGTCTACATCCCCCATTCTCGAGTTGTCAATACACCTGCATGTAAAACAACTACAACTTTATTATTACAATAGTAAAAGCTGTGAGTTTAAATACGAGATATTGCCATCTAGACAATATCCACATACAAATAAATCCTCATCATAATTATTGATACATTATTTTACAACAATGGTGAGGACTACTAAACAACTCTCCCTAGAAGTTTCATTCCATACCCCGACTTCATACTTGCTATATTCTCGCCTCCCGAGAAGAAAAAATGGAACAAAAAGGAAAAGGGTGAGCTCGACTAGCCCAAAGAAAAGAATATTATGACTAAGATAATATACAACAAAATTATCGTTAGTCTTCAACAGGAAAAATATAATAGAATACAATAGACAACAAGTTTTAAATCAATATTCATGGCTGAAATAATAATTCATTAGAAGAGTTAAGTAGAGAATGCAAACTACTATCTTCTATGTATGAATTTTAAAGTTCATCGTCTATTTTTATCCCTCAGTAGCATCAATCAATATATATCTCGGGATCAAATATTCATCCTTGCACTACAAAAGCCAAGGACATTCACCATTGGTCATGTTCATCTAAACACTGCTCATCTTTTTTACTACGGCCAAAGATATTCATCGAAATCATTCATCTTTGCACTCATCGGCCAAAGATATTCATCATAAATCATTCATCTTTGCACCATCGCCAAAGATATTCATCATAAATCATTCATCTTTGCACTACAAAAGCCAAAGATATTCAATAATATCATCATTTAAGACCGAGGATGATGAAAATATTTTTAAAAAACGAATCCAAAGAATCAAAATGACAAGGATTAAGGATTAAGGATTCGTACTTTGTTTTATCCACGTCCAAAAATACCTCAAAAATAATCATAGTGGCGTAAAATTCAAGAATGATCAAAACATGGATACAATCAAAGCTAGTATTCACAATAGATATTTTGACGACGAAAAGAAAAATTTTTATTTTTCGATGAATAGTGCTTATGATTCGTGAATAGTGCCGTATATCGTGAATAGTGCCGATATCGTGAATAGTAACCGACACCAAAAGTTCCAAATTTGATAAAAACTTCCAACCAATATTTCGGCGTAATGATATTGAAGAAATAATATCATTTTCGAATAAAATAACATCCCTTACCTCGAAAGATCAAGATTTAACTGGAATCTCGGATATAGACTATATCTTGAACTTTCACCGTATAGCAATACTCAAAGTATACTCAAAATACTCACAAGAATACGCCGATAATATAGAGAGAAAAACTTCGAGTTTAAGTGTGATTTTCAATTCTAACCTAAGCACCTATTTATAGAAATTGCTTAGAACACCAAAGCGAGAAAATTTAATATAATATTAATATATATAAAAATATTATACGATTCCTTGAAATCTTAATCTCAAAGAATTCACACATGCCAACCTTCTAGAAAAAAAAAAAAAAAAACGTTTTTCTAATTTAAAATAATTTAAACTTCCAAAATCAATTATTTGAGCTTGAAACTTCAATAATTCATAATAAATAGCCCTTTTATCGGAAAATTTGAATCTTGCGAGTTTTTATAGGAAATTCAATTCTCTACAACTTTACGAAAGAAAGTTTTCCAAATTTCCAATGTAAATTGACCAAATCCACAAACAGTGATTTTAGAGGCTATACTCAAATTTCAAGAAATAAATGGGGTCCATTTACATGTTTAACATGTTTTAAACATTTATTGCAACAAAAATACTCTTCCTCCTCGTATACTCATATATCCCACATTCGTTGTAAAAATATCACCATTATTATATTATTAAAATATAATAATATATATTTAAATGAATTATTTTATCGTAAAAGATAAAATTTTAATTTTCAACAATTGTCACATTAAAAATTTTCTCCATCTATATCCACATAAAATCAATATTTTCCTCATCATATGAATCAATAATTAATTATTCACAAATAATATTACGAGAATCACAATATTGACAACCAGCGGTTCCGGAAAGAGGGGCTTTCCAATAAGAATTTCTCCTCATCTTGGCCAAGCAATTAGGTGACCAAACCTCTCCTTAGATGAACTTTCTAGACATTGCCAATAATGTTATCTAATAATATTATTCAGATAATATGAATTATTGTTTCACAATGAAAAATACCGTAATAATGACAATTATTAAAACAACAAAGAATATAAAATATCAACGCAGCAATTATTGAATCAATAAAATAAAACACCGAATAAGAATTATCGTAACCATTATTGAGTAGTGCCTTCTTACGTAAGAGTCAATAATTGGTGCAATACCGTGTGTTACTGTTCAACAACGCGTATTACTGTGTTTTAACCACCGGGTATTCCAACAAAGGTAAATCTGTAATAACTTCTGCCAATTATTTTTAAACAACTTATATTTGTCATTTTCTTCCTCCAATCGCTTTTCCTTATGGGGCCCACACATGGTCGCTACCATATACGAATATTCCTCCCAAGCATCACGAATATTCCACGACCAAACGAATATTCCCCGACAACAATGAATATTTTATAACCACTTGCTTATTTTGAAATATTTGCGTATTTTACCCGTAACTATCCACATTAATCACATCAACCCTTACTATTTCAAAATAATAATTAGAGGAAATTAAATTTCATTTATTAATTATTTGGGATCTTACAATAGTCCTCTTCGACTGCCCGTCCGTTTGAGGATGATATGCTGAACTAAATCGTAAATCTGTGCTCATAGGTTTTTGCAAACTAACCCAAAATCATGAAGTGAATCTTGGGTCTCGATTAGAAACTATGGATACTGGCATACCATGCAATCTTACAATCTCGTTTATGTACATACGAGCAAGACGTTCAAGTGTATAAGTTTCTTTTATTGGTAAGAAATGAGTAGACTTGGTCAATCTATCAACAATGACCCAAATCGCATCTATGCCTTGAGAAACCTTGGGAAGACCAGTAAAGAAATTCATGGTAATGCGCTCCCACTTCAATTCTAGAATTTCAAGTGGTTGCAATGGACCTTTTGGCACTTGATGCTCCGCCTTGACTCATTGACAAGTTAGACACCTTGAGATAAACCCCGCTATCTCTCTCTTCATATTGCTCCACCAAAATGTATGTCGAAGATCACGATATATTTTGGTACTCCCAAGATGGATCGCAAATGGTGTGTTGTGTGCCTCCATCATGATTTTATACTTCAAGTTAGAATCGTTAGGAACACAAAGTATGGAGTTGACTCGAAGTATTCCTTCTTCATCGATTCTTGCTTCCGGAATATCACTTTCTTGCACTTTCTTCCTTATACGCATCAGCTCCAGGTCTATAGCTTGAACAGCTTTAACTTTATCGATTAAAGTCGGTTCTACTCGTATATTTGCCATCATCACATGGGTCCCTGGAGTCTTTAACTCTATCTATATCCTTTGTAAGTCATACAAAATGGCCCTTTGTGTTTATAATATCGCACTCATACCCGCATATGATCTTCTAATTAATGCATCAGCTACGACGTTCACTTTTTCAGGATGGTATTGAATGGTATGATCGTAATCTTTTGATAGCTCAATCCATCGTCGTTGTCGCATGTTGATTTCTTTTTGAGTGAAGAAATATTTGAGGCTTTTATGATCCGTATAGATCTCCACCTTCTCTTCATACAGGTAATGCCTCCAAATCTTAAGCGCAAAAATGACAGCTGCCAACTCTAGATCATGAGTAGGATAATTCCTCTCATATTCTTTGAGTTTTCATGAGACATAGGCTATGACTTTCCCATGTTGCATGAGAATGCATCCTAAACCTTTGCCTGAAGCATCGCTGTATATGACAAATCCCTCCGAACCAGCTGGTATTTTCAGAACAAGTGCCTCCTCTTGAGTTCTTGAAAACTCTTTTCACATTCCTCGCTCCAACCAAATTTTTTATCATTTTGAGTCAGCTGAGTTAATGGAGTAGCGATTCGAGAAAATCCTTCCACGAACCTCCGATAATAACCAGCTAAACCCAAAAAGCTACGTACTTCGGTCACTGACTTAGGTTGCTCCCAGCTTTGAATTGCTTCAATCTTTGCCGGGTCAATAGATATTCCGTGATTTGATATCACGTGCCCAAGGAATGCTACTTCCTCAAGCCAGAACTCATATTTCTTCAACTTGGCATATAACTATTTTTCACGAAGCTTTTGGAGTATTAGCCTCAAGTGTTGCTCATGATCTTCATGGCTTTTGGAGTAAATGAGGATGTCATCAATAAAGACAACCACAAAGTGATCCAAATATTCTTTGAATACTCGGTTCATCATATCCATGAAGGTAGCAGGAGCATTAGTCAATCCAAAAGACATGACTAGGAATTCGTAATGCCCGTACCGAGTTCTAAAAGCATTCTTTGGAATGTCATTAGTTTTAATCTTTAATTGATGATATCCAGAACGAAGCTCGATCTTTGAAAAGAATTTAGCACCTTGCAACTGGTCAAACAAATCATCAATACAAGGTAACGAGTACCTATTTTTGATGGTGACGTGATTCAACTCCTGATAATCAATACAAAGTCGCATACTTCCATCTTTCTTCTCCACGAATAGAACAGGAGCACCCCAAGGAGATGTACTAGGACGAATGAAACTGATGTCTAACAATTCATGTAGTTGGGTTTTTAACTCCTGAAGTTCAATAGGAGCCATTTGATATGGGGCTTTGGAAATAGGTTTTGTACCGGATTCAAGGTCGATACAAAATTCAATCTCATGCTCTGGGGGTAGGCCAGGAAGTTCTTCAGAGAGTACGTCAGGAAATTTATTAACAATAGAAATATCATTCAAATCTGACGTATTTTTGTTTAAATCCATGACATGAGCTAAGAAAGCTTGACATCCATTTTTTAATAAACGAATAGCTTTATGGCTTGATATGACAGTGATTGACTTTAGTGGTTTGGTTGCTTGAATTTGCATAATAGGTTGGTTAGGAACATGAAAGCTAACAACCTTAAGAAAATAATCAATTTTAGCATAATGAGTAGTTAACCCATCAATCCCTAAAATCACATCAAATGCAAGTATTTTCAAAGAGATAATATCGATAGGTAATGTGCGGTTACCGATTTGAATCAAACAAGACTTATAAACAGTGGATGTAATGAAGGTTTCTCCCAACGGAGTTTCAACAGATAAATCAAAGTATAATTTCTCCAGAGTTAAATTTAAACGTTGAGCGTAAGTAGGAGAAATAAAAGAATGGGTAGAACCGATATCAAATAAGGTATAGACTTCGCTATAGTTTATGATTAGCTTACCCGTGATCACCTCGTTTGGATTCCTCGCTTTTTGGGAGGTTACGACAAACGCTCTCCCTTGAACTACCGGTTTTGTCTTGTCTGGGATGGCCTTTGATGCCTCCATCCCAAATTTGGACTTGACTTCTGATTACTGCGATAAAATTGGGCTAGGTGACCTTCTCTTCCACAATTGTAACATTCTTTGGATTGCTGCGTACAGTTTGGACTGATGTGTCCCTCCCCTCCACATTTGTAACATACGACCGGCGGTCGTTCTCCTTCCTTAACAACAGGTGCTGGTGCTGACGTCCTTCCATCATTATTGAATCTCCTCTTCTTGAAATTCCAATTTTTATTGTCTTGGCCATAATTACTACCGAAGTGGTTACCATTTCTGGCATGTTGACTTCCACCAAGTTTGTTGTCACTGCTTCGATGACTGCTACTACTTGTATTATCATTTTTCCGGCTGCTCTCTCTTGATTGGGTTGACTCGTTATCGCGCTCTAATAACTAAGCCCTATTTACAACATCTGAATACAAACACAGTTTGTGAGAAATTAGATATTGACGTATCTCGGGTTTCAAACCTCTTAGAAACATCCGCGTCATTCTCTCCTCATTATCAACCAAGTGGGACGCAAACCGGGACAACTCGACAAACTTAGCTTCGTACTGCGACACGGTCATATTGTTTTGCTCCAGCTTGATAAACTATACCTCCTTCATGTGACGAATACTTTCAGGAAAGTACTTGTCGTTGAACAGTTCTTGGAACTTTTCCCAAGACATCTTCAGTGTGGCAGGTTGAGTACGTTTTATCGATTCCCACCAGTAATCTGCCTCTCCTCGCAACATAAAGGTGGCAAAGGGAAACTTTTGCTCCTCGGAGCATCCCAAGACATCAAATATCTTGGTGATCTGCTTTATCCACGTCTCCGCCTTAAGTGGCTTTGGCTCTCTAATAAACTCCGGTGGTCCCAGCTCCTTTAACTATTTAGCGGTGACCGTCCGAGAGTTGCCAATGGTTACACCTACATTTTGAACAGGAGTCATTCTCGCCTGATGTTGCATGAATTGCATAAAGCCTTTGAACATCTCATCGTTCATCATTTGGTCAGCGTTGTTGTTTTCCTAAGGATTATTGCCATCCTGATGCACATTATCCAGGGTATTGATCGTTGGTGACTCAACGGTCTTATGTGCTTCATTGCTTATCTCAACCTTTTCGGATGCCATTTTCAAATACTGCCACAAAACAAGGGTTAATTGATATGTCACATAGTATCCCTATACTCTGACCAACTAAATAAATATCAAATAAACTTAGGTAGGTCATACAAGCGAAGGAATTTCCCGTCTCTCCCCTCCTACTTCTAGTCTCACATCTCAGCCAGCGATCATATCCCTAAGCTTTGATACCAACTGTGACGCCCCCAAAATAGGTATACATCACCCATTCTGAGTCACCAAATACATGGTACAAAATTCAAATACAACTTAATTATACAACTGTCGTGTAAAATACTACAAAACATAAGCAAAGAGTTTTAATACGAATATTGTCTTCTGACAGTATTCAACCTCAAATGGAGTCCTTATTACATTTATTATCACACTATTTCACTGAATAGTGATGACTACTAATGCAAACATCTGGACCGTCACTCCATTCCCCGACTAGTCCCAACTATATTCTCATTTCCTGAAGAGAACAATGAAAACAAAGGGTGAGCTCAACTAGCCCAGTAAGAAATATTATGACTAAGATAATGCAGAATAAATTATCGTTAGCCTTCAACAGTGTTAAACTGATAAAATATAATAAATATCAAGTTTAACTGCAGCGGAACAAGCAATCCACTAGAAGAGTCAAGTAGAGCATGATATCTACTATCTTCTATGATTTAAAAAGTTTATCATCAATTTTATCGTTGACACTCAGCTTAATAAATAAACCACATCATCGAATCATCCGTGCACTACGGGCCAAGGATATTCATGTAATCATTAATGGTCATGATTATACCGAATAATCCCTGGTTATAATCATACCAACAACTGTCCATCAATGCACTACATGCCAATGAGGATTTTTACCACATCATTTGTAACATTACGGTCATGATTATACCGAATAATCCCTGGTCATAATCATACCAATCAATATTACATCTATGCACGTAAGCCACGGATGACTTTTATCACAATATAAGCATGAGCATAATGACAATGATATAAGAATTCAATTAAAAGAAAGTAAAGGATATATTTTTAAAGATTTATAATTTAATTTATCCAGAATTCAATAATGTCCAAATTGTCAACATGATACTGCTTTGTGAAGTAAAATTCAAGAATAATATTGTATCAAAAATGATTTGGACATCAAAGAAATCAATTTTTGTCATGAATAATTCCCCGGGTGAATAGTGCCCGAGTGAATAGTACTTCGGGAATAGTACCCCGTGAATAGTACTTTATGAATAGTACTCGTGAATAGTACTTTGTGAATAGTACCCATGAATAGTACTTTGTGAATAGTACCCCGTAAATAGTACTTTGTGAATAGTACCATAAAAAATGAATACTACTCATGGACAGTACTCTGGCATGAAAAGCTTAAAATTTAACAAGAATGTGCAGAAAATATCCTTGTGAAACGATACTAGATGAAATGCAAATTTCAAAAATATACTACTAATTTCACGGAGTATAGAAGCAATACTTTAATAAAATGAGGGTATAATCAGGAATACGAGACGAAATAATATTACTAACATACTACAGAGTATGGAAGTCAATATTATTCCTATGAATACTGAAAAAAATAATATCCCTTACCTTAGAAGAAGACTGGATACTGGAATAGTGAGGTAGCAGACTTCTATTCTACTTTCTCTCAAAAGCTTCTCTTTCTATAATTTCTCTTGTGAGTCTTAGTGAATTGGTGAGAATGAAAGAAGAATGAACTTCTATTTATAGGAAAATATAGTTTCGATAATTGCACATTTTGGGGCTCGAAATATTACAGTATAATACCTTCATCTTTTCCTTCATTTTTAATTTAGTCCTGCAAGTATTATCAAACTTGCACCACCTCCCCTAATAGTAAATCATGTGAATCAATAGTTTGATACATGTGAAAAAAATAATTACAATATAGTACCTTCATCTATACCTCCATTTTTAATTTAGTCATGCAAGTATTATCAATCTTGCACCACCTCCCCTAATAGTACAATCATGTGAATCAATAGTACACATATGTGAACAAACAGTTATAAGCATGTGAATTAATAGCAATTAATTGCTTATTTATCCGATTAATTACCCGATTAGTCAATATAACCTCCAAACATCAATTATTATCGAAATAGATGTCGATTTCCACTAACACTAATAATCCCAACACAGTGGAAATATCAATTTTATCTTTAATCAACATGAACTTATTCATCATTAATATTATAACTCACAATATTTAACAACCAGATCATTCCAGGAAAGAGGTGGCTTTCCGATAAGGATTTCTCCCTATTGACGCGCAATTAGGTGACCAAACCTCTCCTTGACAGAACTTTCTAGACATTTGTCAATATTGCAAATAATAATATGAATAACTTTATCGTCTCAATTATTGATTTAACAATATAAAATATTATGCAGATGATACTGTGACAATATGACTATGATGATTGAACTATGAATGTTGATTGAGTAAGGAACTCAATCTTTATAATTGTTATGTGAACTACAACATGTATGCTATGTTTGTTTATGATTATTCTTGTATGTTGAGCATGTTATTATGTGCTACGTGATGCATGAAAACTATTAGATTTTGGCTTGTTATCGAGCTCATTCTTGCAAATAACCATTTTTGCAGATTCAAGAATTGAAGGTAACGCTATGTGCTACTTGATTTTTACGAATCAAAAGTGATATATGAAGATTTAATATCCTAGATAAGTTGTTATTCTTGTAAACCATGTCTAATGTTTCGGTAAATGTATTAATGTTGTATTGTTATATCGTTTTGCGATGTAAACTATTGTAGTATTAAAATGATTCTGAGATATTTAGATGTAAAGGTTGAAGGTTTTGGGAACGAGGATAGTTTGTAATAGAAAACTTTAATTATTTTGTAAATTTCAATGGTTGTATTATCGTTTAATGATATAAAATTATAGGTTGAATGTATTATTAACGACCGAAGTCGAGAATTAAATTATATGATTTTTGGGGTCGTTACAGGTCTTCCCAAGGTTTCTCAAGGCATATATGCGATTTGGGTTATTGTTGATAGATTAACCAAGTATGCTCATTTCTTGCCTATACGTGAGACTTATTCCCTTGAACGTCTTGCTCGTATGTACGTAAATGAGATTGTGAGATTGCATGGCATGCCAGTATCCATAGTTTCGGATCGTGACCCAAGATTCACTTCACGATTTTGGGTTAGCTTGCAGAAAGCTATGGGCACGGACTTACGATTCAGTTCGGCATACCATCCTCAAATGGACGGACAATCAGAAAGGACTATTCAAACTCTTGAAGATCTATTAAGACTATGTGTCCTAGATTTCAAAGGAAGTTAGGATAAGTACCTACCATTGGTGGAATTCTCCTACAATAACAGTTATCAGGCAAGTATAGGCGTGGCTCCATTTGAAGCATTGTATAGAAGAAAGTGTCACTCTCCAGTATGCTGTGATGAGGTGGGAGAAGCAACGTTGTTGGGATCATAGTTGGTACGCATAACTAAAGAGAAGATCCAAATGATCCGACAACGTATACAAATGGCACAGGCTCGGCAAAAGAGTTCTGCGGATCTTCATCGAAAGGACGTGGAATTTAATATTGGGGATCATGTATTGTTACGTGTTGCACCATGGAAAAGAGTTCAAGATTTGGGAAGAGAAGAAAGTTCAATCCAAGATTTGTTGGTCCATTTGAGATTCTTAACCGAATAGGAAATGTGGCTTATAGACTCGCATTACCTCCAAGCATGTCTCGTGTTCATAATATTTTTCATATATCTGTGCTTCGTAAATATGTGAAAGACCTAAACCACATTATTGAGTTAGAACTAGATGAGATAGCCGAAGATTTAATGTACGAGGAGGTACCTGTTAAGATCTTGGATAGGAAAGAGCATGTCCTACGCACCAAGGTTATACCATAAGATAAGGTTTTGTGGAGGAACCATGTTATTGAAGAAATGACCTAGGAGTTGGAATCGGAAATGAAAACGAGGTATCCTCACCTTTTCGAATAACCAAGTACGTACGTCAATTTCGAGGATGAAATTTCATAAGGAGGGAAGGTTGTAAGATCCCAATTTTTTATAAATAAAATCGAATTTTCTTTAATTATTATTGTAAATAATAAGGTGTTAATTTGATATAATACTTGGTTATGGGTGAAATGTGCAAATTTTGCAAAATAAGCAAGTGGTTATAAAATATTCATTGTTGTCGGGGAATATTCGTTTGGTCATGGAATATTCTTGCTGTCGGGGAATATTCATACGATGGCGCAGCCATTTGTGGGCCACATAACAAAAAAATGGTCGGATGAAGAAAATGACAAGTATGAGTTTCTATAAATAACGGTGTAATCGTTACCATTAACATTGTTTGAATACCTGGTGGTTAAAATACAGTAATACGTGTGATTGCACAGTAGCACACGGTATTGCACAGTATTTTTGAATTATTGATTCTTACGTAAGAAGGCACTACTATATAATTGTTACAGTAATTACTGTTCAATATTTTATTTTATTGATTCAATAAGTGCTACGCTGATATTTTATATTATTGTTGTTCAATAATTGTCACTGCACAGTATTTTCCATTATCAGATCAATAATTCATATTATTTGAATAATATTATTAGATAGCATTATTGGCAATGTCTAAGGAAGTTCTGTCTAGGAAAGGGGTTTGGTCACCTAATTGCGCGCCAATAAGAGAAATCCTTATTGGAAAGCCCCCTCTTTCCTGGGAACGACCTAGTTGTCATAATTGTGATTATGTAATATTATTTGTGAATACTTAATTATTGATTTGTATGATAAGAAAATATTTATTTTATGTGGATATAAATGATGGATATATTTATTTTATGTCGATATAAATGAAGGAATTAATGCTGAGGTATTTTATCAGTATCTTTTCGGAATAGAGGTGTTGAAAATCGTCCGTATGTGGATTTCAGTAATTTTTCGTTTGGAATTTGGAAAAACTTAAATCTACAAAGTTGTAGAGAATTTAATTTATTATGAAATGGACATAAAATTCGTATTTTTTTGATAAAAGGGCTATTTATTATGAATTATTGAAGTTTCGGAAATAAATGTTTTTATTAAAATTATGGGTGGGCCCCACTTTTGTCCTTTGTTGATAAAATGTGCTGAATTCATTTTTCAAAAGTGGAGGGCTGATTTGGTTAGTGGAGTGCTTGAATAATTATATTATTATTTTATTAATTTAGTCTGCTTTGGCGTTCTAGCATTTTCCTATAAATAGGGTGCTTAGTTAGAATTAAAAATCACACAAGGAATAAGTTTTTTTTTTCTCTCTCTCTCTTTATTATCGAGCGTATTTTGTGAGTATTTAGATACTTTGAGAGTTGCTATTCATTCGGTATGAGTTTCCTTCACAAGATTATATCCGATATTCAAATGTCTTTCTTTGTTCATTTGAGGTAAGGGATGTTATTTTCTTCGTAAATGATATTATTTTCTTCAATATCATTATGCAGAAATATTGATATGAATTTGATTGTGGAATTTCTATCTTTTTGTGTCGAGGTTACTATTCACGTATATGGCACTATTCACAGAAAAAATAAAATTTTCTTTTCTTTGTCCAAGTTGTCTATTATGGTTACTATCTTTGATTGTATCCATGTTTTGAACTTCATTCTTGAATTTTGCTCCACAATTGATTATTATAAGGAATTTTTAAACTTGGATAAACTAAAGTACGAATCCCAAATTTTTGATCTTTTATCTCACTGGATTCATTTTTTTAAAAATATTTTTCATCATCCTCAGTCATAAATGATGATATTATTGAATATCTTTGGCCTGTAGTGAAAACATGAATGATTAACTGATGAATATCTTTGATCCGTAGTGCAAAGATGAATAGGTATTGAGATGAACATGACCAACTGGTGATATAAATGAATATCTTTGGCCTGTAGTGCAAAGATGAATATTTGACTCAAGATGTATATTGATTGATGTTATAGGGATAAAATATTGATGATGGACATTTAAATCTTAGAAGATAGTAGAATTCATTCTTTACTTGACTCTTCTAATGGATTGTTGTTTCCGCTGCAATTGTTGATCTAAAACTTGTTGTCTAGTATATTCTATCAGATTTTTCCATGTTGAAGACTAATGATAATTTTTTTGTATATTATCTTACTCATAATATTCTTTATTGGGCTAGTTGAGCTCACCCTTTTCTTTTTTGTTCCATTTTTCTTCTTAGGAGGTGAGAATATAGCAGGAACTAGCCGGGGTATGGAGTGATGGTTCTAAAAAGTTATTTTAGCAGTCCTCACTATTTTTGTAAAATAGTGTATCAATAATTGTAATGAGAACTCCTTTTGAGCTTGAATACTATCTATTAGACAATATTTGTATTTAAACTCACAGTATATGTGTTGTCGTATTTTGCACGACAATTGTATTAATGAAGTTGTATTTGTTTCTGTACCATGTATTCAGCGACTCAGAATGGGAGATGTATACTTATTTTGGGGGCGTCACAAATAATAGTAGTAAGTGATTAAAATATTATTAAATGATTAATAATATTAGTAAGTGATTAAAAATATTATTTAATGATTAATAATATTAGTAAATTGCCAAAATATTATTCAAAGATTAATAATATTAGTAAATGATTAAAATATCATTAATTAATTAAAATATTTTTAAATGATTAATAATATTAGTAAGTGATTAAGATATTATTAAATGATTAATGATATTAGACGAGATTTTAAGATGATGATTAAGTGATTGAAATATTATCAAAAAATGATAGTATTACTAATGAACATGGTTTCATACGTATTTATAAACATAGTTTTCGTCTTTTAACTTTTCTTTCAAAAGATTATAACTCAAATTCTAAACCTACTAAGACATCTTGCAATACGCATTGACACATGTTTAAGGATTATGTATGCTCCTTAAGTTATGTTAGGTTAGATCGGTTTAGGACTTCTTGTATCAAACAACCAAAATATCAACATAAGTCACTGCAGGAACCCTCGCCGGGGAGGGCCCTTTTATACTGCAAGACCCCCATCGGGGCGGGCATGGCTACTGCAGTTTGAAAATTTCATTCCCCTGCTATGAACCAATATGCCAAAATTTTGACCAAACAACAATGTAATGATACTTAATTGATATAAACTTACTACTAAACATCCCTAACATGCTTTTAACAATTCCAATCACATAAACAATCAAATTCAAGAATCAATTCAAGATTTATGCCATTTTTCCAAAGTTTAACATATTTAGCGATTCTCTTTGCTACAGATTCGTTACTTGACCAAATCACTTCATTTAACTTTCGTTGATTTTGTATTCAATCATATTAACAATGTCTAGCATCAATTTACAGACTAAAGCATGTTTCAATCATCAATTTTTTGACTAAAATAACAAGTATTTATGATATTTCTAATATTTCATCAAACTCAGAAATCTAGGAACATGGTTTAAGAATTATACCTCTTGAAGCTAAATTAACAATCCTTGATTCTTAACTTCTGATCTCTCCTAACTTCTCAACCACTCACTCAATAAAATTCTCAGAATTTCAAATATGAAGAATGAAGAAGGGGGTCTCTATTTATAGAAGAACCATGGACCAAGTTTAGGTTTTGCTACATGAACCAAACCAAAGGAAGAAAGGAGAAACTACTGGTTCATTGAGATTTGGTGGGATATCATTTCCTTATCACTATTTAGCCCACTCCCCTCTTCATCATTTGGAAGCTATGAGTTTGAGAAGAAGAAGCAAACTAGCTAACTAGCCTTTTTGTATTGCACATGAATGGAGAAATGTCACACAATTTGGGACACTCCCTCCTAATACTCAGTATTGCAAAACTACTACAAGCATACTTAGGTTTATTTGATATTTTCCCCCAATTGTGCATACATATACACCCACTCACATAGAATTATATAATCCATGTACATTGGTTATTCCAAATAATATTTACATTAGACTAGGATGTAATTTTAATTGGGTACTAATATTATTTTCCATAAAACTCATTATTCCAATTCTACATAGATATTAAAATTTAATCACTTAATATTAATTATTTATTTAGTCAAAGTTATTTTCCCTCATAGGTATAGAATACTTATTTAATTATTCCCACACACATCATGATATCACGTAAGACCCCTTTACACAACTTAGTACATTACATAGGTTAAGCTTACTTTTATCATATAGTTTTATATAATAATTGTAACATTCCAGAATTTTAAATGTAATATTAAATATTTATTGATTTATATAAATATTTAATGAATGTGATTATCGTTGAATAAATATTTGTTCAATTGATTTAATTTTGTTTAGTTAATTATTTATTAAATAAATAATTGATGAATTAAGGAAATGATTATTATATTGATATTTCAATTTAATGGTTAATTATTTGTATTGAGTTATGTGATTAAAGGATTTATTTAATTAAGTGTGATTTGATTAATTAAAATAAATATGAAAGCTTGATTAAATATAGTGTGACAAATAACTATAATATAAGGAGTTATTAAAATAAATTAAAGTAGTTTAATTTAGTTTTTGCTAAACAAGGCTTAATATATTAATTCTTTAAAATTTAAAGGGTTTTTGCCAAACAGGCCTTATGGCTTTTGAGATTTCTAGAATTTTAAAATAAATAAAATAATAAATATAATATATTTATAATGTATATGTTATTTTGATAACTGATGATGGCTATTAAGGCCATATCAGTTTTGTGTTTTGATATTACGCATATTGGCTATCAGTTTGTTTTAGTTGTACGCATACTAGTCTGAGTTCAGAGAGAGTGATAGAGAGCTTGAGAGATTTGAGAGGAAACTTGTGAATCTTCACAACAATTCCAGTGTGTTTAGCAAGAATTTCTGTCAAGCAATAAAAGGTATGTTCATAATTGTGATAATATATATGTATTTATGTTGGACGGTAAGAATTTTCTCATCTTCTGTAATAAACAATTGTTGAAATGTGGATTTATATAGTTGGTAATTGCAATTGTATATGGTTATAATGCTAGAGTTTATTTCAAATAAGGAAATCGCATGTTAATTTTCGGATATCAGTAAAGAAAATGATGTCAGTGTTTATGTTTTCATATGTAGCTATGTAAGTACCAGTTTTGATGGTTAAATTGCATGCTAAGATGTTAATTGAGTTTTGTTTATGCTAGTTTGTTAAGATACGAACATAATGTAATTTGAATGAGATGATTTGGCCATGTTTTGAAATCACAGTGATGATTTTTTGGATGAATGTCAAGAAAATTGAGTTTTTCATGAAAACATGAAAATTGAGAAATTAAAATAGTTTTAATGATTGTTAAATTGTGCTAAGTGGTTGAATATGTTAGCAATCATGTCTATGATAGTTGTATATTTATTTTACGTGTTATTATCACTATTTGGTGGGTGAAATTCGTGTCAGTTGGCTTAAGAAAAGTGTCGAAGCTCTGTTCTACAAAATTGAGTTACGTACAAAATCGCAGCAGCGCCATGGCATCCCAAAGACAAATCTCATGAAGATAATATGAGTGCCCATTTCCGGATTAATCAAGTCGACTAATTCTGCAGACTTTGGTCGTTCTTTGTGGCTTAGCTAAAGGTTATGGTAATGTGTCCAACATGTAACAACAAGGCTAATACAGAGTTGTGTTATATGTATTATGAGTTCAAAGTTGCAAAAATGATTAGTAATTCAAAAACGCGTTATGTGATAACCTAGTTTATACAATGAACGTTAGTTATGTGTTGTGATGATGAACACTTGGGGATTCTGAAATGTAAATGGTAGCTTAAGACTTGTGCTAAAACAACAAGTTTAGCTAGTAATGCGTTTTATATTTAAAAAGTGAATATTAGTATGTCTAATAGATGTCGTGGTTTTAATACTGTGTATAGGTGAACGTGAGTTTTAATATTTTAGCTTACGCTCGAGGCAAGTTTTCTAACTCTACACTTTCGTTGAGCTAGTTCATTTATTATATTGTGCAAGTTTTCTTACTCTACACTTTCGTTGAGTTAGTTCTATTATTATATTGTATAACTTCATGCTTTTGATTGAGCAAGTTTCTTATCTTAATCATTTATTGAATAAATCAATTTTATTGATTGATTCATTCTAACTTGTTCTGCTTAAACAAGTTTCTCAAGTTCTCTTATCAGATAATGAACGTAATTTTGAACTCTCGCCTCTATTATTGAACTATTTTAATTCTTTGCATGAGCTAATACATTGTTGGGCAAGTTTTTAGTTTCCAGCTTGCTATCAGTTAAATGTACGTTCAGGAATATCATTTGTAATGTTATAAGACTCGAACCTTAGCTTATTTTACTGTTCAAGCAAAGGTTAACCATTTTATTAATTTTATTGAATGCTTATGCTCTATAGCTATTTCAAGCATGAGTTTGATATGTAGAATTAGTTCATTTATGATTCTCAAATGTTCTAAGCTATGTTGTTATTAAACAACTATTGTATTATCAATCATTGTTGATTCAACTAGTTCCCTAGTTGATGATCATTAAACTTCAATTACCCTTGAAAGCTTATCCAAACCAAACTTTCTTTGAAAAGAACTTGTACTCTAAATCTTGAGAGATGACAACCCTATGTTTAGAGGTTTACGTTTAGCGTTGAAATGGTTGTGCACAATACATCATGCATTTAAGGATTGATCCCCCTAAGTGCGTGGAGTCCTTATAGTCATATATTTGTTAAAGTTAAAGTTGAAAGATTATTTATAACTGTGGACATGGTTCATGGTCATTTGACCCTCAGTAGTATATTTAAGAATGTTAATAGAACATATCATTCAGTTCTATTGAGCCTATGAATTGGCGAAAGTTGTAATGTTAATAGAACATATCATTCAGTTCTATTGAGCCTATGAATTGTCAAAAGTTGTAATGTTAATAGAACATATCATTCAGTTCTATTGAGCCTATTATTTGGCAAATGTTGCAAAGATATTTATTCTTATTTCAAGTGAGCTTTGTTTGCTCACTCTTGCATATTTATACACTTATTGCAGCTATGGTTGAGAAGGTAGATAAACCTACAACTAGCAAAGGAAAGGGAAAAATATACAAGTGATGAAGACTTGTAAATTTACTTCATTGTTATAATGATAGACTTTTAGCAATGACGTGATGTAATAATTTTATTTCTGCACTTATGATTGTATTAAAGGTTAGAGAACCTGGGAGATAATGTTTTATTAATGTAATCGTGTGTGGGCAGGTTTTATTATTCAATTTATGATGATTGGGTAGTTAGATATGAATGTTTTGATTACGTGAACACCAAATCTTTCCATAATGAAGTACCAGGATTTTGGGGTGTCACAAGTTGGTATCAAAGCTTTAGGTTATGAACCTTAGGTGGGGAAAAGCCTTAGGAAGTAACCTTTGAAAAGATAATGGTGATTAACTATTATCGAGTTTTAAGGAAGGAGTAATAAAACACTTATGTGCTTATGTGTTTATAACTTATGTGCTCGTGAGTGTCGAGTAGTAATGATTAATGATTAAAACTTAAAATTTTGTTGTCAGGATAATTAATGACGGAGAATTCAGTCAGGCTAGGGAGGATAGACCTCAGATGCCTATAGAGGAGGAGTCTCGGGACATTCAGGTTATTTGGTAACAACTACTGCCACGAGAGTCAGCCCCGTTGGTCACAGTGGTTAAAGATGAGGATGATGATGTGGAGACAGATGAGGAGGATCCCGTTGAGTTACCACAGGAGGATGATGATGACGAGGACGAGGAGGAAGAGACTCCACTAACCTTGATAGTTGTTCGTATATATGATGAAGTTTACGACCGTAACGTGGAACTTCAGGATATAGTCGGCAATTGCAAGAGATAGTAGCTGAACAACAGACTGCAATGACACAGAAAGATGATGAGATCAAGGATCGTGAGGAACGACTGACTAATGTCGAGGAGAAGCTAGAACAGACTGAAGGAGAGAAAGAACAAATGATTGAGGAGGTAGGAGAACTGAAAAACAAGCTGAGGAAAGAAGCTACGAAGAGGGCAAGAGCCAAAGACGCATACGAGGGAGTGTTTCAATGAGCCGGGATAGCGGTGAAAGACGCACAGACAAAGAGAATGAAGATGGAAGAGATGAGTAGAGTATTCAATACCGTGGTTAATCGAGCTCAAGATCGGGTCATGAGTTATCCGATTCAATTTGAGACGCTGCCATCGTACGTATTAGATCATAGAACAATGTTCCGAATTATGGAGGAAGAGCGTAGTAAGGCTAAGCAGTATCTTAGTAGAACATCGTAGTTGTTATGCGAGTTATAAATATTAAATAAATTGTAAATCCCAAGTGTTATGTAACCTATGGGATATGATGATGATGTTGTCCTAAAACTTTTGTAGTTCAAGAAAGTAATGTAAATAGCAGTGATGCTATTGTTTTATATTTTCAAAGAGGTTATGAATAAATAAAAGTTTTTATTTTATTCAAAGTGTTATGTGATTATGTGGCTATTTCTTTTTTGAAGGTAAGTTAAGTAGAAATTACTTAAAAGAGTTTAATAATAGCCTAATGGGTGTATTTTTAACAGAAAATGCCTCCCAGACGTCAACCACCACGACAGAGAACCACCGAAGGAACCAATAATAACAAAAATGTTGATGCTAACCCCGTTCAACAATTAGTGACGTTACTGACAGGAGCATTGCAGAATCAACCACATAACAAAGGAACAACGTTTAAGGAGTTCAAGGCAGTTGGACCACCTGAATTTTGTGGGACCGTGAATCCAGTCGAGGCACAGACTTTGATTATGGAAATAGAGAAGGTGTTCGATGTTGCTAGGGTAGGGGATGACCAGAAGACTGCTTTCGCAACATTCATGTTAAATGTAGAGGCTAGTTATTGGTGGCAAGCCAATAAAACTCGAGAAGGACCAGGGATGATGACCTGGGATAGGTTTAAGGAGATATTCTTCGAGTCCTATTTTCCCTAGAGTTCGAAGGGTCAGCTGGAAGTGTAATTTCTGGAACTGAAGAAGGGAATGATGACGGTATCCGAGTATGCCGCTAAATTCAATGAGTTGGCGAGGTTTGCGCCTTATCAAGTCAGCACGGACGAACGTAAGGCAAAGAGGTTTGAACAGGGACTGAAGCCCTGGTTGTACAGTAGGGTTTCCCTATTTTAATTGAAGACTTTCGCAATAGTGATGGAGAAAGTAATACTCGCTGAAGGTGGAGGCGAGGCAGTGACAAAGTTCAATCAGGAACAGAAAAATAAGAAGAATGAGGTGGAGATTAAGAATGTAGGTTGTAGTGGTGGAAACAATAACAACTTAAAGAGGAAGTGGAATGGAAATGTGGGTGTTGGAAACCAGCAGGGTAACCAGCAAAACAAGAAGTTTGAATCATGTGCTACATGCGGTAAGTTTCACAAGGGTGCGTGCTTGATGGGGAAATGAGTATGCTTCAATTGTGGCCAGGAGGGTCACATCGCCCTAAATTGCACTCAACCTAAGAAGAACGTGTGATTCACATGTGGATCCAAGGATCACTTTGCTCGTGAATGCCCTAAGAAGAAGGATGGAGTGACAATCAGAAGCAATGGAGGTCAGTGGAGGTACAACATCAAACAAACCCACAGCTAGAACCTTCAACATGACTATGCAAGATGTTGTGCAATCAAAAGATGTTGTGTCAGGTATTATCCCAATCAATGATATTGATGCTTATGTATTATTTGATTCTGGTGCTACTTGCTTGTTTATCTTTGATGAATTTTCTAAGAGGTTAGAATTGCCTAGAGAAGAACTGAATTTCCCTTTGAACATAGAAATTGCGAATAAGGATGTAATCCCTATTAGATTCGTACACAAGAACTGTAGGGTGAACATTAAGGAAAATATCTTGATGGTAGATTTGATTCCGATTAGACTTGGAGAGTTTGATGTTATTTTGGGAATGGATTAGCTGTTCAAATGTGGAGCGGTAATTGATTGCCAAAAGAAGTGTGTAAACCTTATTACCCCGTCAAAGGTAGTGTTATTTGGTAGGAAGTCGCTTAGACAAATGAAATGTCTTACGATGATGCAGGCCAAGAAATTATTGAGTCAAGGCTGTGTGGGCTATTTAGCTTACATAGTTAATACTCAGAAAAAGAATGTGAAACTGGAAGAGATACCAGTGGTGAGGGAATTTGAGGATGTGTTTCCAGAGGATTTGTCAGGACTTCCGCCTGACAGAGAAATTGAGTTCGTAATCGACTTAGTGCCGGGAACAACACCGATATCGAAGGCCCCGTACAGAATGACTCTAGTAGAAATGAAGGAACTGATGATACAGTTACAAGAATTGTTAGACAAGAAATATATTCAACCAAGCGTATCACCGTGGGGAGCGCCAGTGTTATTCGTGAAGAAGAAGGATGGGTCAATGCGTCTTTTGTATTGATTATAGAGAATTAAACAAAGTCACTATTAAAAACAAATATCCATTGCCAAGAATATATAACTTATTTGATCAGTTGAAGGGTGCTAAATACTTCTCGAAAATAGATTTGAGAAGTGTGTATCACCAGTTGAAAGTGAGGAAGGAGGATATACCACGAACGGCATTCAGAACTCATGATGGACATTACGAGTTTCTGGTGATGTCTTTTAGTTTAACCAATGCACCTGCTGCATTCATGGATTTGATAAATAGGGTGTTTAAAACATTCTTAGACAAGTTTATAGTGGTATTCATCGATGACATTCTGGTGTATTCCAAAACTCAAGAAGAACATGTGGAACACTTACGTTTGACATTGGAAACACTACGAAAGGAAAAGTTGTACGCGAAATTCTCTAAGTGCGAATTTTGGCTAGACCGTGTGCAATTTCTTGGGCAAATGATTGACAAATATGGGATTTCCGTGGATCCATCAAAAGTGCAAGCTGTAATCAATTGGGAACAACCAAGAACACCGTCGGAAGTGAGGAGTTTCTTGGGACTAGCCGGTTATTACAGACGATTTATTCAAGCTTTTTCTAAGATAGCCACTCCATTAACAAATTTGACAAAGAAAGCTGTGAAATTTGTTTGGACGGAGAAATATGAAGAAAGTTTCCAGGATTTGAAGAAGAAATTAAGCATGGCACCTGTGTTGTCATTACCAGATAGTACAGGTAATTTTGTGGTGTATAATGATGCCTCACATAAGGGATTGGGTTGTGTTCTTATGCAGAACAACAAAGTAATTGCGTATGCATCAAGACAACTGAAGGATTATGAGAAAGGTTATCCGACTCATGATTTGGAATTGGCTCCAATAGTATTTGCTCTCAAGATATGGAGACACTATCTCTATGGAGAGAAATGTGAAATCTACACAGACCATAAAAGTCTGAAGTATATTTTCACACAGGAGGACCTGAATATACGTCAAAGAAGATGGATGGAATTGATAAAGGATTATGATTGTGAGATCTTTTATCACCCGGGCAAAGCGAATGTGGTTGTAGATGCTTTGAGCAGGAAAGGTCGGGAGAAGTTGATGTTGATAACTACTCAGGAGGAGCTTATTTCAGCAATGACAAAGCTAGAGTTGGGAATCAAATTTCCAAAGGAGTACGATGAACGACTATTTCAGATAGATGTCGGTCCAACTTTGGTGGACAAAGTGAAGAATGCTCAACTACGAGATAAAGAATCTGAAACGATCAAAGAGAAAGTGGTTGACGGTAGTGATGTAAAATACAAGATAAATACCGAAGGACTACTACGGTTCGAGGAAAGAATCTGGGTTCCAGTAGTACCAGATATTAGAGACGAAATCTTGACTGAATCACACAACACAAGATATTCGATTCATCCAGGAAGTATAAAGATGTATCAAGATTTGCGGTGACATTTTTGGTGGCCGAATATGAAAAGAGACGTTGCAGAATGCATTGCAAAATGCTTGACGTGTCAGAAGGTGAAAGCTGAACATCAACGACCAAGCGGGTTACTTCAACCATTGGAAATACCGGAATGGAAATGGGAGCATATCACAATGGATTTTGTGGTAGGACTTCCAATGACTCAGAAAGGATACGATACGAAATGGGTAATAGTGGAAAGATTGACAAAATCTGCACACTTTTTGCCAATAAAGATTAGATTAAATCTTGATTAGCTAGCGAAACTGTACGTTAAAGAGATTGTGTCAAGATATGGAGTTCCAGTGTCAATTGTGTCAGATAGAGATCCAAGGTTCACATCAAACTTCTGGAAGAGACTACAAGAATGTATGGGAACACAGTTGCAAATGAGTACATCATACCATCCGCAAACCGACATTAAGCGTAAGCGAAACAGTCAAACGTTGGAAGATATGCTAAGAGCATGCATTATGGATTTCAAAGGAAGCTGGGATGAACATTTACCATGGGTAGAATTTGCCTACAACAATAGTTACTACGCGAGCATCGACATGCCACCTTACGAGGCATTGTACGACAGAAAGTGCAGAACTCCACTGTGCTGGGATGAAGTCGGTGAACGCCAACTGTTAGGACCAGAACTGGTACAACAAACAACTGAAGTTGTCAAACTCATCAGGACAAGATTGGTAGCAGCCCAAGATAGATAGAAAAAGTATGTCGATCAACATAGGTAGAATCGCGAATTTGAAGTGAGAAATTTCATTTTTCTAAAAGTTTCTCCTTGGAAGGGGAAAATTAATTTTGGCAAGAAAGGAAAGCTCAGCCCAAGATTTATTGGACCTTTTGAGATACTACGAAGAGTGGGGGAAGTGGCTTATGAGGTAGCTCTACCTCCAGAGTTGGAAAACATTCATAATATTTTCATATTTGATTATTACGATAGTATAAACTTTGATTACAAAGACGTGATCGATACAATGAACCATTGCAATTCGATAAAGATTTGTCTTATGAAGAGACTCCTATCTAGATAGTCGACATGAAAGAACAAGTGCTCAGAAATAAAGTGATACCTTCTGTGAAGGTGATATGGAGAAACCACAATGTCGAAGAGGCAACGTGGGAACTCGAAGCTGAAATAATGAAAACTTACCCTGAGTTATTTGTTTAATCTATGTCTTCGATTCTGGGGATAGAAATCTTTATAGATTTCTAGAATTTTAAAATAAATAAAATAATAAATATAATATATTTATAATGTATACGTTATTTTGATAACTGATGATGGCTATTAAGGCCATATCAGTTTTATGTTTTGATATTACGCATATTGGCTATCAGTTTGTTTTAGTTGTACGCATACTAGTCTGAGTTCAGAGAGAGTGATAGAGAGCTTGAGAGATTTGAGAGGAAACTTGTGAATCTTCACAACAATTCAAGTGTGTTTAGCAAGAATTTCTGTCAAGCAATAAAAGGTATGTTCGTAATTGTGATAATATATATGTATTTGTGTTGGACAGCAAGAATTTTCTCATGTTCTGTAATAAGCAATTGTTGAATTGTGGATTTATATAGTTGGTAATTGCAATTGTATATGTTTATAATGCTAGAGTTTATGTCAAATAAGGAAATCGCATGTTAATTTTTGGATATGAGTAAAAGAAAATGATGTCAGTGTTTATGTTTTCATATGTAGCTATGTAAGTACCAGTTTTGATGGTTAAATTACATTCTAAGATGTTAATTGAGTTTTATTTATGCTAGTTTGTTGAGATACGAACATAATGTAATTTGAATGAGATGATTTGGCCATGTTTTGAAATCACAGTGATGATTTTTTGGATGAATGTCAAGAAAATTGAGTTTTTCATGAAAACATGAAAATTGAGAAATTAAAATAGTTTTAGTGATTGTTAAATTGTGCTAAGTGGTTGAATATGTTAGCAATCATGTCTATGATAGTTGTATATTTATTTTACGTGTTATTATCACTGTTTGGTGGGTGAAATTAAGTATCACTGGCTTAAGAAAAGTGTCAAGCTACTGCTACGCAAATCGAGTTACGTAAATACAGCGCCGCGGTAGCGGCATCCCAATACAAAACTTCATGGCCGCCAAAGTGCCCATTTCCGCATTCTTTGAAGTCGCTAATTACATGAACTTTGGTCGTTCTTTGTAAGCTTAGCTAAAGGTTATGGTAATGTGTCCAACATGTAACAACAAGGCTAATCTGAGTTGTGTTATATGTATTATGAGTTCAAAGTTGTAAAAATGATTAGTAATTCAAAAACGCGTTATGTGATAACCTAGTTTATACAATGAACGTTAGTTATGTGTTGTGATGATTAAAAATTGGGAATTCTGATATGTAAATGCTAGCTTAAGACTTGTGCTAAAATAACAAGTTTAACTAGTAATGCGTTTTATATTTGAAAAGTGAATATTAGTATGTCTAATAGATGTCGTGGCTTTAATACTGTGTATAGGTGAACGTGAGTTTTAATATTTTAGCTTACGCTCGAGGCAAGTTTTCTAACTCTACACTTTCGTTGAGCTAGTTCATTTATTATATTGTGCAAGTTTTCTTACTCTACACTTTCGTTGAGTTAGTTCTATTATTATATTGTATAACTTCATGCTTGTGATTGAGCAAGCTTCTTATCTTAACTGTTATTGAATAAATTAATTTTATTGATTGATTCATTCTAACTTGGTTACAGTTAAACAAGTTTCTGAAGTTCTCTTATTGTATAATGAACGTAATTTTGAACTCTCGTCTCTATTATTGAACTATTTTAATTCTTAGCATGAGCTAATACATTGTTGGGAAAGTTTTTAGTTTCCAGCTTGCTATCAGTTAAATGTACGTTCAGGAATATCATTTGTAATGTTATAAGACTCGAACCTTAGCTTATTTTACTGTTCAAGCAAAGGTTAACCATTTTATTAATTTTATTGAATGCTTATGCTCTATAGCTATTTCAAGCATGAGTTTGATATGTAGAATTAGTTCATTTATGATTCTCAAATGTTCTAAGCTATGTTGTTATTAAACAACTATTGTATTACCAATCATTATTGATTCAACTAGTTCCCTAGTTGATGATCATTAAACTTCAATTACCCTTGAAAGCTTATCCAAACCAAACTTTCTTTGGTGCGAACTTGTACTCTAAATACTGAGAGATGACAACCCTATGTTTAGGGGTTTACGTTTAGCGTTGAAATGGTTGTGCACAATACATTGTACGAAGGATTGATCCCCCTAAGTACGTGGAGTCCTTATAGTCATATGACTGTTAAAGTTAAAGTTGAAAGATTACTTATAACTGTGGACATGGTTCATGGTCATTTGACCCTCATTAGTATATTTAAGAATGTTAATAGAACATATCATTCTGTTCTATTGAGCCTATGAATTGGTAAAGTTGTAATGTTAATAGAACATATCATTCAGTTCTATTGAGCCTATTATTTGGCAAATGTTGTAAAGATATTTATTCTTATTTCAAGTGAGCTTTGTTTATTCACTCTTGCATATTTATACACTTATTGCAGCTATGGTTGAGAAGGTAGATAAACCTACAACTAGCATAGGAAAGGGAAAAATGTATAAGTGATGAAGACTTGTAATTTTACTTTATTGTTATAATGATAGACTTTTAGCAATGACGTGATGTAATAATTTTATTTCCGCACTTATGATTGTATTAAAGGTTAGAGAACCTGGGTGATAATGTTTTATTAATGTAATCCTGTATGGGCAGGTTTTATTATTCAATTTATTATGATTGAGTAGTTAGATATGAATATTTTGATTACGTGAACACCAAATCTTGATGTAATGAAGTACCGGGATTTGAGGGTGTCACAATAATTATTCACATTCAAATGTCACACCTTATTTTATATTGGAGGAAAAAACTTATTATATATGATTTCTCCTTCCATGCTATTGTTCATGATAATAGGAATTAGCCAATCACATTACGTAATTATTTGTTTATTAATAGTACTAATTAGTTTAATCCATTTCATCATTAATTAAATTAGTACTTTCTCATTTCACCATTTTACCACCCTAGGCATAATATCACAAGCTTATACTAAGCTTCTCATCACTTCTAGTACATTGCTTAATTATCACATGATTATTCAATTAAGTCAGTTACCACAACTCATGCCAACACTATATATATTTATATTTAAATAAATATTCAAAATATCTGTATTCTTAATATTATTATAATTTGTTAAAATTTAGGGGTATTACATTGATAGCTTGACCTAGAGGTTGGATCGGGCACATGTTTTCATCAGACACCTTGGCAGAGATCCTTTTGAGGAAGATTTTTTTGATTCGTCTACCTCTGGTGCTAGCCCCTCAGGTGGCCCCTACTCTGACAGCTTTACTGGTGCATATCCCCCTTTGTATCTACCTGATGTTCCATCTGGCAGAGATACAATGACTTAGGAGGAGTTATAATAGGTTGATTGATTGGATGATGTGGACATCATTGATTTATTTGGATAGATTTCTCGTTATATCTTTTGATAGGCCTCTGTTAGATATTGGGCGGATGTGCCTCGTTTCTCATTATATCTTTTGATAGACCTCTGTTAGTTGCTGGTTTTTAGTTGTAGACAGAGATGATGTATTTAATCTTTATGATGATGTATTTAGAAATGTATGTATAATGCTTTCTATCCTTGGTATCGTCGTTATTTATCATGATGCATGCATTATGTCATGGATATGAATTCACATAGGTGAGTTTAGCATTGACCCCTTGATATAGTTCTACAGATGTCTCCATCTACCGTTAGTCGGATTGAGCATACCCCACGCACACTGATAGCCTCTTCTATGAGATTATGGTATGACAGTTTGTCTCCCACAGATCCGGAGACAGTTGATCAGCTACTGAGGCATTCTATGACCCTTCTGACGTTTAACGTATCCTTGGGCTTTCTAGAGGGCATGATATCTGCGACAACCCGAGAATTTGGATATTTATAAAATCTTAAAATATTGAATAAAGGTTAAATAATAAACTTAGACAGAAAATAAGTGAATGGATTTGAGATTTCCGAGAATGAATTTTGTGAATTTAAAATTTTTCTGTGCATTTATTCAGGATTAATGGTTTAAGTGTATATGTTTGGTGTATACTGATATATATATATATATATGTGTGATTATGTGCTAATAAAGAATGTTAGTATGTAAGATTATACTAACTTAAGAGATAAATTTTATTATCTCAAGTTATAAATTATTTTAAACCTAATTGAGACATGTCTCATTGGGTTATGAGATTGAATGCATAAAAGCAAACATTTTAAATTCCAACTTTGATGGAATGAAAAACCTAATTAAATAATTAGGGAATGGTAATATTAAGAGTATTGGAACATGTTAATTGTTATGGCCCATAGAAATTTTATTTGCAAGTCCAAAACATTAAAAGAATAGTAGAATTAATTATTTAAAGTCCAAAACAAATGAACTAGAAATCCTAATTAAATATATAAGGTTATGTAAATTAAAAGTATTGGACTATGTATATTTCATGGCCCAAGAAATTAAATTTAAAGTCCAAAATATTATTTATGGGAAGCCCAAAAGATTAATATGGTGGCCCAAGTGTTGGCCCAATCAAATTATTTTAGAGGCCCAATCAATAAATTTAAAGCCCAAAATTTGATCCTTATATGGGGGGACATTTTTGGGCAAGGAAAGGCAAAGGAGGGACATTTTTGGACAAAGAAATTAAACCAAATGGTGGGAGAATAAGTAAGCCACATGGCTAACTAATAAGTGGTAGAGGAAATGGCCACAAGGAAACTAAAATGTAGGGGAAAGAGAGGTCACTTGGCAGGATTTACAAGGAAGGAAAGAGGCATGGTTGTCATCACTTTTAGCCACAATTTGTGCACAAGATGATTACCCAATTCAAGCTAGGTGGCATAAATTTTAAGGAGCCACATGATTCACTAATATTACACATATTATGTAATGATTATTAACTAGAGAGAGAATTGGTGGAGAATTTTGGAGAAGTAATAGCCACGTGGCCTGATGGCATGGAAGAGAAAGGAGGAGGAATTACATAGTTTTAATATATCTAATCTACCTTATTTTCATTTTCTCTTTCATCTCTTTTATTATTCTAACAAGAACTAAAGAGAGAGAGAGAGAGAGAGAGAGAGAGAGAGAGAAGAGAAGAAGTTCGGCAGCCACGGAGGAGGGGAAGGGAAGTTTTTGGTGAGACATCAAGGCTCCATAATCAAACTTAGAAGAAGAAGAAGAAGAAGAAGAAGAAGAAGGAGAGCATGGTAATCAAAGGTATAAATACCTTTTGTTATGTAATTTTTGATTATTGTAAATCAAACCTTGAATCTATATTTCTAAACTCAAAAACCATGTATATACTTGTTATTGAGTGTTTCATGTTTAGATATACCCATATTGGGTGTTGTTTTGTTTAGAAATCAAAAATAAAGAAAAGTGATTTTCTAGTTTATGAGCCCTAAAAATTTCTATGTACTTTGGATTTCCACCATTTTTGATCTACACCTTCTTTTTGCGATTAGTCAAATAGAGGTGCTAGACATGTAAGTTATGTAGTAAACCCAAGTGGTAGAACTCAAAAAAGTTGAGTATACAATCCGTAGTGACTGATTTAGCAAAAATTGTTTTGTGTCTTTTACAAAAAAACTGACTGTTTTTGGACAGTCAAGAGTAGGGGCAGTTTAGTCATTTTTCGGGCATTTAAAAATTCTAGAAAACATTGGGAGGATAATATGATAAGTTTTATAGCATCTCCAAGTGGAATCACTAAAAAAGGAGTTGTAGATTTCCGTATGGAATATTTTTAACAAAGTACGAAAACCTCATTTTTCCATTTTTGCTACTGCCAAGGACTTTCCAGGGGCTGTTTCGGAAAATTAAATTGTCATAAAAATTATGGCCTTTTGGGAGATGAATATATATGGTATTAAGTAACGCCTGTTAAAAAATGAGCTCATTCCAACTTAAAATGACCAAGTTATGATCATTTCAATTTTTGTGATTTTCCGACGAAAATCACTATAACCGGAGTTCTACAACTCCGATGGCCACAAAATTTAAACTAGAGCATCACGTTAACACGTATAAGATTGTGCCAAGAGATGGGAATTTCTGGAGTTAAGCATGATAGGGCTAATTTCTTAAGCTACACACTAAAGATGATTTTTGAAAAATACTAAAGGAAGTTGGAAAATTATTGAAAAATACTTTTTGTGTATGATTTATATGTATATATGTTTGGACAAAGGATAGAAAAATAATAAATTGATTTTGTGTTTTTGTGATAAGGATATGGAATCCAGCTTGCTGGATTGAAAAACAGTTTACCGAATTGAAAATATGTTGAATCCAGCTTGCTGGATTGCAATCTAGTTGCTGGATTTGAAATCCAATTTCCTGGATTGCAGTTTGGTTTACTGGATTGGCCATCTAGATACTGGATATGGAATCCAGCTTGCTGGATTCCAAATTTGGGTTGCTAGATTGGTATTTGACTTTTATGTTCAAGAATAACTTATAATATATGAGATTAAAGTATTTAAATATGTTAGTAATGATTGAAAAATCATAATAAATGATAATTAAATTATTTAATAAATATATTAAATAAATTATGGAAAAATAGAATTAATGTTTTAAATCATATAAAAATGATTTAAGTGTTATAAAAATATTTTAAGTTATAAAATATAACTTTTAATATTTTGTTATGAAAATATTAATATTTAAATATTAATAGCAATTATCGATAATGAATTTAATTGTTTAAAAATCATATAAAGGTGATTTTAAAGTATTAAAATACTTTGTTATATTATAAATATATTATAATATTATGACATGTATTTCATTAATATTTGATAATAAATAGATATGAATGATAATAGAATATTGTGGTATTTATATTATATAAATACGCTTTTAATGATGGAAAATACATGATAAATGATAATAATTATCCGAAAATTATTGTGAGCCTATGAAAAATATTTTGACTGATAATAAATTATCTTAGATAATGGTTAAGTGTTTAGGCAGAGTTTAATTGAACTTAAACTCGAGTATTGTACGACTAGACCGTCGGGATGTTAGAATTTACCGAACTCGAATCAGACTGTCAAAGTTTGACTTGAGGTTAAGTCTTATGTGTGTTATAGACTGATAGGGTTATGTGTTATGTGTTTAGGTTATTTTAAATATTGTGATGATATTATACTAACTTAGCAATCGATATTATTTATATATTAGGTTCAGACAAAGCTTATTAAATTGCATAGCGGTAATCAACGGTTCAGGCAAGTTTTACTTAACTCTACTTAGAGTTGTTTCATTCAGATATGCTTATGGATAATCATTGATGATTGCCATTGTAGAATTGTACTCTGTACATATTGCATGTATAAGTCAGGTATGAAAGGCTGATCACCTTCATTACCATTCGGTCCAGATATATTTATTCATATTTAATACTTGTCCAGTCAAAAGTTTGTTCCTGCTAGTTCACAATTATATTGTTGAATTATAGCCAACTTATTAATCAGATTCTTTCAATCATGATATATCGTTAAATTATTGAACTTAAACTTGTTGGGAAAATCTTATGCTCACCCTTGCTATATCATGATAAACATTGCAGATTAAGGCGAATACGTCGGATACAAGGAAAGGTTAAAGAAAGTTTCAGCTTAAAGTTAATGTGTGTGATTAGATCTGTATAAGTTGTAAGACCCCAACTTTTATGAATAAAAGATGAATTTTCTATAAATATCATTTTTGAATATTATGGAATGAATTTGATATAATGTTATAGTTGTGGGTAATATTTATAAATATTGCAAAGTAATCAAGTTGTTATATAATATTCGATTGGTCGGGGAATATTCATTTTAACAGGGAATATTCGTACAATGACACAATCATTGGTGGACCCCACAACGGAATTATTGTCGGATTGAGAAAACAAGAAAAATACTTTATGAAAATAACTAGGAAGTTTTACTGTAATCTGTTGAAACACCCTTATTAAAAGTACAATGTCTGGCGTGGTTACACAAGAGAGCACGATTTGATTTTGATTATTGATGCTTATGTGATAAGTCACTCGGGCTTTTGTTTTATTGGTATTATTAATGTAATAAAATGAAAAGCTTTTTATATAAAATGTAATACTTTTATAAAGTTATTCATTTTATTAGGCTAATAGTAAAATCTTTTATATAAAAATGTAATACTTTTATAAAGTTATCTATTTTATTAGACAATATTTAGAATATATTATATTTTATTATGCATAGTATTTGCATAGTTATTCATAGTAGTTTTGCATAGTAAAATCTTTTATAAAGTTATTCATTTTATTAGATTATAAATAAAATATATTATATTTTATTTAAAAGATTTTTTTTAAATATGGACCGTCGATTAAAGTAAATCAATCTCGATTTGTCCATGAGTTAGTTACTATCTATCCATTTTTCTATAAATAGAAGCTCATTCCTTCATTATTTCTTACTTAATTCAATTTGAAACTCTAGAGAGAAAATTATAGAGAAGCTTATAGAAAAGTATTATGCTCCTTCCTACTCTTATATTCGGTTTCTTTTACGGTAAGGGATATTATTTGTTGTACTCGGTAAGGGGTATTATTTCTTTTGTATTCATGAAGAGAACTTCTGTTATTCCATTCTTTATTATTCTGCTGGAATAACATGTATACGCGGACTACCCTATACTTGGTGACATTCTTCTAATATTCTATCTTTATTATTATTCTGTTGGAATATCCTGTCTGTACATTTACGCCGGACCTGGTTCCATCTTTATTATTATTCTGTTGGAATATCCCGTCATGCGTGCGCTCTACGCTGGACTGGTTCCGTCTTTATTATTACATTGGAACATCCCAGCCGGTTGCAAATTTCACCTTGACACAGTTCCGTTACTTATTAATCTGTTGGAATAACATGTCTATGCGAAGTACCTCATGCATGGTGATTTCTTTTGTTATTCCATTCGTTATTATACTCAGTTGGTTAAAGTTTTGACTTCTATACTCCATGTAATTAGTGGAATATCCTTGATATTTGCGCTTCATCTAGTATCTTTTTATGGAAATATTCTTCTGAGCATTCTTGAATTTTACTCTACAAAGCAGTATCATGTTGACAATTTGGACGTTATTGGTTCATGGATAAATTAATTCTTGAACTTGTTTTTATTGAATTCTTATATCATTGTCATCATCCTCATGTTTATATTATGTTGAAAGTCATATGTGGCCTGTAGTGCATAGATGGACTTGGTATGATTATGACTAGGGATTATTCGGTGTAATCATGACCGTAATGTTACAAATGATATGGAAAAAGTCCTCATTGGCCCGTAGTGCATTGATGGATAGTTGTTGGCATGATCATGACCATTAATGAATACAAAAATATCCTTGGTCCGTAGTGCATGAATAATTTGTGGTCGTGATACTAAAGAATATCCTTGGCCGTAGTGCAGGGGTGATTCGATGATGTGGATTATTTATTAAGCTGAGTCCCAGCGATAAAAGTCATGAAAAACCTTTTAAATCATAGAAGATAATAGATTTTATTCTCTACTTGACTCTTCTAATGGATTGTTTGTTCCGCTGTAGTTAAACTTGATGTTTGTTATATTTTATCAGTTTAACACTGTTGAAGGCTAATGATAATTTATTCTGCATTATCTTAGTCATAATATTTCTTACTGGGCTAGTTGAGCTCACCCTTTCTTTCACTGTTCTCTTCAGAAAATGAGAATATAGCTGGGACGATTCGGGGAACGGAGTGATGGACCAGATGATAGTATTAGTAGTCCTCACTATTCTCTTAAATAGTGTGACAATAAATGTAATGAGGACTTATTCTGAGAGTGGATATTGTCTAGAAGATAGTATTTGTATTAAAACTCACAGCTCTCTTGTTGTATATTAAATATTGTATTTGTATTCTGTACCATGTATTTGGCGACTCAGAATAGGTGATGTATACCTATTTTGGGGGCGTCACATAAGTATTATATGTTAATGTTATTGTAAGTCAAATAAGTTATAATTGTGTATTAAGTTAAGGTTACTCGACCTTGGGGAAAAGTGTGTAAGTTTAATGTATAAAAAATTTATGTTTATATCTTTCGCAAATATAGTAATAGTGTTAGAATGATTGTACCGGATCCGCGGTGATTCGGGACCCGGATTCGGGGCTCTCACAATATCTTGTTGGATACTAGAGAGACAGGTTTTTAGATTTGATATCCATGAGCTAACTCCTACGTTGGAGGAGTATGAGCGCCTCACTTATTTGCCCTTGGATGTACCTTGTGTTATGATGGTCGTTAATGATCTGAGATGATAGTTTATGACCTTGATGGGCCTACGACGCAGAGTTATCATGAACGAGATTACCTCAGGGCATGTGGTGTCCTTGGATTTCTTGATTGACCGATTTGGGTCACTGGACAACTATCTACGGCATTTAGGGGACTTCACTATTACTAAGGTACAGTGGCATGTTACCCGCGTAGATATTCTATTGATATGCGTCATGGCCTATTTGTACATGCCGCTATATATGGATCATCTTGACATTGGCCTAATTATAGTAGTGTGTGCTCTTAAGGAGGGTTGGACTTGCCCATGATATTGGCGGAGACCTTGAGGTCGGCCACCTTTTGCCATACCCATCCCGTTGGGTTTCTTAGGGGGAGTGTCGTCTTGTTGTATGTGTGGTTTATGACACATTTGAGACCGATTGACACCTTTAGACGTCATGGATACTGCTTTACTCATGAGATAACCATGTTTTATTCCTTTTAGCTGGCTGATTGCATAGATGCAGGTGATCGAGGATCCATTTGCGATCTTTCCTTGTTTCGGACTCAGCTCTTCTGATAGCTTTATTACTCATGTTGTTGGTATGGACTATCTACACCTGGATGATTTGAGAGGGGTGACCATGTATCATCCACTGGCTATCATGGGATAGTTTGATCAGTTTCAGGATATTCACCCCTTTGATGGGGACTTAGGTCAGCGATTATCACCTTCGTTTTTGTCAGTAGATGACTTTACCAAGATTTATGATTCTTGGACTCGTCTTGAGAGGGCTGATTTTTTGACTAGTCATTCGGGTCGATCTTTATAGTATTATGCATGGCTGGAGGCATATATTTCCTCGGCTATGGTTGTTCACTCAGAGCCGAGTATTGATTCTAAGGATGAAGAGGCTATGGAGGACCCTGATTCTCCTACCGAGGATGAGCTATTTACTGGTTTGATAGTAACTCTAGTGACTAACACCCCTAACTCTCTTGCTACACCTCCTATAGAGTATTTAGAGCAGAGGCTACATCTTCTGACATGTGAGAGGGATCAGGCTACGGTCCTATTGTTGACATCCCTTTCTGGCTGAGATTCTGCTTTTATTAAGTGAGATGATGCTTGAGCTACTCGGGATGCAGCTTTTGTTGAGCGGGATGATGTTCGAGCTACTTGAGATGTTTCTTTTGTTATGAGGGATGAGGCTCGAGCTACTCAGGATGCTGCTATTGCTGATAGTACTACACTTAGATCCTACACGACCAGCATTATAGCATATATGGGTGCATTCATAGATGATCATGGTAGCACTATGCAGATGGATGTGCATCTTCTGGCTCGCATGAAGACCTTAGGGCAAGAGCTTATAGATTCGCTTCCATCTTTTGAGAGGGATGCCATGTTGGACTAGCTATTCCGTTTATCGGTGGGTTTATAGTCTAGCATTTGTTTTCCTCGATTGACTAGGTTAGCCATTTTTATCATGTATAGGATACATTGTATATATCAAACAATATTATATGGCAAGGAAATATATTTTGATTCACTTCCCTTTTAGACATGTCTTGTCACTTGCTTGATAGTTGCCATTTTCTTTATGACTTACCATCTTGATGTGTCCCGGACTTCTCCTTGATGGATTGACCTTGAGATGTCATAGGATCTCTTAGAATGGGTCGTTGATCTTTAAGCTTTTTGGGTATAACAACTTTTGGTGTCTTGGAACTGGTCTTTGGATATGATTAAGGTTTAGGCAAAGTGTGTTGCTTTCTTTTGAGGGTTCGACCGCACCATAGATGGTTGCCTACGTACTCCTGGAGGGAGATCAAGTCCTACGTAGTTCAGACTTGGCTTGGATGGTTTGAAGCTGGTACTTTGTGCAAGGAGAGAAATATTCTGGGAATTTGAGAAGTGTTTATTAAGGTTTAAGCTTGGTTTGAGGGATTTTTTGATTTTTTGGTTTGATTTAAAGGGTTTTTTAGATTTTTTTCGGTTTGACCACACCATAGATGGCTGCCTACATACTCCCATTGATGAGGGGAGATCAGTTCTTTCGTAGTTTAGACTCTGTAGTGAAAACTTGAATTGACTTGATTGATTTTTTTTTCCTTTTTTTCAGGACTAGGATAGTGGCTTGCAAGCATTTCAGACATAATACCTCTTTACGGTGTCTGAGTTGATAAGTTGGGGGAATTCTTCCCCATCCATTTCTTGTAATCTGATGGCTCCTCATGTCAATACTTCCTTGACAATGAAAGGGCCTTTCAAATTCGGGGAGAACTTTCTTTTAGATTTATCTTGATTAGCAAGGACGTTCTTCAACATCAAGTCATTTTCTTTGAATTGCAGAAGCCGAACTTTCTTGATTTTTTTTGCTAAATTTTGTTTGTATAAAAGTAACCAACTTACAAAGGCTAGGGGCATAGCCCAGAATGTAGCTACATCATCTGTGGACATACCCAAGATGAGGAAACTATACAAGGAACTAAACCAGAGCCCCACTAGTTGGTAATGAACCAATTACAAAAATATTGATTGTTTGTAGCTTTGATGAAATATTTACATGTAGATAATCTAGACTTAATAATATTAATGACATCCTTCACAAGATAAGTCATAGGAGGAAGAGTGTTAGAGTGGAGCTTTTTATTTCTGGCCTCCCAGATTTTGTAAAAGCAAACAGCCACTGTGGCTAAGTATATTTCTTGAGAGCTTAGAACCTTGAAAAATTATTTGGAAGCTCATAATAGTATCCCAAGAGTCTGGAAAGGGAGACCAATTACCAAGATTTACAGCCGTAAGGATAACAGTCTTTGAGAAAGCACATTCGAAGAATAGATGTTCAAAAGTCTCCGGACAAAGGTTGCACAGAGGGCAATTCCATGTTATACCAGAATATTTTGAAGTCCGGTCATTGGTGGGGAGCCTCTTTAGAATGCCAAGCCACAAAATGAATGAGAATCGGGGGACGTGAAATTTGTTCCACACCATTGAGCACCAAGGAATAGGCTGCTGTCTTGACCGGATGGACTCCCATATTTGAGTAGCTTTGATATTTTTTGTGTCACAAGCTTCCCATAGAATTCTATCTCGTTGTTGGGTAGGAGGAGGGAGATTTTCTAGTTTCCTATGCAACATGATAATTTCATGATGGTTGCCCTGAGGAAGAATCCAAGTGGTACCTCTAATGAAAAGACTGACAGTTGCCGATAGAGGGATCCCAGAATTGGACAAATGATAGCTGGAGGGGTTGATAGCAGTGTCATTGAGCCAAGGGTCAAACCAAAGGTTGGTGTCTAGCCCATTTCCAACTTGGTAGTGCAGGTGTTGTAATGCAAGTGGCCTAAGCTTTAGAACTTGCTTCCATGCATCCATGTCATAGACTAATGAGTAGGGGGTAGCCCCAGTAGAAGTTTGAATTGATGTTCTGTAGGCTAATAGAGTCAGAGGTAACAAGTCAGGCCATCCCTTATGATTGGTAGACATTGTTAGTTCCCGGAGGCACAATAGTTATCTAGAAGGGGGGGGGGGGGGTGAATAGATATTTTAAAAAAAAAATCGTTTTAACTTGTTAGTTTATAATGATTAAAACTCAGCGGAATTAATATTTGTTTTAATATCCTTTAAGATTGTGAGTTGATGAGAGTGAGGCAGTTATAGCAGTTATGGCCAAAATGACAGTTATAGTAAGAATGTAATAGACATAGTCGTTTTAAGTGGTTCAGAGCACTTAAAGATCCTAGTCCACTCTTCTACTCCTCGAGTAGGAAATCCACTAAGGATGTCGTTTACACTTTCTGAATCACACAGATTCCTTCTAGACCAACACTCTAGGAACTTCTTAGTTCACTCTTGAACTCTTCAAGTCCGGCAGACTTGGCTCTTCACAGTTCACTTAGAACTCTTCAAGTCCTTCTGACTTGGAACTCTTACTTCAGTTGATTAGTAGTTGTTGAGTTCTTGATTGTTGCGACTCAGTTGCTGTTAAGCACTTGTTCGAAAGAACTGAGTAGCTGAGAAAGCTTTCTCTTTTTCTTAGATTGTAGAGTTGAGCGTTGTGAGTTCTTATGCATTTTGTTCAATGCTTGCTTACTTCTCTCATCTGCACATGTTCTGCATATATGTGTTCCTTGAAATCTATCCGTTGAAGCCATTTGTTGAAGCATTAAATGCGTTTGACATTTCTGAGCTTTGATGGGGACTTTTCTACACACCTTCTGATTTGCATTCTGGCCCACTGACATAGCAGTCTGCTTTCTCATCTAACACCTAAAAAGGTGTTTTCCTCTGTCCTATGGTCCTTCGCTTCGTTCTTTCAAAACATTTCTTTCGTTGTATACTAAGGATATCTTTTGTACCGTTGGGACTGATGAGGACTTCAACATTTAAAACCCATTCCACATTTGTTGGAATTTTCCTCCAAACAAAAGGTAGGGCTCGATGCTTTTTGACATATGGAAGATGATACTCTACGATCCAGATCGTGATGTCTTATCACCTTGGTGCTTGGTCTAGTGCTATCAAACAAGAGCACTACGATTTCTCTTAAGAGACTTGCACACTATGATCTTTACTTACTTGTGTTTATAAGCTCTACGTTTTTGAGAGTACACTATGATCTCTGAGTTGGATCGGCAAACGTTGGGACCACTCTACGATTTCCGAAAAGGTCCTTCAAGGCAGGCACACTACGATCCTCGATGCTCTACATTTCTACCTTGGCTTCTGTAATCTTGATTAGCTTGATACACTACGATCTATCTATTCCACTTTAAGATGTAGATCAACCTAACAAATATGATCTATCACTAAGTCCTTGTACGCATATTTCTCTAAGGACTTTATATATAATCATGAGCATTTAAATTTAAACATAAAATCAAAATATGCACTCTCCCAACAATCTCCCCCTATTTGATGTTGACATAACCAAGGAGATTTGTTGTCATGATTATTAGTTTCTAGATGCATTTGCAGGAAAGTAAACATGACTTAATATTTTCGTGAGCAGCTGGAATTTCTAGAGAATAAGCATGAATTTATTGATGTTTGAAGAATAGATATTACAGTTAAGTTTTACATCAATAAGAATATAAGTTTCAACTTATCTCTATTTCCTTGATCTTTTGCGAGGAGGATTGGCATACTCCTCAGCTCTTCTTTTCCTGCTTCCTTCATCCCACCTGGCTAGATCTTCCAGCTCACTGGGCTTATCCTAGGATTTTGATCATGCCTATTCATGAATGCAGGATCTCCAGTTGGCATTCTAAGGCCTATGGTGGTGACATTTTGTGAGCTGGTAGCTGGTCCTATACTCATTATTGGCTGAGCCTGTAATACCCCAGTATTTTTAAAATAAATAAATAATAAATTTTGCATTTAATTTTTTTTTATATAAAGGTGGGATTATGTGCAAAGAAAAGTATAGGTATTTATGTAACAAATAAAACTTATTTATTATATGAACAATTATAAATAAATTCTTTTAAGAATTATTGATCATTATAGGTTATATTCTTATTATAAATTAATTTTGTAATAAAAATATTTATTATTTATTTTCCATGAAAATATGATTATTATATATATGATACGATTATAAGGATTATTATGATTTGTATTTTATTATATTAGTTAAGTTAATTATTTTAACTTAATTAATAATGGTATATATGAAGGTTATATGGGATATGGATTCAAAACCTTAATACTGGACTTTGAATAAGGAATGAGAATATTAATGTAATATTAATTATAATTCAGTAATATAAACAAGCTCTATATGTGTGTAATGTTAATGTGTGGAACAGTTTTAGTAAAGCAGTGCAAACCCTAGCGTTACTGATAAATTATAGTATATAAATCAATTACGACTATAAAAATTATAAGTTATTGTGTAATGTAATTTATGGAAATTATTATATTTAATGTTAATTGGGTAAACCCTAATTAATATCTAGAAACCCTAATTATTAAATTTGAACCCTAATTGCTAAGTTGTAAACCTTAATTATTAATTTAGCAAGGTTAATGATAATTAGTATATTATAAAATCTAATTTATAAATCCTAGGTAATTAGTAAACCTAATTTAATTAGAGAACCCTAATTCACATTTTAGAAACTAAGATTCCCATTTTAGCCCTAATCTCAAAATCCTAGAACTTGGACTTTTGGAGCTCTGAGGTTAAACCCTAATGGGTGAGAGGAAATGTCAACATTGCTATACTAAAAGTAAACACCAAATGACCAAACTACCCTTTTGATTATTTTAATAAGGTGGAGTGTAGATCTAGCCCTAGTAAGGAGTGGGTGACCAACTCTAGCTAGCCATGTGGTCTAGTACCAACCTTTAATCATTCAAATCTGATCAGCCATAACAATTCCACCATATTATATATAGATTGAGAGAGAGAAATGCTACTAACTTTGCTCATTTTTCACCAACACTCAACCAAGCTTCTCTCTCTCTAACCCACAAAATTCTTGAGCATTTTAGTCCCTAATCAAGCCCCACTAACAACCACAACAAACTCAGTAGCCAAGAATCAGAATTTGATCATAGAAAGGTAAAACCCTAAACCTAAATTTCGATTTTTGATTTCATGTTAGATGTTATGTTTAAATGTTTAAAGTTATGTTAGAAGGTTCCATTTAGTGATCTGGGTTGTTATAACTTAGATCCATAACACTTAGATGCTCGAAATTGATGATTTTAGAAATCTGGAAATTTCATTTTTTGTTGTCTGACAGTGAATGTCTGGCCTTGTAGATCTGTGCTCGTTTATTATTTTGGTGATTTAAAGGTTTGAAGTTGTGGTCTGGTAAAAGGTCTACACAATCAAGCTTTTAGCTCACCCAGAAAATACATAGAAGCAAATTTATACTTGGTCAAAGTAGCTTTGACCAACTGTTCTTGACAAAATCTGGAAAAACCCAGAAACGTGAAGAACAACGTCTGACCCGTACTTTGACTGGTTCAAAACTTGAGATGGTGATGTCGTTATGATAATCTGATGTTATGTAGTTGTACTCTGACATCACTACTACAAGTTTAAACCTTGATACCACATAAACCAGACCTAGACTGTAATCTATAAGGCTGCAAAGTAGTACCCTTGTGACTGCTTGAGTTTCTGGGCAACCCATAAACTCAAGAACACGTCTGACAGTGTTTTCAATTGCTTGGATCTGTCAGGTTTGATGTTGGTTGTTGATATTGTTGTATCCAGATTGTAGCATGTAGTATTATCTCTATAACCATGCCTATATATCACTCAAACCATAAATTTACTAAGAGTAGTGAACGGTCAAACCAAGCAAGAAGTTCATGAGATGAGTTTTCTTGGTAACCCAGAAAATTTAAACCGTGACTTCTGACATGGATTGACCGGGTTAGATCTCTCGATTGTATTGTTGTTATGATTATGTTATGTAATAGATCTGTACACCTACATGTGTTCTACATATTGCAAGCTTAATATCACAAAAACCTTACACGTATAGCAAGTAGTGGAGGCCCAAAGTAAGACCCTCAAGCTGTTCTTCATTCTGGGTAACCCAGAAATGAAGAACAGTCTCTGACAACCACTTTGATGGCTTATATCTCTCTGTTTTGTTATTGTTTGACCTTGTTAGTTGTTGTTAAATGTAGTGTTACACTAGTACTACAAGATCTAATCAATGGCTAGCCCAGAAACACTATACACACTGAATTAAACTTGGTCAAACGTACCCCCTCGTTAACTACCTTGTCAGTGTTCTTCAGCTCAAGAACACCAACAATGACAGACAAAGGTCGCCAATAAATTCTGACTATATGACGGTTTCTATTATTTTTATTTTCTAATTTCCTGAAAATGATTTAAAAATAAAAATAAATTCTAAAATCATTTAAAATTGTAAATAAATTACGAAAATTATAAAATCAGTTTTAAAAATTATTTTAAGTCATAAACATTAACTTTCATATTTTCCATAAATATTAGTAATTATTTGAATATTATTTATTTAGTAAATGCACTAAATAAATTAACTAAAAATGATTTTATTATGTTAAAAGTCATTTTAAATGATAATAAGGTATTTAATAATATTTTAAGTTATAAAATAAAACTTTCAATATTTTAAAGTAAATTTCATTAATTATTTAATATTAATGATATTAGATTTATTTAATAATTATATTAAATAAATAGATTAAAAATAATTTTATTGATTTAAAATCATTCAAAAAGGATATAAATGGTTTAAACATATTTTAAGTAATTATAAGTGACTTTTAATATTTAATGAATAATACCTTAATATTTTAATATTATTGGTAATTGTTTAAAATGATTTTGAATGTTTTAAAAGTCATTTAAGGGTAATATTAAAACTTTAAAAATATCTTGAGTTATTAAAAATAACTTTGATATTTTGGCAATGGTTCCATTAATATTATAATATTATGTAAATATTCATAATAATAGAATTATCTAATATTTAAATCATTTAATAATGATTCTAGAGTTTGAAAAATCAAGATAAATTATAATAATTATTTAGAAATTATTATTAGTAATTTAAAAATAATATGACCGGTATTTAAAATATCCAGGATAATATTGAATTGCATAAGAGTTTTAAACTCGATAATTGTAAGACCCCAACTTATTATAAATAAAAATCTAAGTTCCTCTATTTATTATTGTGAATAATAAGGTGATAATTTGATATAATACTTTGGTTATAGGTGAAATGTAAAAATTTTGCAAAATAAGCAAGTGGTTATAAAATATTCATTGTGTCGGGGAATATTCATTTGGTCGTGGAATATTCTTTCTGTCAGGGAATATTCGTATGCGGCAGCCAAATGCATTTGTGGGCCCATAACGGATAAGCGCTTGGATGAAGAAAACAACAAAGTTTGAGTTTTTACAAATAACTGTGTAATTATTACTGTTAACACTGTTGGAATACCTGGTGGTTAAAATACGATGTAATGGCGTGGTTGCTTAAGATGGCACACGATATTACGCAGTATTGATGAATTATTGATCCTTGCGTAAAGAGGCACTACTCAATAATTGTTACAAAGAATTCTTGCTTCAATATTTTATTTTATTGATTCAATAATTGTTGTATTGATATTTTATATTATTGTTGTTTTAATTGTTGTCACTACACGTATTTCCCATTATCGATTAATAATTCATATTATTTGAATAATATTATTAGATAGCATTATTGGCAATGTCTAGAAAGTTACATCGAGGAGAGGTTTGGTCACCTAATTGCGCTTTTGATGAGGAGAAATCCTTATTGAAAGCCCCTCTTTCTGAACGGCTGGTTGTCATAAATGTGATTCTGTAATATTATTTGTGAATAATTAATTATTGATTCGTATGATAAGGAAATATTTATTTTATGTGGATATAAATGTTGGATATATTTATTGTGGTTAAAAATGAAGGAGTTAATGTTGAGGTGTTTTATCAGTATTTTTGTCGGAATGGAGGTATTAAAAATTAAACAAGTGTTTTTGAGATATATTGCGTGAGTTATAATTTTTAATCCGATCGTTGGATCGTTGTGATTTTTGGATATGTTATACATATATAAGTTGAGTATATGTCCACAAATTTTGAACCATTAAAAATGAACGTATGTTTTGTTATGAATTTTAAGAGGTGACTGATTCGGAAATTAGGTTTATAAATAATTTTGGTGGAAAATTCTAGAATTGGGTGGGCCCCACTTGTGGTTGGTGAAGAAATATGCTGAATTTTATTTTAAATGTGGTGGGTGTAAATAGTAGTAGGTAAAGCCATCAGGTTGCAGGTCAAGTCTGCTTCGGCGTGCTAACATTTTCCTATAAATATAGGGCTAAGTTAGAATTGAAAATCACACCAGAAACATAAGCTTTCTCTCTTTCTCTCTATATATTATCGAGCGTATTCTTGTGAGTATTTTGATACTTTGAGTGTTGCTATACGGTGCAAGTTCCTTCAGCACTATATCCAGTATTCCGGTGAGAAGTACTGTCTTTTTGAGGTAAGGGATGTTATTTCTTCTTAAATGATATTATTTTCTTCAATATCATTATGCCGAAATATTGAGTTGAACTTTTTATCAAATTTGGAACTTTTTGTGTCGGGGTTACTATTCACGTATACGGCACTATTCACGAATACGATACTATTCACCGAAAAATGAAATTTTCTCCTTTTTTTGTCCAAGATGTCTATTATGGTTACTATCTTTGATTGTATCCATGTTTTGATCTTTATTCTTGAATTTTGCTTCGAAATTGGTTATTATGGAGTATTATTGATCTTGGATAAACTTTAATACGAATCTCTAATATTTGTTATTTTGTTTCACTGGATTCGTTTTCTTTAATATATTTTTCATCATCCTCAGTCCTAAATGATAATATTACTGAATATCTTTGGCCTGTAGTGCAAAGATGAATGATTAACTGATGAATATCTTTGGCATGTAGTGCAAAGATGAATGATTACCTAATGAATATCTTTGGCCCGTAGTACAAAGATGAACAGGTGTTGAGATGAACATGACCAATTTGGTGATACAAATGAATATCTTTGGCACAGAGTGCAAAGATGAATATTTGATTAAAGATGTATATTGATTGTTGTTACAGGTATAAAATGTTGATGATGGACTTTTAAATCTTAGAAGATAGTGGAATTCTTTCTCAACTTGACTCTTCTAATGGATTGCTATTTCCGCTGCAGTTGTTGATCTAAAACTTGTTGTCTATTATATTTTATCAGATTTTTTCCTGTTAAAGATTAATGATAATTTGTTGTATATTATCTTAGTCATAATATTCTTTACTAGGCTAGTTGAGCTCACCCTTTTCCTTTTTGTTCCATTGTTCTTCTCAAGATAAGAGAATTTAGCAGGAACTAGTTGGGGTATGGAGTGATGATTCAAGATACTTGTTTTAGTAGTCCTAACTATTTTATAAATTAGTGTATCAATAATTGTAATGAGGACTTATTTGAGTGTGGATATTGTCTAGAAGACAATATTTGTATTTAAACTCACAGTATGTGTTGTCGTATTTTGCACGATAATTGTATTATTAAAGTTGTAGTTTGCTTTCTGTACCATGTATTTGGCGACTCAGAATGGGTGTTGTATACCTATTTTGGGGGCGTCACAATAATTACCCGATAAAGCCGTCGGTACACCAAAATGCTACCGACATTGATCCAAAACTGTATAGTTTAACTGTATAAGTATTTGTTTATTTCTTAATGATTAATATAACTATGAGACAATATAATTAGGATATGTGTTGACTGTAAATAACAGTACTATGTGTTATATGTTATTCTAATCAATAGAACAATCTTATAAATGATAAGTCGTTGAATTAAAGATATAATTAAGTTGTGTAAACAGCAGACTAGGCAAGTTTCTTAACTCTTACTCTTTTATTTGAGTAAGTATCTAAACTATCATTTACATTGTGCAAGTATCCTAAACTCTTGTTTTACTTTATTCAACGGATATCGTAAGCAAGTATCTTTATATTTGCATTTTCTTTATACAATGGACATGAGTAAGAAAGTTTTAGAGTTATATTATTATTGTACTAGATTATTAACCATATTGTTGTATATATTATATCCGATCATTGTTTATCAACATGATATTATATCATATAACTCCTATATATATTCTGTTTGTTAATTTTGAAATATGATTATACAAGTGTCCTTACTTGGATAATCATTATAGTTAAACACATGTTGATATATATATATATATATATATATATATATATATATATAGTCGTCTAAGCTATTTGATCAGCTAGACACAGATTTAGAAATATCATTGAATATGATAAAATCTTCTTGTATCCAATCAAATTGTTTTTGTTCGGAATCCCGACTAAGTATGAACATACCTAATCTGGGAAAAACTTTTGTGCGCCTATGGCGGATATGATGAACGAGAATATCGTTCTGGTATGTAGTATTGATCAATACATGGCATAACAGGCTGATCACCCCCCCGCGCCTCTAAGTTATGACGGTTTGCAGATGAAGTTCTGTTTGACCTTTTTGAAAACTGAAAACAATGTTCATAGTCTATCGACTGCTCTCCATTTATAGTCAATACGTAGTTTCAAAATTGAAATAAGAATTGTTATGTTGTTTAGTGTTACTTCAGTACTTCACAACTATTGCTTCATTGTTGAAGAGTCGTTCAAAGAAAACATTTAATCCTTTTTGCTAATATTTATAATTGTTATTACTTGTTGGGCACTTAAATGCTCATTCTTGCTTAATTTAAATGTTTTCAGCTATGTATGATCGACCTGAGGGTTCAGGCAAGAACAAAGGGAAATGAAAGCTGTCAGAATAAGTTTGTGTTATCTTATGTAATAGCTAGACTTAAATAAGATGATGTTATTTATTATCTATCATGTAATGAAATGTTTTAAGGTCGCGTAACTGGGATTTAGACAACTCTGATATGTAAATTAAGTTTAATATTTATGACATTATTATTATTATTCCGCTAAAAGAAATGGTATCGTGAAGCACTGAGTTCGGGTTTCAAGTACCTGAATTTGGGGGCGTCACAGGTTGGTATAAGAGCTTTAAGGTTAGAAACCGTAGGTGGGAGTAGACCTTAGGCTATAACCTTAGAGCAGAGGGAAATGTTTAAAATACATATAACTCATATAGAGTTTAAAGTTAGATGAATGAGATAAATTCATCGTCAAACAAAATAAAAGATAGCTTAAATAAAACAATTATTTGTTGTGTGTATATATTATATGCTAATCTAGATAATTTATGTGTGGATGTCAGGAGAAAAAGAATTAGGATACCCTAAGAACGTAAAGAAGGAGCCAATATCAAAGCCAACAGCTAAACTAGGGGCTCACGTTGAAGATAACCTTGATGAGGTGATCATTTTAGAGAATATAGTACCGGACCCAGAAATGGTGGAACTAACAGATAGTGATTCGAACACCGAAGTTGGAGCTGATCAAGCATCAACCGAAGTGCAGAATCTGAGGAACAAGGTTTCTTCTCTGGAAAAGTTGTGGGAAATAGAAAAACTACTAAATAACCAATTACGAAAGGCATTAATCGAAACGATGGAAGAACAAGATAAACTTAAGATACAGATTAATTAGATGGGAGCCAAGAGCAACATATCATGTGCAGCTCCAAGCAAGAAAGGGAAAAGAAAAATAGAAGACCACGACTTAGAAAAATTTGATAAGAAGAAAGGGAAAAAGATTTGTTACATTTGCAGTTATGAGGGACATACCTCTCTATATTATCCCGACTATAAACCAGGTGCATATTTTATCTGTGGATTGGAAGGTCATCGAGCGAAAGGTTGTCTAGGATCAGGAAAAGGCGGAGTGAATAAGTAGTATAAGTACTATTGGAATATGTGTGTTCTATGATAAGTATGTCTTTGTAGTATTTCTAACTTATGTATAAGTTGTAGCAGCGATTCCCGACTTTTGTGGTCACAAAGGGATATCGGATGTTTAAAGCAGTATGTGCTATGTTATGTACTATGAAATTGTTGAATGAATATGAAGTTATGTTTGGTTAATGAAACAAGTTTAAAATATTTAACTTATACGATAAGGTTTAGAATGTAAGTAATAAAATATAGATTATGTTTTATTTAACCAGATAATGCCGCCAAGACGTCAAACTCGAAACCAAAGGGCAGAAGAATCTGTCAATAATGCTGGAGGACAACAACCAGACCTGATGCAGAATTTCGCGAATATGGTAGCTCAAGCCATGCAGAATGGAATGCTGACCGCGGGGAATCAACCAGACAATTGGTTTGCGAACTTCAAGGATTTAAAGGCCGTAGGACCGCCAGAATTTAGAGGTACCACTGATCCGATAGAAGCCCAAACTTGGGTTAAGGAAATAGAAAAAGCATTTATAGTCGCTAGGGTAGCTGAGGGGCAAAAGACAACTTTTGCCACCTATATGATGAAAGGAGAGACGAATTTCTGGTGGGAGGCAAATCAAGTTAGGGCAGGAGAAGGAGTGATAACATGGACTAGGTTTAAGACGTTGTTCTTTGAGAACTATTTCTCATCCGATTAATGCGAGCTAGGATGGAGGTGAAATTTTTAGAGTTGAAGCGGAGAGAACATTACGGTTCTGCGGAGTATATGCCAAAAGTTCAATGAATTAGCTAGGTTTGCTCCGCATCAAGTTGATACGGAGGCAAGGAAGGCAAGGAGGTTTGAGCTGGGCTTAAAACCTTGGCTCTTCAATTAGGTAGCGGTATTGCAGATAAATACTTTTGCAGCACTTTTAGAGAAGGCTATCATAGCCGAAGGGGGAAGTGAGGCCATGAGCCTCTACAATAGGGAGAAAAAGAGTAAGGGTAAGGTTGAGGGAACTAGGAAGGTAGAAGCAGGTAGTGGTAGTGGGAATGGAAAGAGAAAGTGAAACAACTTTGGAAATGTCCAAGTCAAACAGGAAGGTGTGAGGAAGCAGGCTGTGCAATGTAAGAATTGTGGGAAGAATCATTCAGGAGAGTGTCTTAGTGGTAAGTTCGTGTGCTATAAGTGTGGGCAGGAGGGACATATCTCTCCTATCTGCCCCAATCCTAGGACGAACAATGGGTGTTTTCTATGTGGATCAACGGAACATAAGGTCAAGGACTGTCCAAAAAGGAGGATGGATGCAGGAAGCGCGAATGCAGGGAGAGGCAACGGAACACTGGCGATAACGGGACCAACTTCAACAAAACCAACCGCAAGAGTCTTCAACATGACGGTTGAGGATACCGTAGCAGCCGGGGATGGAACTTCAGGTATTATTCGAATCAATTTCATTTTCTTATATATGATTTTATTTTATTTTGAAGGAGAAATTTGAGTTCTGTTAGAAATCAAATTTCTGTATGATTATATGGACAAGTTTTATGTTGAATAGTTAAAGATCAGTTTGATCGAATCTGATCGAGATCTACTTGAAATGACTGTGTATGTTATTTTCCCTAGTATCTATAAGTTTTGAAGCGGTGATTCCGGGGACGGAATCCTTATAAGGGGGGTGGATGTAATACCCCAGTATTTTCCAAATAATTAAATAATAAATTTTGCATTTAATTTTTTTTTTTATATAAAGGTGGAATTATGTGCAAAGAAAAGTATAGGTATTTATGTAACAAATAAAACTTATTTATTATATGAATAATTATAAATAAATTCTTTTAAGAATTATTGATCATTATAGGTTATATTCTTATTATAAATTAATTTTGTAATAAAAATATTTATTATTTATTTTCCATGAAAATATGATTATTATATATATGATACGATTATAAGGATTATTATGATTAAGTATTTTATTATATTAGTTAAGTTAATTATTTTAACTTAATTAATAATGGTATATCTGAAGGTTATGTCGGATATGGATTCAAAACCCTAATACTGGACTTTGAATAAGGAATGAGAATATTAATGTAATATTAATTATAATTCAGGAATATAAACATGCTCTATATGTGTGTAATGTTAATGTGTGGAACAGTTTTAGTAAAGCAGTGCAAACCCTAACGTTACTGATAAATTATAGTATATAAGTCAATTACGACTATAAAAATTATTAAGTTATTGTGTAATGTAATTTATGGAAATTATTATATTTAATGTTAATTGGATAAACCCTAATTAATATCTAGAAACCCTAATTATTAAATTTGAACCCTAATTGCTAAGTTGTAAACCCTAATTATTAATTTAGCAAGGTTAATGATAATTAGTATATTATAAAATCTAATTTATAAATCCTAGGTAATTAGTAAACCTAATTTAATTAGAGAACCCTAATTCACATTTTAGAAACTAAGATTCTCATTTTAGCCCTAATCTCAAAATCCTAGAACTTGAACTTTGGGAGCTCTAGGGTTAAACCCTAATGGGTGAGAGGAAATGTCAACATTGCCACTAAAAGTAAACACCAAATGACCAAACTACCCTTTTGATTATTTTAATAAGGCGGAGTGTAGATCTAGCCCTAGTAAGGAGTGGGTGACCAACTCTAGCTAGCCATGTGGTCTAGTACCAACCTTTAATCATTCAAATCTGATCAGCCATAACAATTCCACCATATTATATATAGATTGAGAGAGAGAAATGCAACTAACTTTGCTCATTTTTCACCAACATTCAACCAAGCTTCTCTCTCTCTAACCCACGAAATTCTTGAGGATTTCAGTCCCTAATCAAGCCCCACTAACAACCACAACAAACTCAGTAGCCAAGAATCATAATTTGATCATAGAAAGGTAAAACCCTAAACCTAAATTTTGATTTTTGATTTCATGTTAGATGTTATGTTTAAATGTTTAAAGTTATGTTAGAAGGTGCCATTTAGTGATCTGAGTTGTTATATTAAGATCCATAACACTTAGATGCTCGAAATTGATGATTTTAGAAATTTGGAAATTTCATTTTTTGTTGTCTGACAGTGAATGTCTGGCCTTGTAGATCTGTGCTCGTTTATTATTTTGGTGATTTAAAGGTTTGAAGTTGTGGTCTGGTAAAAGGTCTACACAATCAAGCTTTTAGCTCACCCAGAAAATACATAGAAGCAAAATTATACTTGGTCAAAGTAGCTTTGACCAACTGTTCTTGACGAAATCTAGAAAAACCCAGAAACATGAAGAACAACGTCTGACCCGTACTTTGACCGGTTCAAAACTTGAGATGGTGATGTCGTTATGATATTTTGATGTTATGTAGTTGTACTCTGACATCACTACTACAAGTTTAAACCTTGATACCACATAAACCAGACCTAGACTGTAATCTAGAAGGCTGCAAAGTAGTACCCTTGTGACTGCTTGAGTTTCTGGGCAACCCAGAAACTCAAGAACACGTTTGACAGTGTTTTCAATTGCTTGGATCTGTCAGGTTTGATGTTGGTTGTTGATATTGTTGTATCCAGATTGTAGCATATAGTATTATCTCTATAACCATGCCTATATATCACTCAAACCATAAATTTACTGAGAGTAGTGAACGGTCAAACCAAGCAAGAAGTTCACGAGATGAGTTTTCTAGGTAACCTAGAATACTTAAACCGTGACTTCTGACATGGGTTGACCGGGTTAACTCTCTCGATTGTATTGTTGTTATGATTATGTTATGTAATAGATCTGTACACCTACATGTGTTCTACTCACTACAAGCTTAATATCACAAAAACCTTACACGTATAGCAAGTAGTGGAGGCCCAAAGTAAGACCCTCAAGCTGTTCTTCATTCTGGGTAACCCAGAAATGAAGAACAGTCTCTGACGGCCAGTTTGATGGCTTATATCTCTCTGTTTTTTTTTATTGTTTGACCTTGTTAGTTGTTGTTAAATGTAGTGTTACACTAGTACTACAAGATCTAATCAATGGCTAGCCCGAAACACTATATACAATCGAATTAAACTTGGTCAAACGCGTACCCCTCGTTAATCGCCTTGTCGGTGTTCTTGAGCTCAAGAACACCAACAATGACGAATGATTAATCGTTATAGCCTATAATGACGGTTTCTACTATTTTTATTTTCTAATTTAGGAAAAAATGATTTAAAAATAGAAATAAATTCTAAAATCATTTAAAAATAGTAAATAAATTCAAAATTATAAAATCAGTTTTAAAAATTATTTTAAGTCATAAACATTAACTTTTAATAATTTGGCATATTTTCCATAAATATTAGTAATTATTTGAATATTATTTTATTTAGTAAATGCACTAAATAAATTAACTAATTATAATTTTATTATGTTAAAAATCATTTTAAATGGTAATAAGGTATTTAATAATATTTTAAGTTATAAAATGTAACTTTCAATATTTTAAAGAAAATTTCATTAATTATTTAATATTAATGATATTAGATTTATTTAATAATTATATTAAATAAATAGATTAAAAATGATTTTATTGATTTAAAATAATTTAAAAAGGATATAAATGGTTTAAACATATTTTAAGTAATTATAAGTGACTTTTAATATTTAATGAATAATACCTTAATATTTTAATATTATTGGTAATTGTTTAAAAATAATTTTGAATGTTTTAAAAGTCATTTATGGGTAATATTAATACTTTAAAAATATTTTGAGTTATTAAAAATAACTTTGATATTTTGGCAATGGTTCTATTAATATTATAATATTATTTAAATATTAATGATAATATAATTATCTAATATTTAAATCATTTAATAATGATTCTAGAGTTTAAAAAATAAAGATAAATTATAATAATTATTTAGAAATTATTATAAGTCATTTAAAAATAATATGACTGGTATTTAAAATATCCAGGATAATATTGAACTGCATGAGAGAGTTTTAAACTCGATAATTACCCGATAAAGCCGCCGGTACACCAAAATGCTACCGAAATTGATCCAAAACTGTATAGTTTGACTGTATAAGTATTTGTTTATGTCTTAATGATTAATGTAACAATGAGACAATATAATTAGGATATGTGTTGACTATAAATAACAGTACTATGTGTTATATGTTATTCTAATCTATAGAACAATCTTATAAATGATAGGTCGTTGAATTAAAGATATAATTAAGTTGTGTAAGCAGCAGACCAGACAAGTTTCTTAACTCCTACTCTTTTATTTGAGTAAGTATCTAAACTATCATTTACGTTGTGCAAGTATCCTAAACTCTTGTTTTACTTTATTCAACGGATATCGTAAGCAAGTATCTTTACATTTGCATTTTCTTTATGCAATGGACATGAGTAAGAAAGTTTCAGATTTATATTATTATTGTACTATATTATTAACCATATTGTCATATATATTATATCTGATCATTGTTTATCAACATGATATTATATCATATAACTCCTATATATATTCTGTTTATTAATTTTGAAATATGATTATACAAGTGTCCTCACTTGGATAATCATTATAGTTAAACACATGTTGATATATATATATATATATATATATATATATATATATATATATATATATAGTCGTCTAAGCTATTTGATCAGCTAGACATAGATTTAGAAATATCGTTGAATATGATAAAACCTTCTTGTATCCACTCAAATTATTTTGGTTCAGAATCCCGACTAAGTATGAACATCCCTAATCTGGGAAAAACTTTTGTTGAGGTGGATATGATGAACGAGAATATCGTTCCGGTATGTAGTATTGATCAAATATGAGGCATAACGGTGATCGATCACCCCGTGCTCGTAAGTTATGACGGTTTGCAGATGAAGTTCTGTTTGACCTTTTTGAAAACTGAAAACTATGTTCATAGTCTATCGACTGCTCTCCATTTATAGTCAATACGTTGTTTGAAAATTGAAATAAGAATTGTTATGTTGTTTAGTGTTGTTTCAGTACTTCACAACTATTGCTCCGTTGTTGAAGAGTCGTTCAAAGAAAACATTTAATCCTTTTTGCTAATATTTATAATTGTTATTACATGCTGGGCACTTAAATGCTCATTCTTGCTTAATTTAAATGTTTTCAGTTATGTATGATCGACCTAAGGGTTCAGTTAAGAACAAAGGGAAATGAAAGCTGTCAAAATAAGTTTGTGTTATCTTATGTAATAGCTAGACTTAAATAAGATGATGTTATTTATTATCTATCATGTAATGAAATGTTTTAAGGTCGCGTAACTGGGATTTAGACAACCTTGATATGTAAATTAAGTTTAATATTTATGACATTATTATTATTATTTCGCTAAAAGAAATGATATCGTGAAGCACTAAGTTCGGGTTTCAAGTACCTGAATTTGGGGGCGTCACAGAGCCATTAAAACTTCTTGTTGATCAGATCATTGAGTCTGATGGCTGGATCGTGGAGTCTGTTGGGATCATGGAGTCTGTTGGAACTGCCTTGTAGGAAGACTCCTTGAAGCTTGAGTTTGGAATTATCCTCTGCCCCTGCCTTTGCCTCCTTGAACTCATTTCCCTTTATTCTCCCCCTTTATGTTAGCATCAAGGGTTCGAATGTCTTCGGATAGTCGAGTCACTCCTTGGAAAAGCTCGTTGAGTTGGCTTTGCATTTGAGCAATGTCCTCTCAATTTTCCTTGATCAGAGCTTCAGAGCGAGCTTCCTTGTTTTTGAAGACGGCTAGAACATTGTCAGTTTGCTGTCCTTGGTTGACGTAGGATTGTTGAAAATCCTTGACGGCTATTTTCAAATTGATGATGTTCTCCATCATAAGTTTATTCTGGGCTTCCTGAGTGTTCTGTAATGCAAGAACAACATCTCTGTGTCTTTTGGCTGCTAGGAAGTGAATATCATCCCTGTCCTTTATGCTTTTAATCATTTCCTTGATAATCTCCCTCAGTTTCTTAGTAAGCTCAGCATTTAGGGTGCTTGGGAGATTATTTGCAACAGTGATCATGTTTTTTAGTCCTAGATGAATGAGTTCTGAGTGAGCTTCAAGGCTCTCATCGATGTCCTTGATCACTTTCTTGGATAGTTCTGTTAACTCAGCTTTGGTTGGTAGATCTGAAAGTAGTTCACTGAGTTGTAGGTTGTTTGAAAGAGGGGATGTTTTCTTGTATTGATCTTGCAAGGAGTAGAGGGCAAGATCAAGGTTGAAGTAATCTTTGGTTGATGAAGAGGGAATATCTGATGGAGGGGACTTTGTTTGGGTCTCTGAAGAGGGTGGCTCTACGATTTGAGCTTGGGACTCTACGATGGGGCTAGAGTCATCAATCGTAGAGTTGATGGAAGTTGGGATCAATGTGAAGTTTGGCACATTTAGTTCATCAATTACAAAATTTTGGGATTTTGTAACTGGGGATTGATTTGGTGGATTTAAAACTACTTCCAACCAGCTTGGGAATTCATAAAACTGGCTGAAGAAAGATAGTGGATAGTGATTAACTCTGAACAGGATTGGGATAGATAATACCTCATGCACCATCCTTGAGGAGGGACCATTTGTTATCAGGTTCTTGGCAAAGTTGAAGTTTCCTGGAAATCCATGAGCTAGCACAGAGATGGCTGGATATTCTTTTAAGCTCCAAAACATGTGACTCAAGGAGTTTAGAATTTGAGCTTGATGATAGGGCATTAGGGGAGATAGGAGAACAGTTGATTGTAAAGATAACTCATATACCCATCACGGCCCACGCCTGTGATCTCAAGTTCATCATCATCTTTATCTTCCTCTTCTTCTCCATCTCCTTTTGAGGATTCCACTATGTCAATGACTTCCTTTTGATTTTCTTGCTCAGGCTCTCCCTCATTTTCTGTAGGAGCAGCTTCTTCTGTAATGGGGATATCATGAGGCTCCCCCTCAACATGATCATTCATCTGCAGGAGTAATAGCTCCCCCTCAACTGGAGCATTTTTTATCATGAGAACTTCAGGTGTCTCCCCCTCAGCTTGAGCTATGTCCTTTTGGCTTTCTTTGGATAGTTCCTTTTTAGCAGCTATCCTCTTGTCTTCCTCCTTAAGCACTCCTTCATTGACAAGGATATACTTCTTAACCAATTTTCGTCTTGGTTTTCTAGGCTGAGCCAAAGCCTCAGGGCTTCCTTGAGCTTCAGCTCTATCCAGTTGATTAATCAGAACGTCTGATGCAGCAGCTTCCTTGCTAGAGGTTTTTGGTCTGGTCTCTACGATCGGTAGAGACTCTACGATCGAAGAGACAGATGGCCTCTTGCACCTGTGACTGAGTTTGTTCTTCAGCAACTGTGATATGGTGGCTCTGTCTTCATCTGCCTCAGCCAGCTATTCTTTTCTCCTTAGGATTCTCAGAGTCTCAATATCAGAGGACTCTATAGGTATATCAGTGGTAAACCCTTGAGGTTCTTCTATCATCCCAGTCCTTAGCTTTCTCTTGCCCTTGCCTTTTTTGATAAGGGCAGTGGGTTCTCCCTTGTTGGTCTCTTCCTCTTCTTCTTCAGTCTCTTTGACGACTGACATGTTTCTTTGAATCCCTGATTCCTTTATATCACCAGTTCTTCCACTGGACTCTGACATCATGCGTACATTCTCAACTGGGTTTTTTTTCCAGTTTTGAAACAGATGATGAGTTATTCGTCGGTTTGGATTGATGGATTCTCCTTCATTTTCCCCAATTTTATCACCCAAAGCAGACTGTAGGATGATACTTATAAATCGCCCGTAAAACATCTTTTGAGAGCTCTTTGTCTTCTTCAAGCTGGTGATCCATTTCCCAATCCATTCAAGTAGTAGAGCTCCATAGTTGAGTTGCATTCCATAACTTATGGCAGTCATGAGCTTGAGTGGTACCTCATTTACAGAGTCGTGGCCAGAGCTTTTGCAACATATGCACTTCCCAATAATATCGGCCAGAAATTCATACCTCTTAGGAAACTCCTTTTTCTTGTATCCCTTGACCGTGGGGATTTTCTTATGATGCATCTTCTTTACGTCTCCATAAAAGTCAATGCCATTTATGATCGGGCACCCCTCATTTTTGAAGCCTAGGGCTAGGTTGATATCCTCAATTCTGAGTTTGATTTCCATGTCCTTGACCTTTGTGGTGATAACGTTATATTCGAATACCCCATTCCTATAAAACTCCTTTATCAGCTTTGGGTAGATCTAGGTGCTCGTACCTAGGGCTTCTTCGAGACCTGCCTTCTTTATCAATGTCAGAGTCTTGTGAAATTTAGGTTCAACAGTTTTGAACTCATCGAAGCATAGTCTGTAGCCAGAGACGACGTTGGAGGCTGCCATTGATTTCTTTGCAAGGAGTATAGTTGTCTAAACTTTCTTAAGGGTTAGGGTTTCTGCTTGTAGAGAGAGAGAGAGAGAGGAGAGAGATAAGCTTTTTGAACTTCTGATTTCAAAAGGCATTTTCAAACTGTACTTGTAGTTTCCCTCTCTCCATTTTTTTTTAGTGGGGCAGATGTCAAATTCTGCTTGGCTCTGCGAATTTGACTGAGGAGGATTATACTGAATTGCCATTAGCTCCTTCTGAGCTTATGTGTCCTTAGTGAGGACTACGATCGTTGATGTGGCCTTTGCGATCGTTGAGTCTGCTCAGCATTCGTCGTGTCTGAACTACGATCGTCGAGTCTGAACTACGATCGTCGAGTCTGACAACAATCGTCATGTCTGAACTACGATCGTCGAGTCTGTCCAGATCCTTGTGATGAGTTTTTGACTTAGCATTCTTTTAAGGTAACTCAGGAAGGGCTAACCTCATAGAGTGAATCAATGGTTAGGTTTGTTCCTGAGGCGCTTATCAGAGGGGTTGCTTTGTTTTGAACTTTCTCATCACAGGATGCTCCTTTGTTTAGCTGATGGGGCTCTACCATCATTGATCATTGAGTTTGTGTTACTGCAGCACTGCAATCGTGGACTTTCCATTGATCATGTGTGACAACCAGAATTTTCGTAAGTTATTAAAATAAGAATTTAATAATTAAAATTCTTATTATGAGATGTATATATTCTGAATTATGTGTTTTGGTGTGAGTAAATTAAATTTATAGGAGTTTTAATAGTTGATTAAACTATTAAAAGTGAATAAAATTAGTTATGAAAAAGGAATATTGTGGCAAAAGAAATTAACTAAATAATATTAGTTAATTAAGATGGAAATTATATTATGGAATAATATAATTTAATTTATATACCTTGTTGGTAATGAAATTATTATGAGTTTAAGCTCGTAAATGAAGCGAGTAATTCACTTAATTTAAATAATGAGTTAATGCAAATATAATTGGTTTAATAAAGTGGGAAGGTAATATATTACATGTAAGAGTAATGTGTTTATCTTGGGACAATTTATAAAAGGAAAGAAAATTGTATAATTATACATAATAATTGTATAATTTATTAAAATAATTAGTGAAATAAATATTAATTATTTTAATGGAAATGTTTAGTTGATTAAAGTGTTTTACTTATGAATGTAATTCCATAAGTCATATGGGTAAATAGATGGGAAGAGTGTTGGCTGAATAATTTAGCAATAAAAAGAAAAAAATGAATGAAGTGTGACATATTGGAGGAATTAAAGAAAAAAAATATTGTATAGTATGAAAATGAAATAAAATAAAGATAAGTCAAATGAGTTTGTCTGAGGTCAAGCCAAACATGGCCTAGACCTTTTGTCTTTTATAACGGTTGGGGCTTTTGGGTTTATAACTGATACAAGTTAAGATCACGTATGCTTCATCAGTTTATTTCTCATTCATATGAGTAAAGAAAACACAGAGAGAAAGATGGAGTTTAGAGAGAAATTGAGAAGCAATTGAAGCAATGGATTGTTGCAAGAAGGAATTAAGAACGAATTTGGAGTACGAATTCAAAGGATTACATCAATTAAACTTCAAATTGAGAGGTAAGCAGTGTGTTTTATGGAGTTCATAGAAATCGAAAGTATAGAATGCTATTTATTGCTATAATTGTTATGTTTGGTTGTGTAATTGTGGGGGTTTTATGTGTTGGGGAATCATAGGGGATTTCAAAGGTATAAGGATGGATTGTGTTTGGAGAATGTATAAATGGCTATGAAAGTTGTGTATAAAAACAGTGTAAACCACTTTTTTGTCAAAAGTCCTCTTAGGGGCTGTTTTGATTAAAAGACTGAAATTAAGCAAAGTAAGGCCAAAGATGTCTGTGGGCATGTTATATGAAATTAATTAAATGACTTGTATGGATTGAATTAAGAAAGAAAGCTATTTTTTTGAAGGGAAACAACATGTTAAAGTTGGATTAAAAAAAAAATGTTCGGCAGGGCAGATTAGGCATTCAATAAAGTGTACTCAAGATGCTTGTTTAGAATATGTTATATTTTTCAAAAATATTTTGCTATGCCTCTGCAATATACCAGAACTTGGTTTTTATTGGATGCGTAGTTTGAGGATTTTAAATTAGTAAAATATATTAGAAATCGAAAACCTAGTGGACTGCTGACCCTAAAAGCAAAATTTGTGGATAGCTAGAGTTTCCAGAAACTTTTGGGCTTTTGGGGTATTATAGTACATTGAATAAGCTTTCCATAGACTCTGGAACGGACTAATTCCGACTTCGGAGCAAAGATTTATGACCGTTCAAAGTAGTCACGTCAAAACTGTCTAACAAACTCTGGGCAGTCACCTTGCACGAATTTTCTGGAATTCTGCGTTTTGAATTTGGAAATGGTCAAAGAATGAAAGTTGTAGTCCCGGAAGTTAGCTTCGCGTAGGCTCAAGAATTGCCTAAAAATGTTTTAAAACGAAAACGGTATGACTGTTTTAGCAAGAGAGGGTACAGTTGGGAAGAAATTAAAACTGTTATGAGCGTCTACTTTTGACGCATTATTTGGGCTGCCTAATGAACCCGAATTGGGTGACTCGTATTTTTTAAAAATAGTCTCATATACTATATATAACATATTTAAAATTCATTGTAATCCAGTATACGAGCTAGAAGTAATGAGGTCACAAAATGGGCACGTTGAAGCAGGCTGCTTGCCTACTGGCAGCAGCCGAAGGTGATGTTTGGCAATGGCTGGGGGTTTTCCTTAGGCTCTCAGCCAACAAACTTAAATTGCTTAAGATGCACGACTAATGTTTTACTATAATAGCTGAGTATATCACCTACATAATATCAAAATTCCATATGAATAGATCAAAGCCGTGAGGAGCGAAAAGCTAGCAAAATAAGAGAAAAGAAGAAGGGGTTGTTGCCCATTGGCAGCAGTAGTTAGCAACAAGGAGCAAATTTGGAAAGCAATTGGGTTCATATATATTATATAGTACTGCAAATTGTTAGCTATTTTAATTGGTGGGTGTACCATCTATAATTTATTTAGAGTTAAATGTGAAATGGATTATTAAACTAGGAACTAAAATTTGCAAGAGGTTTGGGGCAAGGGAAAGAGTTGCTGCCATTTGGCGCGTGATGAACAACAATGAACATCGACAAGAAGAAGCTATGCAATGACGTTGAAGAGCCATCTTGGCTTCAATTTAGTTCAATAGTTTACCCAAAAGTTGAGTTTGTTATCTCTAAATGGATAGGTGTATAAAATCTACAACGTGCACATGAGTTTAATACCATTGAGTTAGTAATCTATAAGTTAAAGTCTAGTAGAGATATTGGGTATCTAAATTGGGGCTCTTAAGCTAAGTCTGAAACTGTTAATGCCTCGAAGGGGCTGTTTTGTCAATATGATGAAAAACAACAATATTTAAAGCATTAGTAGACCTAAATGGAACTATAAAGTATTACGAAAGCTATACGTTGTCCATACAAGTTATAATTACACTTAAAGCACAAAATGAGTTTCAAATTCACCTTGAATACCTAAATTATGTATAAAAAATATGGAATACTCATGTAATAGGATACAAGAGAATTATAAAATGAAAGTGTGAGGTATTCATGAACTAAAATCATGTCAAGGGTTGTTAAAGCGATAAAAGACTATCGTGAGTAAAAGAATAAACGTTTTTGAAAAGAATATAAGAAGTTTTCAAAAATGAGAATTTAAAAGTTAAGGATATGGCCAATATGGATATGTAATATATAACTATACATGTTATATGACATGGACACATAACTAACATGTTTTGTATTTGAAGACAGTTATTTAAAAGTCGTGTTTGAACTTTTTGAGAATGTATAGCTATAATAAGTTGAAACTTAAAATATTTGAAAAAAAAATATGGATGTTTTTGGAAATGAGAATATCGATTCTTGATATAACGATATATGAATGTTTAATATCTATATACGAGAGTATGTGGCTAATGTATGCATACATGTGAACATAACTGTGTAGGATTCGTGAAGCGAAGTTAAACTAAAGTTTGTATCAATGGTCGTTGAACAAGGCAAGTTTTTCAGTTCTATTATGTTTTTGGATTAAATGTGATTATGTAGTGAGTTACATACCATGCCTTATGAATTGTTAAAGTCAAAATATGACCAAGTTAATTGGGTTATAGAACTCAATTTATATGTGATATGTGATAACACATGCATGTTGTATAATGTAACTCGATAAATTAGAAATATATAATGCATGAATTGTGTGCTATATGAAACATGATAGACTGTTAAATTTGATGGGCTGTCGAGCTCAACCTTGTAAATAACCACTTTTGCAGGTTCAAGATTAAAGGTAAAGTTATGTGTTACTTGAAAGACATGAATCAGATGTGATACTTGAAGATTTATATACTTTGGATGTGTTATTATTATTTGAACCATGTTTAAGGTTTCGAATAATGTATTAATGTTGAATTGTAATATTATTTTGCGAATATAACTATTGTAGTATTAAAATGATTCTAAGATATTTAGATGTAAAGGTTGAAGGTTTTGGGAACGAGGATAGTTTGTAATAGAAAATTTTAATTATTCCACAAATTTCAATGGTTGTATTATCGTTTAATGATATAAAATTAGAGGTTGAATGTATTATTAACGACCGAAGTCGAGAATTAAATTGTATAAATTTTGGGGTCGTTATATCATGTCTATGATTTCAACCATAGCCTTCATATCTGTATGGTTAGCACACACTAGAGCATATATTTCATGGTTGTAAACTAAGCATTCCTAGCTCACTTATTAACTTGTTAAATCTGGATTCATCTAGAGGCTTTGTAAAGACATCAGCAAGTTAATTTTCAGTAGGGATATATTGTAAAGATATAGTTCCATTTTTCACATGATCCCTAATGAAGTGATACCTTATTTCTATGTGCTTAGTCCTAGAATGCATGACAGGATTATGAGTTATTTCTATGGCACTTGTGTTATCACAGTGAATAGGTATGGATTTAAATTCAAACGCATAATCTGCTAGCTGATTTTTTATCCATAGGATCTGACAAAAATGCCAAATGACAATGTATTCAACCTGCAGGTTGAGGTAGATCTTTGAGTTTTGCTTCTTGCTAAACCAGGACACAAGTCTGTTTCCTAGCAATTGACAGGTGCCACTGGTACTTTTTCTATCTACTTTGCAGCCTGCAAAATCAGCATCTGTGTATCCTGTTAGTTCAAATGAGGATTCCTTGGGATACCAAAGTCCCAAGTAAGGTGTACCCTTGAGATACCTAAAAATCCTCTTTACAGCAGTTAAATGTGATTATTTAGGATTAGCCTGAAATCTAGCACATATGCATGTTGCAAACATTATGTCTGGTCTACTGGCAGTTAGATATAAAAGAGAGCCTATCATACCTCTATATTGAGTTATATCAATACTTTTACCTTTCTCATCTTTGTCAAGTTTGGTTGCATGAGCGATTGGGGTTTTCATGGGAGAGGCTGATTCCGTGTCATACTTCTTAAGTAAATCTTTAATGTACTTGGCTTGGTTTATGAATATTCTTTCATTAGTCTGCTTTACTTGCAGTCCAAGGAATAAGTTCAGCTCACCCATTATGCTCATTTCAAACTTGCTCTGCATAAGCTTGGAAAATCTCTTACATAGCTTTTTATCAGTAGAACCAAGAATAATATCATCAACATATATTTGAACTAATAAGACTTTGTCTTTATGCTTTCTAAGAAATAATGTGGTATCTACTCTACCTCTAGTGAATCCATTTTCAATAAGAAAGTTAGTTAGTGTTTCATACCATGCTCTAGGTGCTTGTTTAAGACCATATAAGGCTTTGTCTAATCTATAAACATAATTAGAAAGAGATGGATTGATGAAACTTGGAGGTTGCTCTACATAGACTTCATCTTGAAGTTCACCATTCAGGAATGCACTTTTGACATCCATCTGAAAGACCTTGAATTTCATGTGAGCAGCAAAGGCAAGGAAGATTCTGATGGCTTCTAGTCTGGCAACAGGTGCAAATGTCTCATCGTAGTCAATGCCATCTTCCTGAGAGTAGCCTTTGGCCACTAGTCTTGCCTTATTCCTGGTTATTACTCCATCTTCATCCATCTTGTTCCTGAAGACCCACTTGGTCCCAATGACAGGATGACTCTTTGGTCTTGGTACCAATCTCCATACTTTGCTTCTTTCAAATTGGTTAAGTTCTTCCTGCATGGGTTCTATCCAGCTGGAGTTTTCCATAGCATCCTCTATCTTCTTTGGTTTTATTTGTGGTTTTATTTGTGACAGGAAGCTTAGATAAAAACATTCATTTTGGGTGGCAGCACTTGTTTTTACTCTTGCACTCGGATCTCCAATGACTAGATCTTGAGTGTGATCTCTTGCCCATATGTTTCCTGTTGGGACATCTGTCTTGATGCCTTCTTGTCTTAGGCCTTCAAGATCTATTTCTTCTTCTTGGTGTGGAGGTTCGTTGTCTAGCATAGGCCTCTCTACGATCTCATCTCCTTGCTCAATGATTTCACTATCTGGTACTACGATCGTAGTATTGAGCTCAGCGACCTCGTTCGTAGTGTCTGAACTGTCGGTTGTAGTGTCTTGAGGCACTGTTTTGTCCAAGTCTGTTTCATCAAAGATGATGTGAATCGAGACTTCAACACTCAGTGTCTTCTTGTTAAACACTTTGTAGGCTTTACTGTCTGTGGCATATCCAAGAAAGATTCATTCGTCTGACTTGGGTTAAAACTTTGTCAAGTACTTCTTTCCATTGTTGAGAATGTAGCATGCACAGCCGAATACATAAAAGTAGCTGACACTTGGCTTTCTTCTTTTCCACAGTTCATAGGGAGTCTTCTTGATCGTAGAGTGTATGAGTGGTCTGTTTTGAGTTAGTATGCAGTGTTGACAGCTTCTGCTCAGAAGTATTCAGGCAGATGGGCTGCTGCTAGTAGAGTTCTTCCAGCCTCTATCAAAGTTCTATTCTTTCTTTTAGCTACTCCATTTTGTTGAGAAGTTTGTGGATCTAAGAAGTTATGACTGATGCCATTGTCTGTGCAGAACTGGTCCATTTTTGAGAAGTCAAATTCTCTACCATGATCACTCCTTATAGCCTTGATTTTCTCTCATTTCTCATTCATCACTAGCCTGAACATCTTGATCAGTTGGGAGCTTGTTTCATCCTTTGAGGTTAGAAAGAACACCCATGTGAACCTGGTGTAGTCGTCGACTATGACCAATGAGTATCTTTTCTCTCCGAGACTTGTTGTTGGAATTGGCCCAAAAAGATCCATGTGGAGCAGCTGCAAGGGCTTGTCGATTGAGTTGGCAGTTTTGCTCTTGAATGAGCTTCTAGTTTGCTTTCCAAGCTAATAGGCATTGCATGGCCTTTCTTTGACGAAGTTGAACTTGGGTAGGCCTGCAACAAGATCTTTTGAGGCCAGCTTGGACATGCTTTTAAAGTTTAAATGAGGAAATCGTATGTGCCATAGCCAGCTCATTTCTTCATATGCTTTAGCCATAAAGCATATTGTTTCATCTGAGCTTAGCTGTCCAAGATTCACTGGGTAGACATTTCCTTCTCTTCTTCCGGTTAACTTTATAGCAGATGTCTTCAAATCTCTGACTTGACACTGATTGTTGAGGAATGTTACTTGATGACCCTTTTCGCAGAGTTGGCTAATGCTTAGAAGATTGTGTTATAGTCCTTCCACATAGGCCACTCTACTGAATGACACTGCTCCATTTTTAGCTGAGCCATATCCTCTTGTCTTGCCAGAGCCGTTGTCTCCAAAGATGACTGAGGGACCTTCCTTTTCTATGTAGTTAGATAAAAGGGCTTTGTTCCCAATCATGTGCCTTGAGCATCCACTATTCAGATACCAGGTCGTGATCGTGGAGCTCTTTTCCTGTGGTGACATTAAACCTTCATTTTGGTACCCATATTTGTATGGGTCCTATTTTGTTAGTACCCTTGGGGACCCAAATCTGTTTGATCTTGGGTCTCACATGCATGGAATTATAATAGCACTTTGCATCCTTGTGACCAATTTTGTAGCACACAAAACATTTAATATGATGCATGCGTGTGTGTGTGTGTTAGAATTCATTCTCTATTTGGACTTTTGTGGTTCTTTAGTCATCCTTCTGTTAAACTGAGTTTCCTTCTTCCACGTGTCCTTGGGTTTCATGAATTGTGAGGAGTGTACCTTACCTCTACTGTACCTTCCTAGTTGATTCGTAGAGTTGGTCTTACTTGACTCTACGATCCTTCAAGGTTGGTGAGTAGTGTATGGATTACTCTTCTCTTTTATGAAGCCCATGCCAACATGGGATCCTTTACTCCTTGGAGTATAGATTAAATTAGTAGAACAGGTTTGGGCTGGTTCTTTGTTCTGTGAGGATTTCACAAATGTAATGCCTCTACTAAAACTTGAAGCATTACTAGTGCTAGTTTCCTTTATCTTTCCCACACATGGCTCTGAGGTGGATCCCCCAAAGCCTAGGCCTGTTCTGTCAGATGCACTTCTCTTACTAGAGAGTAGGGAGTCCATGGATGATGAGGATTTATTCCATGTAGAGATAGTCTTTTCTAGTTCATCAATTTTAGAGGTTAGATTGGACTCTCTTTGTGCATTGAGCTCATTGGTCTGTTTTAAGATTTCATTCTCAGCCTCAAGCTTGGAGAAAAAGTTAGTACTTAGAAGGGATGTTTCCAGTTCTTCTTGAACTTACTTTTTGCCCTCTTGAAGAAGTAAATAATCCTTCGACAGAACTCTAAACCACTTCATGTATTGATGCAGATCAGTTGTTATGCCATGTAGTACAGTTCTCAAATCATTAATGTCTACATCAGGAGAGTTGAAGTCAAACACATCATCGATACTTACTTCATGTATGTTGGAGTTCTGTTTGTCTTTTGCACTTTTGGCCATTAGGCAAAGATTTTCCATTTGGGGATCTTCATCATCTCCACATTTAGGAGTTGAGTCATTGTCTGAGTCACTCCATGATCCTCCAGCTACAATGCCTTTGTCTCTTTTCTGAGGCCTTTTGTTGCCTTTGTATTCCTTCTTTGGATGTGATTTCTTCTTTAGCTCTTCTCTGAGAGGTTTGTTGCAATTGGCAATGAAGTGGCCAGGCTTCTTGCAGTTGTAGCATAGATCATTCATTTGCTCCTGGCTGCTGTAGTTGATGACATTCTTTGGTTTGGTAGTTTTGCCTTAACGCATAAACCTTCTGAGTCTTTTTACCAGCATTACAAGATCTTCATCATCGTCTTCATCATAGTCCAAGTCAATTTTAGTGTTGACCTTGGAGGTACTTTCAGTTGCTTTGAGAGCAACACCCTTATCCTTCTTTCTGCCTTCTGACAGAGTTTTTGTTCGTTGAGTCAGCTCCAGTTCGTATGTGAGAAGGTTACCGTATAGCTGTTGAACAGTCATCTCGTGGAGATTCTTTGACTCTCTAATAGCAGTGGTTTTGGCATCCCACTTGCTTGGTAAGGCCCTCATGAACTTTATAATTAGATCTTCGTTTGGATAGATCTTTCCATAAGCTCGTAGAGAGTTAAGCAGAACGTTGAATCTCTCGTAGGTGGCAGTGACGTTTTCTCCTTGAACATGAGCGAACATTTCATACTGCTGTGTCAAGAGAGATTGTTTATTTTTTCTTACTTCTTCCGTTCCTTCATGCATGATGAGTAGTGCTTCCCAAACCTCCTTTGTTGTTTTGCTGTTGACCACATTTTCGAACAGATCGTCTTCTAAGGATTGAAACAAAATGTTCTTGGCCTTCTAGTCGAGTTGAACAGCTCTCTTCTCGTTGTCTGTCCACTCCTCTTTGACTTTGATTTGTATTTTTTTGGATCGTTTGTAGTTGGTGCAAGCTTTGTTGGAACATAGGGCCCATTCTGAACAGTCTCAAATAGATCTTCATCTATTGAGTCCATGTATTCTTGCATCCTAACTTTCCAGTTTGCGAATTTATCTTTGTTGCACACTTAACTTTCCAATGGCACACTTGCTGCCTCCTCCAGTCCTTGATTCGCTTGGTAAGTGTGCCATTGGATCTACTTAAGCTTTGTAGACTGTATAATAGAACCTTCTTAGATACCAATTATTAGTTCCCGGAGGCACAATAGTTATCTAGAAGGGGGGGGGGTTGAATAGATATTTTAAAAATCTTTTCGTTTTAACTTGTTAGTTGATAATGATTAAAACTCAGCGGAATTAATATTTGTTTTAATCTCCCTTAAGATAGTGAGTTAATGAGAGTGAGGCAGTTATAGCAGTTATGGCAGATATGGCAATTATAGGAAGAATGTAATAGACACAGTCGTTTTAAGTGGTTTAGAGCATTTAAAGCTCCTAGTCCACTCTTCTACTCCTCGAGTAGGAAATCCACTAAGGATGTCTTTTACACTTTCTGAATCACACAGATTCCTTCTAGATCAGCAGTCTAGGAACTTCTTAGTTCACTCTTGAACTCTTCAAGTCCAGTAGACTTGGCACTTCATAGTTCACTTAGAACTCTTCACGTCCTTCTGACTTGGAACTCTTACTTCAGTTTATTGGTAGTTGTTGAGTTCTTGATTGTTGCTACTCAGTTGCTGTTAAGCACTTGTTCGAAAGAACTAAGTAGCTAAGCAAGCTTTCTCTTTTTCTTAGATCGTAGAGTTGAGTGTTGTGAGTTCTTGTGCATTTTGTTCAATGCTTGCTTACTTCTCTCATCTGCACATGTTCTGCATATATGTGTTCCTTGAAATCTATCCGTTGAAGCCTTTTATTGAACCATTAAATGCGTTTGACATTTCTGAGCTTTGATGGGGACTTTTCTGCACACCTTCTGATTTGCATTCTGGCCCACTGACATAGCAGTTTTCTTCTCACCTAACACCTGAAAAGGTGTTTTCCTCTGTCCTATGGTCCTTCCCTTAGCTTCTTCAATATGTTTCTTTCGTTGTATACTAAGGATATCTTTTGTACCGTTGGGATTGATGAGGACTTCAACATTTAAAACCCATTCCACATTTATTGGAATTTGTCTCCAAACAAAAGGTAGGGCTCAATGCTTCTGACATATGGCAGACGATACTCTACGATCCAGATCGTGATGTCTTGTCACCTTGGTGCTTGGTCTGATGTTATCGAACAAGGGCACTACGATTTCTCTTAAGAGATTTGAGCACTATGATCTTTACTTGCTTGTGTTTACAAGCTCTATGTTTCTGAGAGTACACTACGATCTCTGAGTTGGCTCGGTAAACGTTGGGACCACTCTACGATTTCCGAAGAGGTCCTTCAAGGCAGGCACACTACGATCCTCGATGCTCTACATTTTTGCCTTGGCTTCTGTAATCTTGATCAGCTTGATACACTACGATCTATCTATTCCACTTTAAGATGTAAATCAACCTAACAAATTTGATCTATGACTAAGTCCTTGTACACATATTTCTCTAAGGACTTTATATATAATCATGAGCATTTACATTTAAACATCAAATCAAAATATGCATTCTCCCAACAGACATCTTTTGCATAATTTTATTGATATTCTTTTTGGCTGCTTCGACAACACCATTAATTTTGGGATGATAAATGACGAAATTAAGATGTTTAATGTGGAACTTGCTGCACAATTCCTTCATCACCTGGTTGTTCATATTCTTGGCATTGTCCAATATGATCACCTCCAGCTGTCCATATTAACAAATGATATTGTTTCTTGATGAAACCAATGATTACCTCATTAGTAACTTTGGAAAAGGAAGCAACTTCTACCCACTTTGCGAAGTAATCAATCACATAGAAGATGAATCGATGACCATTATTGTCTTTGGGTTCTATTGGCCTAATCACGTCCAATCCCCACATTGAAAAGGGTCACGGTCAATTCATAGAATGTAATTCATTTGGAGGAGCGTGGAGGGTATTTACATGACTTGGCATTAATAGTATCTCTTGATGTGATCATCTCAGTCAGCTTTGAATGAAATCCAATAATGCCCTATTCTTAATATCTTCTAAGCAAGTAAAGGACCGCTCATGTTTGGACCACATACTTCACCATGGACTTCATCCATGAGTCTTTGGGCTTGATCTTTATCTAGGTATCTTAGAAGGCCTATTCACGCATCCCTTTTGTAAAGTGAGTCTCAGTTCAAATAGAATTTCATTGCCATTTTATGGATCCACTTTGTTTCAGCTTTACTTACTCTAGCGGGTGTAGAGCCATCTCGAAGATATTCTTTGATGTCATGATACCAAGGCTTTTTGATGGGAGGTAGTTCACTTGATACTTCTCCAATGTAATTCCCATAGGCTGGTGTCATTTGGCATATAAATTTGATATTAGGAATTTCCATCCCATCAGATATATGGATCAAGGAAGCCAATGTTGCCAATGGATCAACAAAGTTATTCCTACTTCGAGGGATGTGGATAAAGGTTATTTCCTCAAACTCCATAGCTATCTTCATAACTTGTCGATGATAGGGCAGCAAATGCAATTCTTTGGTATAATGCACCCTGATGGTTTATTTGACGACCAACTCAGAATCCCCAACGACCAATAATCGTTTGATATCCATGGATTGGGCCAATTTCAATCCCATTATACAGACTTCATACTCAGTTGTGTTGTTGGTGTTGACAAACTGCAACTTGATGGCCATGGGAAACTGTTCTCCCAAAATAGATACAAGAACTGCCCCTGCTCCGGCGCCTTCCATGTTTACGGCTCCATCAAAATACAATTTCCAAGATCAGATTGTATTTTGTTGATGGATTTTTTGAATTGTCATTATTCCTTTCATCCGGGAAATATGTTTCTAAGGGTTTAAAATTCCCCGACGGTGCTTTGGCCAATTAATCTGGAATTCCTTGACCTTTGATGGACTTTTGAGTCACGTAGATGATATCGAATTTTTGTAGGATCAACTGCCATTTAGACAATCGACATTTCAACATGGGTTTGTTGAATACGTACTTCAGAGGATCCATGCGGGATATGAGATAGGTTGTGTGCCCATGAAGATAATGTTATAATCTCATGGCGGCCCATGCTAATGCACAACAGGTCTTTTCAATCAAAGTTTAATTCTGATCGCCGCTACTGAATCTTTTGCTGAGGTAATAGATAGCTCTTTCCTTCCCTCTATCGTCTTTTTGCACCAGCATGCAGCCCATAGCATTGGCATTGACTAACAGGCACATAAACATGGGAATGTTGTCCCTTAGGGGTACCAAGACATGAGCTTCCACCAATTGCTTTTTGATGGAAATGAAGGCTTTTTGACAATCTTCATTTCACTTCATAGAGGAATTTTTCCTTAATAGCTTAAAGATTGACTCACAGGTTGCCATGAGTTGAGATATGAATATGCTTATGAAATTGATTCTCCCAGAAATCCCCTTATCTCCTTTTCTGTTCGGAATACGGGCATCTCAGTGATGACTTTAATTTTAGCGGGATCCAGTTCAATGCCTCTGTTGCTCACTAGAAATCCTAACAACTAGTTTGATTTGACACCGAAGACACACTTGGTCGGATTCAGCTTCAAGTTGTATTTACGCAATCGGTTGAAAAGGTTTTTAAGGTGGTCGATATGGTCATCTTCTTTTCGGGATTTAATGATGATGTCATCCATATAGGCCTCTATTTTTTTATGCATCATGTCATGAAAAAGGGCCATCATGGCTCGCTGATAGGTGGCACCGACATTGATAAGGCCAAAAGATAAACGTCTGTAACAAAAGGTTCCTCAGGGAGTGATGAAGGCTATTTCCCCCTGTCCTCTTCAGCAACCATGATTTGATGATACCTGGCGAATCAGTCAACAAAAGAATACATGTTATACTGTGTTGTGTTATCTATTAGTATGTGGATAAAAGGTACTGGAAAGTTGTCCTTGAGATAAGCTTTGTTCAAATCCCGGTAATCCATGTATACTCATACCTTCCCTCTGGGCTTAGGCACAATAACTATATTAGACAATCACTCAGGATCAACCATGATGATGTCGGCTTTGAATTGTTTAACAATTTCTTTTTTGACATTCAGACTCCACTCAGGTTTTAGTCGCCTAAGCTTCTATTTAACTAACTCGAATCCTTCTTTAATGGGTAGACGATGAATGACAATATCGGTAGACAATCCAATCATGTCCTCGTGTGATCATGCAAACACATCCTGAAATTGAGTTAGCAGAGAAATCAGGTCTTTTCTTTGGTTTGGGATAAGGTTCGTGTCTATCTGGATTTCATTAGGCCTTCCCGAGGTTTCGATTTTGACATAGGTGGTTTGATCGAGGTTTGGCGAAGGTTTGTCTTCAACCCATTCTTTGATCTCCTCAGGTACCTCATAGTCATCTATCTCTTCTTGATCAATCCCCATCATGTCAAAGTCCAAGTTTAGATCAAAGTTGTAGTCAATATGGAGATTTGGCATTTCATCAACAAAGATAGACAAACCCAACTCTGGAGTCCTGGAAAAAAAATTATTTCACTTAATATATGAAATTGTTTGATCATACAAAGCATTATCAAAAGCATGACAAAAGTAACTGCTAGTATTGTGCAACAAAAGTTAGCAGTTAATAATATATACATTTCAGGGCAGATGGACTTTCTGTACTTTTTACCCTTTTCGACTGATGCAAGAAGTGCTGCTCCAATTGCCTAGGGTCAAATCCTCATTGACTGGGAGGATAAATGGATTGTTGTTGTCCATCTCTTCTTGATGATGATTAAGACAACATTCTCATCAGGGTTGACATCCTCCTTTGAACCACTCCCTTCAGCTCCCTTCGAGAAAGGGATTTGGAATTGATCTTCTTCATAATCATCCTCTAGGATATCTGGGATCTCGTTGTTCATTCCCTCAGTATGCACCAGAAAGTACATCTTTGATAACCGATTATGGACTTCTTGTTTGAGTCTCTCATTCTTTTCCTCGCTTTCTTTATCCGAAATTAGGACTTCTTTTCCACTAGCCGGCTTGGCCCTAGGAATCAGCATACCAGCCATGAAAACAGGGATTTTCCTCATAGGCTTTACAAATCCTACATCTGTAAGATTAGGTATTAGAATGGTAGAGGAAGGAACCAGTGGATGCTTGTGCGGGTTCTGGTGATTTAATCCAGAAGAATAGCCCAATCCAACCTTTTCTGTTTGGCTAGGAATTTGAACATGACTTCTAATTCCTTGCTGACTCTTCCCTAGCGCTTGTCCCACAACAAAGTCTTTCTCAAAATTGGAAGCCTCATTGTTAGTGAATGAAACAAAGGGTCAAACTCTTCTATTTATAATTTCAAAAAAGGGGTAAAATTCTTAATTTAGTCGATGTGAGACTTGGTTTATACTAAATTTTCATATTTTTAACATGTTTAGTGTAATCATTCACCAAGAATTCGATTCCTAACCAAATCAATCTGTTTAACCTTCGTTGTTTTCGTTTTCAACGTATTAACAACATCTATTATTAATTTACAAATTATAACTCAAATTACTAACCAATTATGACTTCAAAATAAGCCAAAACACATATTTACCACAAAACTCTAATCTTCATCCTATAGTACTCATGTCACACATTACCCCAATCAAATTATACTCTTTATTTGACAAATCATAATTCCTCTAATTTAATTAAATCATAGCCCTTATTTGGTCAACACAATATTTACTTAACCAACATAACTATAATTTATTCATCAAATCCTTAATTTATTTCCATTTTATTTCATTATTCATTTATATACTATGTTACACATGTCACACCCCGTTTAATTAAATTCTAATATTTTAAATTGAATTAAATTAAACTTAATTCCTTAAGAAATAAAATTACCTTTATCGCTTAAATTATAATTTATATTCAACCATTATAATTATAACTTTATTTAACAAATTCTCACTCCTCTAATTTAATTATTTAATTAAATTAGAATATCACCATTATACTCACGCGATAAAATACACATAAATCCCATCAATTTTGTCAAACTTAAATAAATTATCCCATAATAATTTCCATAAAATATTTATTTAATACCATAAATATTCCAACTAAAATAGTTATTTTATTCGATAAATATTTTAACCATTTACAAGGTTGACAATCTTATTACTTTGACATATTACACTCATATGTAACATATTACTTCCTCATTTTTTAAAACAAATATGCTTACACTAATTCATTATTTTAATTAAGTGAATTACTCACATTATTTATGACATCTAATTCATAACAACTCCATTTCCAATAAAGCATAATAATCAAATTATATTACTAAATAATATAATTCTCAACTTAATTAAATTAACTAACATTATTTAATTTCTTTAATAGTTTAATTAACTATTAAATCTCATTTTCTCCAACATATGAATATATATACAACTCTCTTTTTATATAAACTTTTAATTCTCTTCACACCAAATCGCAAATTTCATATTATAAATAACACACACACACACACACACACACACACACACACACACACACACACATATATATATATATATATATATATATATATATATATATATATATATATCCATTCAAACTCAAAATATCTTATAACACGAATTTTATTTATTAAATTCTTATTTTAACAATTACTAAAAATTCGGGTTGTCACATCCTTCCCCCCTTATAAGTATTTCGTCCTCGGAATCACCGAAATCTCCCTTACTTAGTTTTTGTCAATTCGCTTTCAATATTAATCATAAAACATCTTCAACGCATTACCTTGATATAGGTTTTGTATTTATTATTACATTGGTTCTTCATCAAATTCTTATAGGTTTTAATTTCTAATCTTTACTTAAACTCAATTATATCTGAGTATTATATATTCCTTATCCTGTTCATTACCATTTTATAAGAATCATTGCCATATATTCTACTCGTCAAAACCATATACTTCATAATTTGGGTTATCACATTCACCCCTTCTTCTAAGAATTTTGTCCCCGAAATTTTTATTTACTAATCTTCATTCATTTAATCTATCAAACAGATTTTACTTTAATCTTTATTCATTCATTGGGTTTTATAATTAAATTCTTTATGTAAAGATCTTTCTTAAATTATCAACTTTTCTTTTAATTTTGTTTTACATTATTCTTTGATAACCTCATCCTCTTCTCATCTCAGAACTTCATTCCTTACCTTTTTAATATATTCATCATTAGATGTCGCACTCTGCAACTTACTTCTTTCTAAAGAACATCCTTCTTTTCATTTCCACCTTCGAGAATAATAGGAATCTTCCGCAGTTGCTCAATAATTGGGAAGCAGTACGAATAACTCAGGAATTTAAAAGATTCCAAATCATGCTGAGGGGTCATAAAACCGTGAACTCTTCTCTTAGTTTTACAGAAAGTTTAACAATCACATGCACATACAGTAAACTTTCCACATCACTGCTCTAAGTGATCAGCCTATCGCACTACTACGTCGTGCACAATGTATTACATCATAACATCATAATGACTATATGCGTTACTTTTGGAACGATTGTTTCCGATAACATGTCCCCTTTTATTGGGTTGTTCACCTCAACTTCTTATCATCTGAATCCGCACCAAAATAATTTAGTTTGGCATAGTCAATCAAGAACGCTCGAATGTCATAAACATTTTTCAATATTTGTCTAGCTAAATCAATTAGCATAGACTTTTAGCAACAACTCAGACATCAATCGAAATAGTTTTAGTGAATTCAATTGGCATATCCTTTCATAGTTTAAAGAAAATAAAAAATCCTTTTTATGATGTTAAGATACTGTATCATTTTAATCGTATGTTGAGGATTCCGTCATTTTATAACATCGCCATGCTACATCATACCATAGTGGGCTGATGATCTTATGATCACATCCAACACTAGTTCAACTACATTGATGACTTCCTCATTTGTTATATTAACATCATATTTAGTGATGCTTTAATGACTACGGAAAAGTAAAATACATTTTGATATTTTTAAATCATTTTTTTGTCTAACCAAAAAATTAGTATATGCATACGAATAACGGTATTATTTTTAAAACTCATTGGTTCAATCATTTGATCCAATGTTTTTCAAGAAAACAGAAGTGCAAACATCAGCACAAAGTCAATAAATTTTGAAAATCTAACAAAGCTAAAAGATTTGGAATATCTAATATTCTCCATCAACTTCAATCTTTACTCCGTTACTTCATTACTTACTAATTCTTTTTATTTCTAGCACCACTAATGTCCTTATACTAAATATTCTTGTATTTCAATTTACAATCTTCCTATACCTCAGTATAGTTCATCAAACTTTCCACACATTGTAAGTTCAGGAACTTGACACAATAATATGAGTTTAGGAACTTGTCCTAACAATATGTAATCCAAGAACCCATCAGGGATTGTCCATATGCTTCGAGCTTCAAAAACATACATATGCTTATGAGTTATCAACTTACCATAAGAATGAGTTTTAAGAACTCACACCAAATCCTAATAATATTTGACTAATCTTAATAGTCTCTAACTATCAAATATACACATGAGAAAAGAATCACCTTTTCGCCATATATACATTGATAGCGTGACACCAACATTCCAATGATTATCAATGTGATAAACTGAGTGCAAGCACAAAACCCTCGCATATACAAAGGTTTGTACAACTCAGCCATCACATGAGTCCTCAATTGAAATCTCACCTAACTTTATCCTGCTCTTAACTTAATCTTTGCTTAATACAAACTTTTCGTATCTCATCATTTATAACTCTTCGTGAGTTTATATCGTACTATTTCACAGTACATTCTATTTATAGCATCAAGCTATAACTTCTCAATCATTACAGACCATTTGTTATTTCAAAACTTAATCTGATCACGTCGTGATCTTATTCTATTATCATCTTCCCTTATGATTCTTCTTCTATTTATGATTGTTTTGGTTTTACGATCCTCATTACTTCTTCTTTATTTATATTGTCTTATGATTATTCAACTCAATTTTAGCTCTTCAAGATCTTCTTTGAACCAAATCATATCATCTTAATTTATTTCATATGAATTCTCTAAATTATCCTCGTTTAAACTCTATTTGAGTTTATTCTTGTTATTTCTATCATCTTCATTTCACAGACACTGCCTATTTATTATCAATTAACATCTTTATTACTGAAGTCAAGTAAATCCTTATTCATATCTTTTATAACTCTTCAAGATTCACCTTTGAATCCTCTCATATATATTTTAATCTCAACATTATATGTTTTCAAAATCTATTCAAAACATATTTCTTATTTCTCTCTTCTCGAAGGTTATAGCCTAAGGTATTCCTACCTAAGGTTTATACCTAAGGTTGTATTGATCTCAAGCTCGGTTGTGACGCCCCCAAAATTAGGTATATATCACCCATCTTGGGTCGTCAAATACATGGTACTAAATTCAAATACAACTTACTAATACAACTGTCGTGTATAATATGACAAAACATAACTGTGAGTTTGAATACAATTATTGTCTACTAGAGATTATACAAACTCAAGAGGAGTCCTCATTACAATTATTAACACACTATTTCACAGAATAGTGAGGACTACTAATGCTATCCTCTGGGCCGTCACTCCGTTCCCCGACTAGTCCTTGCTATGTTTTCATTTCCTGAAGAGAACAGTGAAAGAAAGGGTGAGCTCAACTAGTCCAGTAAGAAATATTATGATTAAGATAATATAGAATAAATTATCGTTAGCCTTCAATAGTGTTAAACTGATAAAATATAACAACATCAAGTTTAACTGCAGCGGAACAAACAATCCATTAAAAGAGTCAAGTAGAGAATAAAATCTACTATCTTTTATGATTTAAAAGGTTTTCATCACTTTTATCATTTGAGACTCGACTTAATAAATAATCCACATCATCAATCACCCCCTACACTTTCTGACCAAGGATATTCTTTAGTATCACGACCACAATTATCCATGCACTACGGGCCAAGCATATTCGTGTATTCATTAATGGTCATGATCATGCCAACAACTGTCCATCAATGCACTACGGGCCAATGAGGACTTTAACCACATCATTTGTAACATTACGGTCATGATTACACCGAATAATTCCTGGTCAAAATCATACCAAGTCCATCTATGCATTACAGGCCACAGATGACTTTCAACAACATATAAACATGAGGATGATGACAATGATATAAGAATTCAATAAAACAAGTTCAAGAATTAATTTATCCAGGAACTAATAACGTCCAAATTGTCAACATGATACTGCTTTGTAGAGTAAAATTCAAGAATGCTTAAAAGAATATTTCCATGAAAAGATACTGGATGAAACACAAATATCATGGATATTCCACTAATTTCATGAGGTATAGAAGACAAAGTTTTAACCAACTGAGTATAATCAAGAATGGGACAACAAAAGAAATCACCATGCATGCAAAGATTACGATAGACGAAAGTTATTCCAATGAAATAATAAGTAACGGAACCGGTCGATGAAATTACATGCCAAGCGGGATGTTCTAACAGAATAATAAAGAGCGAAACCAGTCCCAGAAAAAGCGCATGACATGGATGTTCCAACGAATAATAATAAAGATTTTAACCAGTCGGTAAGTAAAAGCATGACGTGATATTTCCAATGTAAAATAATAAAGATGGAATATTAGAAGAATGTCACCAAGTATAGGGTAGTCAAACATATCTTGGTTATTCCAATGTAATAACAAATAATGGCATATGAAGTTCTCTTCATGAATACAAAAGAAATAATACCCTTACCGTAAAAGAAACCTAATATAAGAGTAGGGAAGTAGCAGAATACTTTTCTTATTTCTCTCTCTAGAGTTTCAGTGAATTTGTAAGAAAATAATGAAGGAATAAGCTTCTATTTATAGAAGAATGGACTGCATAGTAACTAATTCATGAACGGTCCAGATTAATTTATTTTTAATCGAACGGTCTAGATTTAAAGCAAAATCTTTTAAATAAAATATAATATATTCTATTTATAAAATATATAAATATAACAATAATACAACTCCCTCCGACTGTCTCAAATTCTTCTCCCTCCCCACTTGCACTCAATCATACATATATACATATATAATATATATATATATATATATATATATATATATATATATATATATCTAGCACTGCACCTTTATATATATATATATATATATATATATATATATATATATATATATATATATATATATATCATACACTCCTCCTCCACCAAGTTAAACTAGCATCCCACTTTGTCAACTTTTCCAAATATATATATATACCACCATCTTCATTTTCTCTTCTTTACACACACACATATCCACATGCACACACATCACACTCACACACGTATAATATATATATATATATATATATATATATATATATATATATATATATCTTGTATAATCTTCTACCGATTATTTTGAAAAACGGGTGGCAGGTGTTGTCTATAAAATAAGCAAAATTGAGTGACTTCTCACGTAAGCATCAATAATCAATATCGTATGCTATCGTAACCACGCCAGACATCGTATTCTTGTACTTTTAACACTTCCAGGTGTTTCAATAGTTAACAGTAAAACTTCCACGTTATTTTTATAAAGTATTTTTGTCGTTTTTTCAATCCGACAATAATTTCATTATTAAGGTCCACCAATGATTGTGCCTTTATATGAATATTCCCTGTTAAAATGAATATTCCCCGACCAATCGAATATAATATGACAACTTGCATACTTCGCAAAATTTGTAAATATTACCCACAACTATAACATTATATTAAATTCATTCCATAATATTCAAAAATGATAATTATAGAAAATTCATCTTTATTCAAAAAGTTGGGGTCTTACATCGGTCGTTATCAATACACCTTTATTCTAACTTTACATCATTATTCAATGATACAATCACTAAAAATGCGGAATATTTTAAACTTTTCTATCTACTTTCTTTACTAACTTCCCTGAATCACAACCTGTATCAATTACATATTTGTGAATCAAATTTATTTTATAATTTGCTTCATTAGAGTTAATAAATAAAACTTACATCCAGGTTTAATACCCAATATACATTAGTTAAAATTAAACTTTACAACTCAACATCTGTTAAACATCATACATTATCAAATACGTCATCCGGAACCTTAATCATGGTTCGAAACATTAATTTAAACTAGAACATCTAATCTTCATGCATTACTTTCGATTCATGTTATTTAAGAAGCACATAATGTTACCTTGAATCTTTAACCTGCAAAATGGTTATTTGCAAGGTTGAGCTTGACAACCCAGTAAAATTTAACAATTTTCATGCATCACGTAGCACATAATAACATGCTCAACATACATCTCATAAAACATTAGACTAACATAACATACATGTTGCAGTTCACATAACAAGTATAAAGATTGAGTTCCTTACTCAATTAACATTCTTTACTCAATCGACGTAGTCATAAATCAATTTAGCGTTTCATACTTACAACATATATAACACATCATGCTCTTTGCACTACAGATTTAAAACAGCGCATCATCAGGTTTACATAGCAAATAGGAACTGGAAGACTTGTTTGGTTTATTGATTACCAACTACATCTTAACTGCCTTGCGTTTATCCTACAACAATGTAGAAGTTCATATATGTAAGACCCCAACTTTTATAAATAAAGATGAATTTTCTATAAATATTATTTTTGAATATTATGAAGTAAATTTGATATAATGTTATAGTTGTGGGTAATATTTATAAATTTTGCAAAGTACGTAAGTTGTTATATAATATTTGATTGGTCTGGAGAATATTCGTTTTAACAGGAATATTCAGATAACAAGACAATCATTGGTGGACCCTACAACGGAATTATTATTTGGATTGAAAAAAGCGACAAAAATACTTTTATGAAAATAACGACGGAAGTTTTACTTCGTTAACTCATTGAAACACCCAAAGTGTTAAAAGTACAGTAATACGCGTGGTTGCATAGTAGCACATGGTATTGATTATTGATGCTTACGTAAGAAGTCACTCAGTTTTGTTCAATTATTGCTATAGTATTTGTTGTAAATATTGGCGTATTATTTAGACCCCACTTACCTATTTTCAAAATTATCTATTGGAAAGTTATCTCAATTTTATGTTATATTTATATATATATATATATATATATATATAAGTATTATATTTATATATATGTATAGGCGTGTAGTCGGTTTGGGTGGGGAAAAGGAATTGGTTTGTCACATGAAGGAGTATTATTATTGGTTTTTTTATATATAATATGAGTGAGTGGATGTATGTTATATATATATATATATATATATATATATATATATATATATATATATATGACATGATGTTGCTTTTGGTGGAAGAATCAAAGAAAGTCAATAATGGGTTTAAGGAGTGATCACGGGGGTAATGACCCGTGAGTTTATATATTTATAATATATAATATTTATTATATTTAAAAGATTTTATTTTAATTCTGGACCGTCCATTTAAAAGTAAAGCAATCTGGACCGTTCATGAATTTAGTTACTATTTAATCCATTCTTCTATAAATAGAAGCTCATTCCTTCATAATTTCTTACGAATTCACTGAAGATTTAGAGAGAGAAATTATACAGAAGCTATAGAAAAGTATCCTGCTCCTTCCCTACTCTTATATTCAGTTTATTTTACGGTAAGGGGTATTATTTATTTTGTATTCATGAAGAGAACTTCTGTTATTTCATTCTTTATTATTCTGCTGGAATAACCAATATACGCGGACTACCCTATACTTGGTGACATTCTTCTAATATTCTGTCTTTATTATTATTTTGTTGGAATATCCTGTGCATATGCGTTTTACGGGGACTGATTAAAATCTTTATTACATTGGAATATCCATGCATGCAAGCTACTTACGGACCGGTTCCGCTCTTTATTATTACTCCGTTGGAACATCCTGCATCGGCGCAATTTACCGACTTCGTTCCATTACTTATTATTCTCGTTGGAATAACTTTTGCCTATACTGGGTACCGCATGCATGGTGATTTCTTTTGTTATTCCATTCGTTATTATACTCAGTTGGTTAAAGTTTTGACTTCTATACTCCATGAAATTAGTGGAATATCCTTGATATTTATGCGTTTCATCCAAAGATCTTTTCATGGAAATATTCTTCCGAGCATTCTTGAATTTTACTCTACAAAGCAGTATCATGTTGACAATTTGGACATTATTAGTTCCTGGATAAATTAATTCTTGAACTTATTTTATTGAATTCTTATATCATTGTCATCATCCTCATGTTTATATTATGTTGAAAGTCATCTCAGGGCACAGAAGTGCATAGATGGACTTGGTATGATTATGACCAGGGATTATTCGATGTAATCATGACCGTAATGTTACAAATGATGTGGAAAAAGTCCTCATTGGCCCGTAGTGCATTGATGGATAGTTGTTGGCATGATCATGACCATTAATGAATACACAAATATTCTTGGCCCGTAGTGCATGGATAATTATGGTCGTGGCACTAAAGAATATCCTTGGCCGTAGTGCAGGGGTGATTCGATGATGTGGATTATTTATTAAGCTGAGTCCCAGCGATAAAAGTCATGAAAAACCTTTTAAATCATAAAAGATAGTAGATTTTATTCTCTACTTGACTCTTTTAATGGATTGCTTGTTCATTACCGCAAAGAAACTTGATGTTTGTTATATTGTATCGCTTTAACAATTGCTTAAGGCTAATGATAATTTATTCTCACAAGATCTTAGTCATAATATTTCTTCTTTGGGCTAGTTGAGCTCACCCTTTCTTTCACTTTTCTTTCGTGAAATGGGAATATAGGTTTGGGACGAGTCGGGGAACGGAGTGATGGTCCTAGATGGTGCATTAGTAGTCCTCACTATTCTGTGAAATAGTGTGATAATAATTGTAATGAGGACTCCTTTTGAGTTTGTATACTCTCTAGTAGACAATATTTGTATTCAAACTCACAGTTTATGTTTTGTCGTATTATACACGACAGTTGTATTATTAAGTTGTATTTGAATTCTGTACCATGTATCTGGCGACTCAAGTTGGGTTATGTATACCTAATTTTGGGGGCGTCACAATATACACATGCATCAGTTTCACATATAATGAAATCACATAGACTCTTAGTCCTAAACCTTTTACAATTTGCGTTTCTTTAAAACGTATAACCTATCTTCAGGTTTTTACTCTCTTGGCTTGACACTTAAGATTTAGTTAACTCTAAATCATCCTTCAACTCATCTCCCTTTATGTTTCTCTTTCAATCGACATTTAACATCCGGTTACGTCTTTAAGATCTTCCATTTATCACATAATGTGAATAAAGTTTATTATTAATAACTAAATAAACCTTCTCGCTATACTTTAATTACATCTTATAATTTGTTAACTAACATCTTGTTAAGTATTAAAAGCTTCCGATTACATCTTATTAGTATATAATATTCATTAGCGTGAATTATAATCATTTTTCTTTAACCATACTCATAAACTTTCATGTTTGCGTTTGACCAAGGACCTAAGAATCAAGCGCTTGGTTTAGCATGGATAATCTGCAAATGACCGGCACTTTGAAACCTAGTTAACCACACGTTTCAACGAATCGCGCTTCAAAATAACTTAAGGTCTTACCAAATTGCGCTGCAATTAAGCGAAACCAAAATCTCATAGCCATTACTCGCAATTTTGACCTTTTCTCATCTTCATAACTTAAGCTACACACATCCAAATTAGTCTCTTTTCGATTCTGTGGATTCGTAATTCATAGAACTATCGAAAATTTAACATCTTCTAAGAAGTAACAAAATATTCCAAAATATCAACTTTAAATAACAAACTAAATACAATATTTAAAATAATAACAATACCAAAAATTAAGTAAGAAACATACCCGAAAATACGAGTTCCACAAACTGCCTACGCACTCAACGCCAAAATTTAACTAAGGAGGTCTTTATAAAAAGTCCTCCCACAACAAAGTCTTTCTCAAAATTGGAGGCCTTATTATTGGTGAATGAAATAAAGAGCCAAGCCCTTCTATTTATAGGTTTAAAAAATCGGTAAAGTTCTCAATTTAGTCGATGTGGGACTTGATTTATACTATTTTTAATTGATTTATACTAAATTTTCATATTTTTAACATGTTTAGCGTAATCATTCACCAAGAATTCGATTCCAAACCAAATTAATCTGTTTAACCTTTGTTGTTTTCATTTTTAACGTATTAACAACATCTATTATTAATTTATAGATTATAACTCAAATTATTAACTAATTATGACTTCAAAATAAGCCAAAACACATATATTTACCACAAAACTCTAATCTTCATCCTATAGTACTCATGTCACACCTTACCCAATATAATTATACTCTTTATTTGACAAATCATAATCCCTCTAATTTAATTAAATCATAGTCCTTATTTGATCAACACAATATTTACTTAACGAACATAACTATAATTTATTCAACAAATCCTTAATCTATTTCTATTTTATTTCGTTATTCATTTATATACTATGTTATACATGTCACACCCCGTTTAATTAAATTCTAATATTTTAAATTCAATTAGATAAAACTTGATTCCTTAAGACATAAAATTGACTTTATCAGCCAGATTATAATTTCTATTCAACCATTATAGTTATAACTTTATTTAATAAATTCTCACTCCTCTAATTTAATTATTTAATGAAATTAGAATATCACCATTATACTCGCGTAATAAAATACACATAAATCCCATCATTTTATCACACTTAAATAAATTATCCCATAACAATTTCCATAAAATATTTATTTAATACCATAAATATTTCAACTAAAATATTTAATTAACTATTCAATCTCATTTTCTCCAACATGAAGGACTTGGGTGAAACATCCTATATTTTGGGGATAAAGATCAATAGATAGATCTAAAAGGATCTTCCCTTGTCCAAGGAATGTATTACAACATGATCCTAAAGAATAATAATACAATACCAAAGTTAAATTAACCTAAAAACATATCATCTATCTACCTACCATAATAATCATAAACAAATAAGTCTTAACAACATCATTAAATCAAGTCTTAAACAAAATACATCATCAAATAAACAAATAAGTCTTCATCACTTGCTAACTTTGCCATCTTCAAATAAACAACAAGTCTTCATCACTAAGGAAGGGAAGATTCATCATTTTTTCGTTTTAATCGCAATGTTATTATTAAGCAAGAGTGAGCACTATTGCCCACAAGTATAATAATGAAATAACAAAGATAATAACATGCAGTAAATCAAAGACATCCGAATAAAAGCTCAACTTTTGAATCAAGAATGAATAACAAGAATCAAAAGAATTTTGAGGGTCATAAGACCTTGAACTATGTCCTAGGTTATCAAGGGTTATACTTGAAACCTTTAATGTATTATAAGACTATGGACCTTTCTACTGCATTTCTAGGGGATCACCCTAGTACCATACATCGCACAATAATATCTTAACGCTAACGATAAGTAAATCTTTTACAGGGTTGTTCATCTCATTGACATTCGAATCCGCACAAAAAGGAAGTTTGGTTTGGATAATTCAATAAGGGTTCAAATTTAGAACGTTCATCAACTAAGGACTAGTTGAATCAATAAAGTTCACTAGTCTAATAAGGTTCAACAATAATGATATTCAATTCAATAATAATCTCAAGAAGTATACAATAGAACAATTATTGTATAACCTGAATCATGCTTTGAAAAGATAATAAATCTTTAATATAACATTTGAACTTGAATAATAGTAATGATAATTTACTCGAGGTAAATAATAAACTTGAACAATAATGACAAGTAGGTTAGGAAACTTGCCTCGCAAGCGTAGGCTAAACGATTACTACTCCGCTCACCACAAATCCTACACACATACCATATGTATTCACGACATTCATTAGTTACATTTTCACTTAATTATTTAATATAAACTCCACTTTATTTAACAAATCATTACCCTTCTAATTTAATTACTTAATTAAATTAGAATATTTTCATTCTCTTACTATTATTACACTCTAATAAATTATTTCATAATAATTTCCATCGAATATTTATTTTATTCAATAAATATCTCAATTAAAATATTTACTTTATTTTATAAATATTTTAATAATAATTTTCATCGAATATTTATTTTATTCCATAAATATCTCAATTAAAATATTTAATTTATTTTATAAATATTTTAATAATAATTTTCATCTAATATTTATTTTATTCCATAATATCTCAATTAAAATATTTAATTTATTTTATAAATATTTTAATAATAATTTTCATCGAATATTTATTTTATTCCATAAATATCTCAATTAAAATATTTAATTTATTTTATAAATATTTTAATAATAATTTTCATCAAATATTTATTTTTTTTTTTTTTTTTTTTTTATTTTTTTTTTGATCGTTTGTATGTGGTAATTTAGTTTGGTAACGCCTTCACGGGGCTAAGGTTACCTGTGCTCATTTTTTTTCACAGTCATAGCTTCTCATAGCTCATGAACATAATAAGGCCAAATTAGGCCAAAAATCAATCACATGTAAAATTATACATGAAATATGGCCATAACTTCCAATTAGTTATTTTTACACCTAATTTAGACTTACCCAATCATTGTAATACATATATAATCATTACTTAACCCATCTAGCATGATTTTTAACAAGTTACAACACATAATTTGCAAAATCAAACACATTTACTTCCAATCGTTTTGATGTTCTTGAAGGTTTTGAACATAAAACATAATTTCAACACTACTTGGATTCGTTATAACAATCAATCCGCTCAATTAAAGTTTGGTCTCTTCATATTAACATGCATAATAATATACTTATATAAATTTTAGGATAATATATGATCAACACATGAAATATCACGATAAGGCCATAAGGCCAAAACCCATACTCAGAAATTTTTGAAATAGCAATTCATAGTATTATGAAACTTATGATATGGAATCATATACAATATATATAAGATATGCTATGCTACTCAATTATTACATATATATATATAATTGTTACCCCATTCAACTACGTAAACTTTACAGAGGACTTAAGCCATATTTAGGAAAACTTTAAAAGACGAAAAATAAGAATTGGGTTGGATAGAATTACCCAAAGCGTAGTGTAGATTTTAATAGAGATGAATTCTTCTCAATTCCTTCTTCAATCACTAACTCACAATTCTCCTCAACAATTATCGATTCTCTCTAACTAGTTTTATCGCACTTAAGAAAATGAAATAAAAGAATACACATATATTTTATAAACCGACGAGTTGTGGTCAAGAACCAATTCGTGGTTAACTGCCCTCAACCACTACTAAGGCCTTGTTTAGCTATTCAATATAATTCATTCTCATTTAATTTGATAAACTTCTTATACTATAGTTTAATTAATGTCACACACCTTATAAAATAACTCCAATATTTTATTTAATTTACTTTAAATAAAATATAATAATTTCTCATAAATTCACATAGTCACATAATTAAATTTCTCATTAATAATTAATGTCAAATTATTAACTCTCTAATTAATAATTAAATTAATTAAAATAACATCATGCTTACTTAAATATTTCATTTAATTCAATAAGCTCACATAAATACATACTTGAATAATAAATATTCTCTACATTAATTTAATAAATATAACACATATCATTAAATTAATCTATCACAATTGCATCAATTAATTATTAAATCTAATAATTAAATCCTCAAAAATATTTATTTAATTCAATAAATATTAAAATTAATTTATAAAAATCTCGTTCATCACATCTTTCCCCTTGAAAGGATTTTGTCCCCGTAATCAATCACGACTCAATAAATTCAACCTGCTACATTCTCCCCCCCTTACAAAGATTCTCGTCCCCCCAAATCGCTACAAATAATTAAGTAAATAAATGAGGGTAATTCTTCATCATATTTTCTTCGAGTTCCCACGTAGCTTCTTCAGAGTTGTGGTTCCTCCAAATTACCTTAACAGAAGATATAACTTTATTTATGAGAACTTGTTCATTTCGGTTAATTTGGACGTGAATTTCTTCATAAGATAAGTCTTTCTCAAAGTGTAGGGATTCATATTCAATTACATGCTTGTAATCGGCCTTGTAGGGTCATAACATAGAAACATGGAAGACGTTGTGAACATTCTCGAGTGCTGGAGGTAAGGCTACCTCGTACGCGACTTCACCGATTCTTCTCAGTACTTCAAAGGGTCCAATGAATCTTGGGCTCAATTTTCCTTTCTTTCCGAACCTGATCTTTCCCTTCCAGGGAAAGACCTTCAAGAAAACGTAACTACCTGATTCAAACTCAATATTCTTACGATGTGGGTCAACAGATTTCTTCCTTCGTCGATCTTGAGCCGCTACCAATGTGTTTCTGATCACTTTGACTATTTCGTCATTGCTCATTGTACCAATTCTCGCCCTAGCAATTGTCTCTCACCAACTTCATCCCAAGAAAGCAAGTTCTCAGACTTTCTTCAGATAACGCTTCGTAAGGCGGCATACCAATACTAGCGTGGTAATCGTTGTTGTAGCCGAACTCTACTAACTGGTAGGTGATCATCCCAATTTCCTTTAAAATCCATCACATGTGCTCTTAGCATATCTTCTAATGTTTGAATCGCTCTCTCACTCGCCTGCCTGCTTCGAGGGTGGTAAGTCAGACTCATTCGCAATTGCGCACTCCATGCATTCCTCATAGACGCTTCCGTAAGTTCGATGTAAAACGCGATCTCTATCGAAATAATTGACACCGCACTCCGTGTCTCAAAACGATTTCTTTTACATATAACCTCGCCAACTGATCTAAGTTGAATCTGATTTTGATCGGAAGGAAGTGTGTGGATTTTGTCACCGATCAACGATAACCCATACTCACGTCAGAGTTTTCCGAAGTCGCTGGAAGGCCAACCACGAAGTCCATTGTAATATGTTCCCATTTCCATTCTCGGGATCTCTAATGGTTGTAGCAATCCACTCGGGCTCTCGATGTTCCGCTTTCACTTTCTCGACAGTCGACACTTGGGCAACACATTCTCGCAACATCACGCTTTCAAATTCGGCCACCGTAAATGTTGTCTAAGATCTTGGTACATCTTGGTACTACCAGGTGAATCGAATATCGTGAACTATGAGTCTCGCTCAAAATATCTTCCTTAATCTCTTGTATCAAGCAGCACCCAAATTCTACTCTCAAATCTCAAAGATTCCTTCCTTATCCATCTTAAATCTCGATTCTTGGTTCCTTCAGATATCTTCTTTGTCACCTTTTGCATTCATCATCCTCAAGTTGAGCCTCTTTAACTTTATCTAGTAGAGTTGTACCAGATTGCATCCAAATAGCTTCTCATCGATCTCCATAGGATACTTCACTTCCAACCCAGCTTCCCATTTCGCAATTAGCTCCTCCGAGCAATCAACATCGCACAATTTCTCCCGACCTTTTCTACTTAAGGCGCTCTAAGAACCACATTTGCTTTACCCTGATGGTATAAAATCTCACAAATGTAATCCTTAATTAATTCCAACCATCTTCTTTGACGATATTTAAGTCCTTCAGTGAAAATATATTTTAATTTTTATGGTCCGTGATATATTTCACACTTCTCCCCGTAGAGATAGTGCCTCCAAATTTTCAAAGCAAAAACAACTATAGCTAACTCCAAGTCATGGGTCTGATATCCCTTCTCGTAATCCTTCAATTGTCGATGATGCATACATTAATGACTTTGCCGCTTTTTTGATCAAAGACACAACCAAGTCCTTTATGCGATGCATCACTATAAACAACAAAATTTCAGATCATCCTAAGAGATAACACAGGGGCCGTACTCAACCTCTTCTTCAATTCTTGAAAACTTTCCTCACACTTATCCGTCCAAACAAATTTCACAGCTTTTCGAGTTAAATTCGTTAATCTGAGTTTCGATCTTGGAAAAGTCTTGATGAACCTTCTATAATATCCTCGCCAATCCAAGAAAACTTCGTACTTTCGACGATGCCCCCTCGGCGATCCCAAGTTAATCACGGCTTTGACTTTGGATGGATCTACCAAAATTTCGCTTTTATCGATCACGCGCCCAAGAAATTGCACTGCTCAATCCAAAATTCGTGATTTCAAAAACTTGCATACAACTTTTCCCTTCTCAATACTTCCAACGTTAATCTCAAATGCTCTTCGTGTTTCTCTTTGGTTTTCGAATAGACCAAAATGTCATCTATAAATACCACTACGAACTTGTCCAAAAACGGCTTGAACACACCATTCATTAGTCCCATAAATGTCGCAGGAGCATTCGTTAAGACCAAACGACATTACTAAAAATTCAGAGTGACCATATCGCTGCTCAACGCCGCCTTCTGAGACATCCTCCGCCTCACCTTCAGCTTGATGATAAACGCTTCTCAAGTCTATCTTGAAAAGTATCTTGCTCTTTCAATTGATCAAACAAGTCGTCGATCCACAGAATGGATATCCGTTTAATCGTGACCTTATTCAATTCTATGTAGTCAATGCAGAGCCGCATCGATCCGTCCCTTCTTTTTCACGAATAACACCGCATTCCCCCTACGGGATACGCTTCGGTTGAATGTACTTCTGTCCAACAATTCTTGTAGTTGTACCATTAATTCCTTCATCTCTCATCGGTGCCATTCTAGATGGTGCCTTCGATATTGAGCAGCTTCGCGCCAAATCGATCACGAAATCTACCTCTATCCGTGGAAGTCCCGCAAATCGTCTCGAAATACGTCGACAAGTCCCTCACAATCCAGTATTTCTTCTACCTTCGATTCTCTTTTCGATCGTCGACTATGTAAGCTAAGTATCCTACACAACCTTGTCTTAATAACTTCCTCGGCTCGCATCATCGCCGATAACTCGCTTGTTCTAGGTGACTTGCTACCATAAAATACAACCTTCGACGAGAGTCATAAGGTTAATACGCTTTTTTTAAAATCAATTACATGTTTCGTAATTGAATAACCAATCCATTCCCAAAATAACGCCAAATTCCCTAAGTCGAATAGGGATAAGATCTACATTCATGATATTACCCTTAATATCCACTCTATAGCTTCTTATGTACGCATTTAATAAGGATTATTTCTCTATTCGCAATTTCTATGTTCATGGGGTAATCCAATTCATCCTTAGGCAAATCTAAATTCTTAGCAAAGTCATCTGATATAAAGGAACAAGTAGCACCTTAATCAAATAAAACATAAGCATTAATTTTATTGATCGGAATGATACCCCGACACCACATCATGGGATTGAATCGCATCTTGCACCGCCATGTTGAAAGTTCAAAGGCTTTTTCGGTTTGTTGCGGTTGGTCCCAAGTGATGGTTAAGGCATTTCCACCGTTGTTTCCTTGTTTCTCCTCGATCCGAACCTCCCGATCCCTTCTTGGGACAATCTCTTTCCAGATGGTCCTTCAAACCACAAGTAAAACAAGCACCCTTCTTTGGGTTTGGATATTTGGTGCTATGTGGCCTTCCCCGACCACAATTGTAGCACACTCTTTTTCCTTTCATACAAACTCCCGATGGGCTTTCCCGCAAATCGGCATGCTTTCGATTCTTTTCTTCCGATTACCTTGCAGATTCCCCGATGATGAGTCATCGCTCCACCTTTCTTCTCGATTGAAATTTCCACCTCCCGTGCTACTTCCACTCGCCTTTGTTATTAGTTTCACCTTCATTCTTCTTCTTCTTTTGATCTTGATTATACTTGGTCACCGTGATCGCTTCCTCCTTCAAATGAGGATGGCCTTTTCCAAAGATTCTCAAAGAAATGTGTTTAATCAAACATTGATACCTTGTTCAGACACCCAAGGCTTTAGTCCTTGTTCAATCTTCCGCTTTTCTCTCGCTGCCAGTGTACTTGGTAGGGGCTAACCTTGCCAACTCGTTGAATTTAGCCACGTAGTCGTACACTCATGTTTCCTCGCTTCGCCTCGTAAATTGAACCTCCATCCGATTTCTACTAACTAGTTGGGAAATACATTTCAAAAACATCTCTTTAAATCTTTCCCACGTAATCACGCCTTCACCTCCTCGCACTTTTTGTTTTGCTTGCCACCAAGAGCTAGCCTCGCACTTCAACATAAACGTTGCAAAAGCGGTCTTCCGGTCTTCTCTAACCCTAGTAACGCTAAAAACCTTCTCCATTTCCATAACCCACGCTTGAGCCTCGATTGGGTTCATGGAACCTTTGAACTCAAGGCGGTCCCACCGCCTTTGAAGTCCTTAAACGTTGTGTTTGGTGGAGCTTGAGGTTGGTTATTCATGGCTCCAATCGTTAGTTAACCAACCGATGCACGGGATTAACGCTGGCATTATTGTTATTATTGGTCGACTTTCCCGAGCCGGTTGACGTTGTTGTTTTCTCCTCATGGCATTTTTCTCATTAAATAAACGCTTTATTAGAACTTTTATTTATTTCTCTAAATAGTTAAGGCATTACTTAACAATTTAACATACTCATTTAACACATCATCTCAAACAACTTGATATATTTTCATTCAAATCAAAAGTTTTAACATTAAACGATAAAGATATAATTACTATTTACATCAACTATCCTCGAATAAAGAATCCACAGATTTAAAACATTCAAATATTCTTTCATTCATAAACACGTCGTAATTTACATCTAAAACTAATTAAGTTCTTCACATAATTAAATAAATCATATCACCGTCGTCGATCAAGGTAATCGATTAGCCTTGCTACGCCCTCTCTTCTAAGATGCGATGCATCATCCTCGCGATCCATCATGTACAATGGTAGTCCTTCAAATCGGATTGGGTACCTCAAAACTCGATCTTGGGTCTCATTCATCGCCTTGTTAAGTGTAGAGTACGCTTCCCCAATCTTCGCTTTTTTGCACGACTATCATCCTCCTCAGACGATCACCGACGCAATTCTCTTACCCACCTTTCCTCTCGCTATGTTCAAATTTTCTTTCTGAGGTTTCCTTCAGCCTTTCTTCGCGCCTATCTCCTCGATCTTATCTTCGGTTTGACCTTCTCATGGACCAAATCCCATTCTACATTTGCCACCGAGAGTGAAGAGTCAAATCTCTCCTCTCCTTCGCTTCTGAGTAATATGTCAATAACCGCCGCTCAACCAAATCTCGACCTCGTCTCTTAACTCCACGCTACGGTTGTATAACGTGTCATACATCTCAACATCAATTGTGTACCGTGGTAACTCCTCTTCTTCCTCTCCTCCTCTTCCTCAACAAATTCATCCTCGTGATCCTCCTCAAGATCGGGCCTCTCTGCTCATGCTCCCGACCCAACAACGGTGATCAATGGAGATGACTCCTCTCAGACCACCATTGCCCCTAACGACATGAATGTCTCTCTGGCTCTCCTCCGCTTGGTACTATAGGTACACGGGGTTCCTCCTCAAGAGGTACTACTATAAGTACTCTCTCTTCCTCCCCAAATTGACTAGCTTCTCCAACATTCGACATCCCGACAACAAAATTTTAAGTTTTAGTTACTAAGTCGTATCATCTAACGATATACTTTAACACATAAACACATAAGGTCTTTTATTATCTTTAATGAATTACATAAATTTATTTCTTATAACTCGATAAGAGTTTTCCATCACTATCTTCTTTCTATAAGGCTACTACCTAAGGTTGTTCCCCCACCTAAGGTTCATAACCTACAGCTTTGATACCAACTTGTGACACCCCCAAATCCGGATCCTTCAATTCCACGGGATTTGGTGTTCATCAGACAAATATCATCTATCTATCTACCCATAATAAATGCAAGCCATGCAATAGATAGAATAAAAATCTTCCCTTAAGGGTTACAACATCCTAATAATAATAATACAATCCCAAAGTTAAACTAACCTTAAACATCCGTAAGGAATCATAAACAAATAAGTCTTAACAACATCATTAAATCAAGTCTTAAACAAAATACATCATCAAATAAACAACAAGTCTTCATCACTTGCTAACTTTGCCCTTGCTTTTTACTAGTGGAAGGTTCATCGCTTCTTTCGTTCTTAATCTAAATGTTATTATTAAGCAAGAGTGAGCACTATTGCCCACAAGTATAATAATGAAATAACAAGATATAATAACATTCGAGTAAATCAAAGACATCTCAATAAAAGCTCAACTTTTGAATCAAGAATGAATAACAAGAATCAAAAGAATTTCGAGGGTCATAAGACCTTGAACTATGTCCTAGGTTATCAAGGGTTATACTTGAAACCTTTAATAAATATAAGACTACTATGGACCTTTCTACTCGTACTTAGGGGATCAAATTTTAGTACCATATCGCACACAATATCTTAACGCTAATGCATAAGTAAATCCCTTTACAGGGTTGTTCATCTTAGTTAGACATTCGAATCCGCACCAAAGGAAGTTTGGTTTGAATAATTCAATAAGGGTTCTTAAATTTAGAACGTTCATCAACTAAGGACTAGTTGAATCAATAAAGTTCACTAGTCTAATAAGGTTCAACAATAAAGATATTCAATTCGAATAATAATCTCAAGAAGTATACAATAGAACAATTATTGTATAACTGAATCATGCTTTGAAAAGATAATAAATCTTTAATATAACATTTGAACTTGAATAATAGTAATGATAATTTACTCGAGGTAAATAATAAACTTGAACAATAATGACAAGTAGGGTTAGGAAACTTGCCTCGTATGCAGAGGTTAAACGATTACTACTTTCGCTCACCACAAATCCTACACACATACCATATGTATTCACGACATTCATTAGTTACATTTTCACTTAATTATTTAATATAAACTCCACTTTATTTAACAAATCATTACCCTTCTAATTTAATTACTTAATTAAATTAGAATATTTTCATTCTCTTACTATTATTACACTCGAATAAATTATTTCATAATAATTTCCATCGAATATTTATTTTATTCAATAAATATCTCAATTAAAATATTTACTTTATTTTATAAATATTTTAATAATAATTTTCATCGAATATTTATTTTATTCCATAATATCTCAATTAAAATATTTAATTTATTTTATAAATATTTTAATAATAATTTTCTTCAATATTTATTTTATTCCATAAATATCTCAATTAAAATATTTAATTTATTTTATAAATATTTTAATAATAATTTTCATCAAATATTTATTTTTTTTTTTTTATTTTTTTATTACCATCGATAGGGGTAATTTAGTTTGGTAACGCCCATTCTAAGCGGGTTACCTGTGCTCATTTTCTCATACTTCGCAGCTTCTCATAGCTTCATGAACATAATAAGGCCAAATTAGGCCAAAAAATCAATCATGTAAAATTATACATGAATATGGCCATAACTTCCAATTAGTTATTTTTACACTAATTTATACTTACCCAATCATTGTAATACATATATAATCATTACTTAACCCATCTAGCATGATTTTTAACAAGTTACAACACATAATTTGCAAAATCAACACATTTACTTCCATCGTTTTTGATGTTCTTGAATGTTTTGAACATAAAATATAATTTCAACACTACTTGGATTCGTTATAACACCAAATCCGTTCAATTAAAGTTTGGTCTCTTCATATTAACATGCATAATAATATACGAGTATAAATTTTAGGGATAATATATGATCAACACATGAAATATCACGATAAGGCTATAAGGCCAAAACTCATACTCAGAAATTTTGAAATAAAGAATTCATAGTATTATGAAACTTATGATATGGAATCATATACAATATATATAAGATATGCTATGCTACTCGAATTATTACATATATACACATAATTGTTACCCCATTCAACTACAGAAACTTTACAGAGGGATTAAGCCATATTTAGGAAAACTTTAAAAGACGTAAAATAAGAATTGGGTTGGATAGAATTACCCAAAGCGTAGTGTAGATTTTAATAGGAGATGAATTCCTTCTCAATTCCTTCTTCAATCACTGACTCACAATTCTCCTCAACAATTATCAGATTCTCTCTAACTAGCTTTATCAGACTTACGAAAATGAAATAAAAGAATACACATATATTTTATAAACTGACGTAGTTGTGGTCAGTTAACCAAATCGTGGTTAACTGTCCTCAACCACTACTAAGGCCTTGTTTGGCTATTCAATATAATTCATTCTCATTTAATTTGATAAACTTCTTATACTATAGTTTAATTAATGTCACACTCCTTATAAAATAACTCCAATATTTTATTTAATTTACTTTAAATAAAATATAATAATTTCTCATAAATTCACATAGTCACATAATTAAATTTCTCATTAATAATTAATGTCAAATTATTAACTCTCTAATTAATAATTAAATTAATTAAAATAACATCATGCTTACTTAAATATTTCATTTAATTCAATAAGCTCATATAAATACATACTTGAATAATAAATATTCTCTACATTAATTTAATAAATATAACACATATCATTAAATTAATCTATCACAATTGCATCAATTAATTATTAAATCTAATAATTAAATCCTCAAAAATATTTATTTAATTCAATAAATATTAAAAATTAATTTACAAAAATCTCGTTTGTCACATCTTTCCCCCCTTGAAAGGATTCTGTCCCCAGAATCACGACTCAATAAATTCGACCCGTTACATCTATGCAGATGAGCCATAGAATATATCTCTCCAAGAAAGAGGCTCAAAGTCACTTGAGGAAAGAGACCATATGAGTAAGATTCCTTATGCTTTAGCAATAGGATCTATCATTTACAGTATGATATGTACTAGACCGAATGTCGCTCATGCACTTAGTGTAACAAGCAGATATCAGTCGAATCTAGGAGAGAAACACTAGAAGGTAGTGAAAAATATCCTAAAGTACTTAAGAAGAACTAAAGATGTATTTCTTGTCTACGGTGAGTCAGAATTAAAACTAGAGGGCTATACAGACTCAAGTTTTCAAATGGACCAAGTTGACAATAAATCAATTTTGGGGTATGTGTTTTCCTTAAACGATGGCATAGTGAGTTGGAAAAGTTAAAAGCAGCAAACAATTGTTGATTCAGTGATAGAGGCAGAGTACATAGATGCAAGTGAAGCTGCAATGGAAGTTGTCTGGTTGAAGAAGTTCATAACTGAACTTGGTGTGGTTCCTAGCATTAGAGGAGCAGTACATTTTTTTAGTGACAACACAGGAGTTGTTGAACAAGCCAAGGATCCCAGGTCTCATCAAAAATCTAAACACGTGTTGCGATAGTTTCATTTGATTACAGAGATCATTAAAACAGGAAACATCACCCTGGAGCATGTAGACTCTCAAGACAGCATAGCAGATCGATTTACTAGAGCTTTAACACAATAACAGTTTGATCATCACTTAGAGAAGATGGGTATTAGATACCATGATGATTAGCTTTAGTGCAAGTGGGAGATTAAAAGTGGTATACACATACCAATCATATTTGATATGATGTACTATATACTTTGTATCTTTGTCGTTTGTTAATAAAAAGTTAAACAATAAAAGGCATTTTATTTTATCTACATGGTGTTGTTATATTAATATGTGATAAAGCTATAGTTTTGAGTAAAGTTTTTAGAATAATGACGATGATCATGATAATGAGATCTAAATTCTTAAGCTTAAAAATAAAATTATTCCTAATCGTTGGATAACTAAAATGGGGATTAGTGAATCCGGATAGATTAGTACATTGTGACACCCCCAAATCCTCCTACTTCATTCCCTCGGGATTTGGTGTTCACTTTATAAAAACATTCACATCTAACTACCCAATCATAATAAAATTGAATAATAAACCTTCCCATTAAGGGATTACATTAATAAAAATCTCACAGGTTTTCTAACCTTTAAATACAATCATTCAAATGCGGAATAAAATTAAATATCTTCATTACAATAATTCGAACAAAGTCTGATAATAAAATATCAACATGATTACAAGTCTTCAATACTTGTTCATCTTTTCTTTTCCCTTACTAGTGCTAGGTACATCGACCTTCTCAATTTTAGCTGTAAGGTTATATAAGCAAGAGTGGGCAAACAAAGCTCACTTGAAATAATAATGAATAAAATCTTTACAACAACTACCAAATAATAGACTCAATAGAACTGAACAATATGTTAAATCAACATTCTGAAATATAACTGAGGGTCCTAAGACCACGAACCATGTCCATAGTTATAAGTAATCTTTCAACTTAAACTTTAACAGTCATAAGACTATAGGGACTCCTCGTACTTAGGCGGATTATCCCTTTGTACAATGTATTTTGCACAACAGCTTCAACGTTAAGCATAAACCCCTAATAATAGGGTTGTTCATCTCAGTATTTAGAGTACAAGTCCGCACCAACGTAAGTTTGGTTTGGATACGTTTCAAGGGAAATTTAGAATTCAACGGTCATCAACTAAGGATTAGTTGAATAAAAAGGTAATAACTTTATGTTACGGAATAAACCATAATTGAATCAACATTGTATACTGAGTTCATGATTTAGGAATAATCTAATAGCATAAAGATTGAATAATATATCATACCTTGCTTTGAACAACATTAAGCTAAGGTTAAAATCTTAGAATTAAATATTAAGCATGCATAATAAGTAATAACTTTAACGATAAAACTTGTTCATCAGAATGAAGATTATTGCATGCTAAAATAACAAGTTTAGGTTTAGAAAAACTTGCACAATCGTAAATAAACTAGCTCAATGGAAGTGTGGAGATAGAAAACTTGCCTTACTTGTAGGATAAACCGTAACAATTAAATTCATAATATCCTATACACATATCATTAGGTATAATTAGTCATTACAAATACTCTATAAGTATCTATTTTGTGTACGGTTTGATTGTTAACCACAAAGTCAAATTACATCCACTAAAATAATAACAAAACTTGTTAAGTGTTAATAACATGCTCATTCTTAGCACTATAATACCATAATAACAATATTACATGTTACACAATCATCATATTGCATTAAATTAACAATTACAGACTTTTGTGCAAGACAAAAGTCATTTCTAGACTCATCGTTAACCTTAGCAATAAGTTGCGCAGAGGTGAGTGGTAATCATGGCGCATGAGACCTAATTCATTGGTTTACGATGCGGTAAGTGAAAGTCGAGCTTGGCTCGACTTTGGCTACCGAGGCGTAAAAATTAGAGTTAAGGCAGATTTTGGTATGAGGCTACCAAACTTACGTAACTCAAACTCAAGAATGTAACAACTAAATTCTGGACTAATTAATATTTCTAACATCTAAATTAAGACGTATAATTTACACAAATTAATCATAACTATTTACTCATCATACATATACTGTAGCGCCCCCAAATCCGGGTATCTTCCAACCCGACAGATGGTGCTATACTATACAAACATTCATACATTCATTCAATTGAAAAGTCTCAAAGAACGAACATAACTTCTATATATTTAAAGTAATATTTACATTTCCCAGGTTCTATTCCCATTACAAAGGTTCTTTGTCATAATATCAATTACATTACAACAATAGACCTATACTATTACAAGACAGCTTAACAATCTGCCTTAGCTTTTCCTTTATCCTTTTTCGATCCATTGGGATGTTCAGTCTTAGCTGCATTCATATGGTTCAAGCAAGAGTGAGCATAACTATCTCAGCAAGTATAACAATTCAATAACAACATGTTTGATACATACGAATCGTATATCTTTAATAACTGTACAATAGTTATGAAGTACTATTGATAATTTAAAATAGCACTTCATCTTTCTTTCAAAATATTTTACAATAATAACAATATTTAGTAAAATATTCACTCCGGTCAAAGACCTCGAGTAGTCATTCTTTATTGGAAAAGGACAACCCGAAACTAAGTCCGTAAGCCCGATATTACTTACGAGCACTTCTAGGTGATCAGCCTATTGTACTCTATGTTGATCAACACTACATCCATTAAACGTATGCACGTTTAGTCATTTGGCAACCTCACGTGCACCGCTGCTTTCTGACAAAAACATTTGTTTAACATTCCAGTCTTCTTTTGAAAACCATATCAAGTAGTTGACAAAGGATAACAACATTTGATAATAGATGAATAGATTATCAATAATCCATGCAATATATCAAGTCTAGCCAAAGGAATTGGCTTTAACTTCAACATACCTCAATTCATGCGTAAGGATACATGAATTTCAAAAACTTGTTCAGATTGAACTGAGACAAGAGTTAGAATACTTGCCTTTAGCGTCTGCTATGGTATATTTACTTTATGATCAAGTCTTTTAAGTCTCTACAATACTGATCACATAATGCCTTACATTAGGTCACATATAATCAAGTATGTATATGACTATATCTTAACCTTCATCTCAATCTAATTGTGTATTAGATTCAGTTACTATCTGTTCCGGTTTATCATTATCCTTGCATTTATATTCGACTAGGTTATCTCAACCTTTATACAACGTCCTTAAGGTTTAACAAAGTTTAAACAATATTACATTACATTCCTTAGGTTGTGTTTACTTTTAAATCAATTAACTTTCTTTTCTTTGTAATTAGAAACATTCATCACTATCCTTGTTCTCGAGATCGGCTGCCATGCTACTGCTTTATACTTGTATCTCGCTTCTGGCAAGACGTTAATAATAGTGCCATTGTCCCGAACTTGGCCATGCACATGAGTCCTTATTGGTGGGCAAATACATACGCCTACTCTTTAAAAGTCTTGTCTTGTGCATGCATGGCTGCGCCACCACCATTTGTACTTCGGTTGCGTCTTTGCAAGACGCTGCGTTCTGATGTGCTTTTTACATCGTTACGTGTTATGGGCGCGTGACCAATTTGGCCTAGGGTTGGCACCGCAGCGCCAACCCTGTGCACCAGAAAAAAATTCAGTCCTTTAATTTTTGTGAACTTCTCGGACGCATAACTTCTTCGTTATAAGTCTGAATTGGCTCGTTCAAAAGCCTACGGTTCACAAATTACGTAATCTACGCGTTCATGCAAGAATTTTATATATTTAACTTTGTTTACTAAAAATTCACCTATTGGTTCATTTTTTAACGAAAACGATAAACGTTCGTGAACGTTCAACGATCGTTTCTTCGTTCTAAGTCGGAATCCGGTCATTTTCGAGCCCGCAACTCTTAAATGCCAAATATGACTTATCTCCATCGAAAAACAATGGTTCTGAGTTCAAACACAAAATTTGGCTTCTATTTCGAGAATTTTACGAATTCAACGATTATCGTATAATTGTGCAATTTCCGGCAAATCTTCATTCTTATGATTTGTTCAACATTACAAATGAATTCCATTCATCATGTGAACATCTCAACATACTTATTACAATAACTTATATTCATTGTTGGATTTTAGACTTATTTCTTCATGAGCTTATAACTTGTCAAATTATAAACTACTTAAGATTTTATTGTTTATGACTTATGACAATTAAAGTTTCTTAATCATCATACCTTATATGTTCTTAACATATAACTTTACTTATGTATACATGATACATATGATCATATAAGTTCTTTTACATCCATATCACTTCTCTTAATAAACTCATTACAAGTTCATAATACTTTCACATAAGTTTATAACTTATGCTAGCTTAAATGACTTATTACCAACTTATGTGACTTAAGTTCATTGCTTACTCATTCTTCTTACTTTTTAACATTCATGTTCCTTAATCCAAACTTTTCTTATCAAACTATCATGGTAGAGATAGAAGATAATTGGAGAAGAGATCTTACTTTTGAAGTCTTGGTAAGTAGCTTATTCTTCTTCTTCTTACTTATGGAAGTAACTTATTTGTAACTTAATCTCTCTAATAATTAAGCATTTTGTGATGTTTGGATTATTTGAACAACTAACAAATGGCTTGTAAGCCTCCTCTATATATAGATTTTCCAAAGTTAGTGTAATTTGGACTTTAAAACAATCCCACCTCCTTATGCACCTCCTTACTATTCATTACTTGCAAGGCACAAAACATATCCTTTGCTTGATCATTACTCATTTAACTTGGTAATTACATACCTTGGTTACCACATTTTAACCATATTAGTATGGTTTGCCCCATGGGTCATAATAATCCATTGGACTTTAAATTAGCTTAGATTAACCTATCTTATGGGCTTGCATTAATTAACTTATTCATTAATTAATATTGGGCCTTAACATTTTATTCACTTGGGCTTGTACCAATTGTTAACCAATCTTCCAAGTCCATTAACATTACTTAATACATATACATATTGTTTATGTATCATTTTCGTATTCTAATTCATATAGAATTTATATACGATATTTCATCCTTCATACAAACTCATATAATACTTCGTATTATACTCGTTTTCATTACTTTGCACAATACCATAGTATCATACAATTATTACTTACTCGTTACTACTTTGACCTTCTTAACGTTTATAAATTAAGTCCGCAAGCGAAATATTACATTTTCCATAACTAGATTTTTATTACATAATCCATCTTACCTTGTCATTCTATCATTACTTATTTCTCGAAAATTCAAAAATAAATCCCGAGCAAATATCGATGAATAGTGTTTTTCAGAAAATTTCTCGGAAAACTTTTATTTTTGTCTTGGAAATTCAAACACTTTAATTCCTTCACGTAGCTCAAATACTACGACATTCTAACATCAATAGGTTATACAATGACAACCATCTTGATATCACATCAAATATAATTTTATTATTATTTAATTTAATAAAATCATTTTACAATAAGATCCGAATTTCTCGGTCGTTACATTTCCCCCCTTATAAAGATTCTGTCCCCAGAATCTCGTCTTACTTTAATCAAATAGATGGAGAAAATTTTTCTTCATCTTTTCTTCTAATTCCCACGTTGCTTCTTCAGCATCGTGGTTCTTCTATACTACCTTTACTGATGGTATTACCTTGTTCCTTAGAACTTGTTCGTTTCTATCAATGATCTGCATCGACGATTCTTCATATATTAAGTCTTTCTCGATATGAATCGGCTCATACTCGATTACATGCTTATAGTCCAGCTTATATGGATGAAATACAGATACGTGAAACACGTTATGTATTCGTTCTAGGTCTGGAGGTAATGCTATCACATAAGCTACCTCTCCCACCCGTTTTAATACTTCAAAAGGTCCTATAAACCTTGGACTTAACTTTCCTTTCTTTCCAAAGCGTATCTTTCCTTTCCAGGGAGATACCTTCAGAAACACATACGAGCCCACTTCAAACTCTCGACTTAGTCTATGCGAGTCCGCATACTTCTTCTGTCTGTCCTGAGCTGTGACGAGACGCATCCGAATTAACTTTACCACATCCGCTGTCTGCTGCACCAATTTGATTTATTCTTACTATATTCTCTTTAATTCTTACCCAATTAACATAATCACAGTTGAATTTCATAATTAGCTAACAATAATTTACTAATTTGTATATTCCTGCAAACCACGCTCATGCATATATTTACTGTAAAAACTAATTCCCTTCCTTTAACACGTAATTACCATACAATCAGCTTCTAGTCACACACACACACACACACACACACACACACACACACACACATATATATATATATATATATATATATATATATATATATGTGCTAATCCTAACAATTACCAATATATATACACATAACTTATTATCAATCATAAAGGAACTTGGATTACAGAAAATTTTGTAAACACTTTATACTTCAGTGAAGGACACAGAGACTTTATGTAAGACCCCAACTTTTATGAATAAAGATGAATTTTCTATAAATATCATTTTTGAATATTAACAAGTGAATTTGATATAATGTTATAGTTGTGGGTAATATTTATAAATTTTGCAAAGTACGCAAGTTGTTATATTATATTCGATTGGTCGGGGAATAGTCTATTTAACAGGGAATATTCGTACGACGGCACAATCATTGGTCGACCCCACAGTGGATTTATTGTCGATGTTAAAAAACGACAGAAATATCTTTTTATAAAAGTAAAGGCGGAAGTTTTACCGTTAACTGTTGAAATACACGGTGATGAAAAGTACAGTAATACGCGTGGTTGCATAATAGCACACAGTATTGATTATTGATGCTTACATGAGAAGTCACTCAGTTTTACTCAATTATTGCTACAGTAATTGCTGCATAGTATCTCACGTTATTTGATTCCATTATTGTCAATTTTTTATATATTATTAAATCAATAATTGAGATGACAAGTTATTCTAATTATTATATGCATAATTAACAATGTCTAGAAAGTTCTGTCGAGAAAAGGGGTTCGGTCACCTAATTGCGTGCCAATAGGGAGAAATCCTTATTGGAAAGTCCCCTCTTTCTTTGGAACGATCTGGTTGTTAATATTGCGAGTTATAATAATATGAATAAACGTTGTTAAAAATATTGAGGGGATTTTTATGAAGTATTTATATGGACCCACATTTACCCATTTTTCAAAATAATCGGTAACAAATTATTTAGTATATATATAATATGGTAGGACCCACCTGTGATGGTGACATGTTGGTGGAAGGGGAACACGTGGGGCCCACGTTGGAAGAAAAAAATGAGGGGGGGGGGGAATCTTGCAAAAATTGTCACGGGGAAGGAATTTTTTTCAATGGAACATGTGTTTATATAAATATATATACATATTATATTTTTTTTTTTGTTTTACTTGAGGATTTCTTAGAAAAATTTAGTAGCCCGTGATATTTGTAAGACATCTGTGAATAATTTTTAAAAACAACTGTGCGTCCGTGAATTTATTTTCTAAATAGTATCCTTCCATTTCTCCTATAAATAGGATGCTTAGTTAGAATTGAAAATCACACCAGAATCAGAGAATTCTTCTTTTATAATCTTGAGTGTATTTCTTTAGAGTTTTAAGAAGCTTTGAGCGTAGAAAACAATATAAGTTTTCTTCAAGAATATACCCGCTATACCAATTGGAATACTCTTCTTTTCAAGGTAAGTGATGTTATTTTTGTTCATTATTCGCTTGAAATAATATTTTCTTCCATACTCTGTAGTATGTAAGTAATATTATTTCGTTTCAGATTTCGAATTCTATACTCGTTTTGTTAAAGTTTTGGCTTCTATACTCCATGAAATTAATAGAACATTCTTGATATTTGTGCTTCATCCAGTATCTTTTCATCAAAATATTATTCTGAGCATTCTTTATAAGTTTTAACTTTTTCATGCTGGGGTACTATTCACGGGGTTACTATTCCCGAAGTTACTATTCACTAGTACTATTCACTCGGTTACTATTCACCCAGGATACTATTCATGACAAAAGTTGATTTGTTTTCAGTCCAAAATATTTTTGGTACAATATTATTCTTGAATTTTACTCCACAAAGCAGTATCATGTTGACAATTTGGACATTATTGATTTTTGGATAAATTAAATTATAAATCTTTAAAAATTTATCCTTGAACTTGTTTTATTGAATTCTTATATCATTGTCATCATCCTCATGTTTATATTATGTTGAAAGTCATCTCGTGGCTTCAGAAAGGTATAGATGGACTTGGTATAATTATGACCAGGGATTATTTGGTATAATCATGACCGTAATGTTACAAATGATGTGGTAAAAGTCCTCATTGGCCCGTAGTTCGTTGATGGACAGTTGTTTGCATGATCATGACCATTGATGAATACACGAATATCCTTGGCCTGTAGTGCATGGATAATTTGTGGTTGTGATACTAAAGAATATCATTGGCCGTAGTGCAGGGGTGATTCGATGATGTGGATTATTTATTAAGCTGAGTTTCAGTGATAAAAGTGATGAAAAACCTTTTAAATCATGGAAGATAGTAGATTTTATACTCTACTTGACTCTTCTAATGGATTGCTTGTTCCGCTGCAGTTAAACTTGATGTTTGTTATATTTTATCGCTTAACAACACTTGTTGAAGGCTAACGATAAATTATTCGCATTATCTTAGTCATAATATTTCTTACTGGGCTAGTTGAGCTCACCCTTTTGCTTTCATTATTCTCTTCAGGAAATGAGAACGTAGCCGGGACTAGTCGGAGAACGGAGTGACAGTCCAGATGATAGCATTAGTAGTCCTCACTAATCTATGAAATAGTGTGATAATAAATGTATTGAGGACTCTATTTGAGTTTAATATTGTCTAGAAGATAATATTCATATTAAAACTCTCAGTTTATGTTTTGTCGTATTTTACACGACATTTGTATTATTAAGTTGTATTTGAATTTTGTACCATGTATTTGGCGACTCAAGATGGGTGATGTATACCTATTTTGGGGGCGTCATAGTTGGTATCAAAGCTTAGAGTTATGATCCCTGGCTGAGATGTGAGACAAGAATTAGGAGGGTAGAGAAAGGGAATTCCTTCGCTAGTATGACCTACCTAAGTTTAATTGGTATTTAATTGGTCGATCAGAGTATAGGGATAATATGTGGTATGTCAATTAACCCTTGTTCTGTGGCAGTATTTGAAAATGACATCCGATAATGTTGAGAATAGCAATTGAGAACAAGAGACCGTTGAGTCACCACAGATCAACACCCAGGATAATATGCATCAGGAAGGCAATAATTCTCAAGTGAACAACAACACTGACCAAATGACGAACGATGGAATGTTTAGGAGCTTTCTGCAATTCGTACAACATCGGGAAAGAGAGACTCCTATCCAAAATGCAGGTAGAAACACTAGCGACTCTCGGACGGTCACCGCTAAGAAGTTCAAGGAGCTGGGACCACCGGAGTTTATTGGAGAGCCAAAACCACTTAAGGAGGAGACGTGGATAAAGCAGATCACCAAGATATTTGATGTCTTGGGATGCTCCGAGGAGCAAAAGGTTCCCTTTGCCACCTTTATGTTGCGAGGAGAGGCAGATTACTGGTGGAAATCGGTAAAGCGAACTCAACCTGGCGCACTGAAGATGTCTTGGGAGAAGTTCCAAGAACTATTCAATGACAAGTACTTTCCCGAAAGTATTCGTCACATGAAAGAGGTAGAGTTCATTAAACTGGAGCAAAACAACATGACCGTGTCGCATTACGAAGCCAAGTTTGCCGAGCTATCCCGGTTTACGTCCCACTTAGTTGATAATGAGGAGAGAATGACGCGAATGTTTCTAAGAGGTTTGAAACCCAAGATACGTCAATACCTCATTTCTCACAAACTTTGCTTGTATTCAGATGTTGTTAATAGGGCTCAGTTATTGGAGCGCGATAACGAGTGAACTCAACCAAGAGAGTGCAACCGGCAAAATGATAATACCTGTGGTAGCAGTCATCGAAGCGGTGACAACAAACGTGGAGGGAATCAACATGCCAGAAATGGTAACCACTTTGGTGGTAATCATGGCTAAGACAGTAAAAATGGATATTTCAAGAAAGAGAGATTCAACAATGATGGAAAGACGTCAGCACCAGCACCCGTTGTTAAGGAAGGAGAACGACCACCTATCATATGCTTCAAATGTGGAGGTGAGGGACACATCAGTCCAAATTGTGCGTAGCAGTCTAAAACATGTTATAATTGTGGAAGAGAAGGTCACCTAGCTAGATTTTTCCGTACAGGGAAGCCAAGTCCAGTTGGAACGGTGACACCAAATGCCATCCCAGACAAGTCAAAACCAGTAGTTCAAGGGAGAGCATTTGTTGTGACCACCTAGAAAGCAAGGAACCCGAACGAGGTCATCATGAGTAAGCTTATCATAAACTCTAGCGAAGTATATACCTTATTTGATACCGGTTCTACCCATTCTTTTATTTCTCCTACTTGCGCTTAACGTTTAAATTTGACTCCGGAGAAATTAGACTTTGACTTATCTGTTGAAACTCTGCTGGGAGAAACCTTCATTAAATCCACTGTTCATAAGTCTTATTTGGTTCAAATCGGTACCATCATATTACCTGTCGATCTTATTTCCTTAAAAATACTTGCTGTAATACCCAGAAAAAAAATAATGATAATAATAAATAACATATAAATTTATTTATTTATTTTTAATATTTTAATTGGACTTTGCATTTTATTTGGGTCAAAAGTGGTCATTTAATTTATGTGGGCTAATAAATAGTGATGAATAAATTAATTAATAAAATTTGGGCCTTAATATTAATTGAACCAAGAAGTTTATTAGAACAAGACCTCTTTGTTAATAAGTACTAAACCTAATTTTCATACATCTGAACAAAGTAACAGAAATAAAAGAGATAGCAGCCGCCTCTTATTATATTTATGAGAGAAGTCAGCGTTCGGAAGAAAGAAACATCAGGTATGCTTTTGTTGTTATGATCATGTGTAACTTCTCTTGTTTGGAATGAAAAGTGAACTAATTTATATATATATATATAAGAATGGTTCCTAGAATGATGATTGGTATATTTAAATATATATTATATGATCCTTGGTATATAAATATTACATGCACTCTTAAAAGGTGTTGCGATTATATATATGTATATATGATCTAATATATATATATATATATATATATATATATATATATATATATATATATATATATATATATATATATATATATATATATATATATAGTTTGATGATGTAAATGAAAGCTAGTTTCTTATCTACTTTATGAATGAATGATGTATATGATATATATATATATAATATATTATGGTTGCTGAGTTGTTAAAGAATAATAATAATAAAATATGATTCGAAGATAATAATAATTTAACTTGGGTTGTCTTGTAAAATTGATGTAATTGGAGGAATTAATTTCATATTAATATAAATTATAATTATTGGGCAATTTATAATTGTATTATTATTACTTTTAATTAGATCGGACGGAGGGAATTTAAGGAGTATATTTGGAATATAAATTTTGGAGTATTAATAATTGATATAAGGCGATGATTAAAGACATATTAAATAGATTATGAATTATTTTGGATTATTTTTAATTTGAGGTGAATATGTTTAGTTGTGAACAACGTTTCGTATTTGATATCGTTGGCAATTGAGGGTAAGATTTTGTGGAGTGTGCTATAAATGGTTTGGAAGTATCAGGTATGGATTCCGTACTCCGCTTCTTTGATTATTGTTGTATTCTTTATATCTCGTGATATCGTGTCTTGTGTTTCAATTTTTTTTATAATTCTATTGACACTCTTAAATAGAATTTTGATATTTGATACTTTGGCTTTATTCAGTAATTTGAATTCCTTTCTTTCTATTACAATTTGTACATATTCTGTACTCTTTCAGCGATACTCTTATTAAATTTGATTTGTTCGTGTGTTTCCTTATTTCGAATTATGTTATGATTCCACATAATTGTTTCATGTGAAATAAATATATTAGTTTCATTTTGGAGTTGATACACATGACTCGTATTTGTACTCTTTGAATTAGGATATCATGTTTAATATTTATTTTTGATAATTGTAGAGCGGTACATGTTGCCACCTTCTTTTTGAGACCTTGTGACTATAATTTGATTTGGTTCAACATGTACATATAGAACCCTTTTGTTGGTATTATGTCGCATGTGTTGTGACATAGTATTTTTGTTAGAATATACCGTAGGGTATACTTGTGCTATAACCACCTGCGGGGGTACCACAGGCATGTCGTCTTGGCACGAGAGGCATGACACTTTCCTTGGCGATGTGATTAGTCCACGGCGTCTCCGTTTTGGGCTCCGGAGGAAGTGGGCCATTTGGTGTTTTGCTGTGGGAGGCATATGGGTTAACCCTAGTTTTTGCTCATGCGATTGGTGATGTTGTGCTTAACACACTATCGATTTGCATATATTTGGATTCGCGGTCCAATGTGTGATTTGCTGTGTGGCATTATTTTGGTTACTGTGTGGCATCATTTGATTTGCTGTGTGGCATTAGTTTGACTTGCACTCGTGGCAAGATATATTTTTGAGCTCAATCGGTATGAAATAACCTCACCATTTGTTTGACCTTTTATTATATTATCGTATTAGTTTTGTTTGTTTCGCTCGCCCAATTCATTAAGTTAGTTACTTGATTTCATTATTTCTTTATTCGCCTATTGGTTTCGTCAATTCATTGATTTAGATATATTTCATTCGAGATCTTTGGAGATTATATTTTCAATCAATGTTACACTTGAGGCTTTGTTCAAAGATTTTGTCTCAGATTGTTTCAGATATCAATTGTATATCTTTTGTATATCTATATCCGTACTGGGAAATTGGCTCATGCTGTGTTTTTTTTCCGGCAGGTTTGCAGGGGTGATTCAGGGCTAGTGTGATGAGAGTGTTGCCTTTGACCATCTAGGTTATTTCAATTTTTGGTTTTGGTTATTTTGACTCTAGTTGGAGAATTATATTTAGTACTTCATTGATGGATATCATTATTACATATTTGAAGTCATTAGTGCTCTGTTTACTTATTTTGAGGTTTGTTGTGCTTTGCATGTGACCTCCCTTTCCTTTTCGGGAAGGGGGTGTTACAGAGATGGTATCAAAGCTTAGGTTCTTTCTTGTAGAAAACCTATTTAGGTTTGACCTGTGAGTTGTGGGTAAACCATTGGGTAGACGTAGGAGTTGATTCGATTGTGTTCTTTGTTTGTTTGGTCTCTATTTTGACCAACTGTCGATTTCTTTTCGATTTGTAGTTGATTTGAGGAAAGTGGAATAATTCGTTAAGGTGACTGAGTAATGATATTAGTTAAGAATTGTGATTTAATCATTGAGGTGAATAAAGTTATACTTTGTATAGATAAGAAATGATCTAATATAAGATGCGATTATAATGCGAGTATTTGTATCGACGAGTATTTGATTTTGGAAAATTATTCTTTTAGATTTTTTTTTTGTGACAATTATTATGATCGTTGAATTGATGATTTAAATTGAGTTAGATTTTGATTTTTGTCAAGTTGTGAATAATTTGAGGTATGTGAATCGGTGGGATAATATGATAAAGTGAAAACTATTAAGTACCGAGGATCTCTTGTAATTTTGAATTGTTGTAGAGATTTGAGGTAATTAGATTAATCTTTTGGAGTAAATGAATTTTGCGATTATTTCCTAGTAGAATATTGGAGTTATCTTATATGAAATTTTGAGTGATAGTATGAGAAGATCTTGGAATTTGTTGGGTTAGATTTGCATTAAGAGAATGATTGATTCATTGAATGATTAGATATACAATAAGTGATGAATCTTTAAGAGATTTTGAAAGCTATAGTTTGTTTATTCAGATAGTAGGATATATGATTTGGAGTTTGGTATGGTGATGAAGATATCTTAGTAGTAGTATATTTTTGGGGTAATATTATTTGAGAATTAATTTTATTTGAGGTTATGATATTTTGAAACTCTTGAGGACTTAGTGAGAGTTGGTGATATAATTTAAGATTGTTTCGTTTATCAAATGCCCTTAGAGTTTTGCATGAATTTATGTAAAATTAAATAAAAATAATTTATTAAATCTTTGTCACGTGTGGAACATAAACGTTTTACGAATTAAAAATAATTTTTTTAAAAATATTTTGGGTATTCGAATCGTATTTAGATGAAGAATTTTTTTGTGATTTCGAATTATATTCGAAGGGTACGTTTACAAGAATTAAACTCAAAGATATTAGTGACAACCCGCACCAACGGTGGATCATGTGATCTAATTTGATGCAACGCGAAGAATCTTACCAAGGCTTGACACGGTAGCTGATAAATCTTTTACGAGTACATGGATAATTGTGTGGACCGATGGACTTACCAGTGCTAAAATTAGGTATACATCACCCATCTTGAGTCGCCAGACACATGGTACGTAATTCAAATACAACTTATATAATACAACTGTCGTACAATACGACAAAAACATAAACTCGTGAGTTTACAAATATTGTCTACTAGAGAGTATAGAGATATAAACTCAAAAGGAGTCCTCATTACAATTATTATCACACTATTTCACGTAATAAAGGATAGGACTACTAATGCACCATCTCCCGACCATCACTCCGCTCCCCGACTCGTCTCAAATATATTCTCATTTCCTCAAGAGAACAAAGGAAAGAAAGGGTGAGCTCAACTAGCCCAAGAAGAAATATTATGACTAAGATAATGCGTAATAAATTATCATTAGCCTTAAACAAAGTTTAAACCGATAAAATATAACAAACATCAAGTTTAACTCAATGAAACAAGCAATCCATTAAAAGAGTCAAGTAGAGAATAAAATCTACTATCTTTTATGATTTAAAAGGTTTTTCATCACTTTTATCACCGACTCTCAAATTAATAAATAATCCACATCATCGAATCACCCCCACTACTACTACCAAGGATATTCTTTAGTATCACGACCACAATTATCCATGCACTACGCCAAGAATATTTGTTGTGTATTCATTAATGGTCATGATCATGCCAACAACTCATCCATCAATGCACTACGGCCAATGAGGACTTTTTACCACATCATTTGTAACATTACTACCATGATTACACCGAAATAATCCTCGTCATAATCATACCAAGTCCATCTATGCACTACAAAAAGCCACATATGACTTTCAAAAAAATATAAATATGAGGATGATGACAATGATATAAGAATTCAATAAAACAAGTTCAAGAATTAATTTATCCAAGAACCAATAACGCCCAAATTGTCAACATGATATCGCTTTGTAGAGTAAAATTCAAGAATGCTCGTAAGAATATTTCCATGAAAAGATATCGATGAAGCGCAAATATCAAGGATATTCCACTAATTTCATGGAGTATAGAAGTCAAAACTTTAACCAACCGAGTATAATAAAGAATGGAATAACAAAAGAAATCACCATGCATGCGGATTTTGATGTATGTAAAGTTATTCCAATGTAATACTAAATAATCTAACCAGTCAAAGTAAATTGCACCGATGTGATGTTCCAATGTAATAATAAAGAATGGAATAACAACAAAAATCACCATGCATGCAGATTTCATGATGTTATTCCAATGTAATACTAATAAGGATTTTAATCAGTCCCACAGAAAAATGCATGCATGTGATATTCCAATGTAATAATAATAAAGATTTTAATTGTGTCCCACAGAAAACGCATGCATGTGATATTCCAATGTAATAATAAAGATTTTAATCAGTCCCACAGAAAACGCATGCATGTGATATTCCAAATGTAATAATAAAGACGAAATAATAATGTAAGAAATGTCACCAAGTATAGGTATGTCACCAAGTATAGGTAGATACAAAAAAAGTTATTCCAATGTAATAATAAAGAATGGAATAACATAAGTTCTCTTCATGAATACAAAAGAATAACACCCTTTACGAGTACAACAAATAATATTCCCTACCTTAAGAAGAAGAGTAGTCGATATATAAGTAAAGAAGTAAGTAGTATATCACTTTCTTCTTTCTCTATAGTTTATCTCTCTCTGTAGTTTCAAAGAATTCGTAAGAAAATAATGATGAAGGAATGAGCTTCTATTTATAGAAAAATGGACCATATAAGAATTAACTCATGAACTATCCAGATTGATTTACTTTAATCTGACTTATCCATATTTAAAGCAAAATCTTTTAAATAAAATATAATATATTCTATTTATAATCTAATAAAACGAATAACTTTATAAAAGATTTTACTATGCAAACACTATGCAGTATACAAACTATGCAAAATACTATGCATAATAAAAATATAATATATTCTAATTATTATCTAATAAAATGTATAACTTTATAAAAAAAGTTCTATTTTTATATAAAAAGATTTTACTATGCAAAACACTATGCATATAAATATATGCAACACTATGCATATATAATATATATATATATATTCTATTTATATAATAACTTTTTAAAAGTATTCTGCTTTTATATAAAAGATTTTCTCAGATATTACATTAATAATACCAACAAAACCGAAAGTGACTTATCACGTAAGATCAATAATTAATACCGTAAGCTACTACGCAACTAACCACGCCAGACATCGCATTTTTTAACACCGTGTGTTTCAATAAATAATCTGTAAAACTTCCGCCGTTATTTTCATAAAGTATTTTTGTCGCTTTTCTCAATCCGACAATAATTCCGCTGGGGTCCACCAATGATTGTGCCATTGTATTTAATATTCCCTCGTTAAAACGAATATTCCCCACCAATCAATATTATATAACAACTCATGATTTTGCAAAATTTATAAATATTACCCACAACTATAACATTATATCAATTTCACTCCATAATATTCAAAAATAATATTTATAGAAAATTCATCTTTATTCAAAAAGTCAGGGTTTTACAATCTCCCTTCTTATGAAATTTCACCTCAAATTAGGGTACGACTGGTATATCAAGAGGTAAGGATACCTTGATTTCATTTCGCATTCTAACTCCCAAGTCATTTCTCAACATCGTGGTTTCTCCACAAAACTTCGACTTGAGGTATAACCTCGAGCGTAGAATATGTTCCTTCTTATCCAAGATTTGAACAGAACCTCTTCATACGCCAAATCTTCCGCTATTTCGTCCTGGCTCTAACTCAATAATGTGGTTCGGTCTTCCACATATTTACGTAATATGGATATGTGAAAAACGCATGAACACGAGACATACTTCAAGCAGAAAGTCGAGTCTATAGCCACAGCCCTACTCGATCAAGAGGATTAAAATGGGCCAATGAATCGAGGATCGAGCTTTCTCTCTTTCCAAATCTCGTAACTCCTTTCCATGGAGCAACACGTAATAACACATGATCTCCTATATCGAATTCCACGCCCTTTCGATGAAGATCAAGATAACTCTTTTGTCGATCTTGTGAGGTTTTTATACGCTGTTTTGATCGCTTGAATCTTTTCCGTAGTCATACGCATCAACTCCGGCCCCAACAACGCTGCTTCACCCACCTCATCCCAAAAGATACCGAGAACGACACTTTCTTCCATACAACGCTCAATGGAGCCATGCCAATACTTGCTTGATAACCGTTGTTGTAGAAAAACTCCACCAATGGTAAGAACTTGTCCCAACTTCCTCAAGTCAAGGACACAGTAGTCTTAATAGATCTTCAAGAGTTTGAATCGTCCTCTCCGATCGCCTCGTCCGTCTGAGAGGATGATATGCCGAAGCTAATCAGAAATCTGCGCTCCATAGCTTTTTTTTAAACTAACCCAAAATCTTGAAGTGAATCTTGGTCTCGATCGTAAACTATGGATACCGCATACCATGCAATCTTACAACCTCGCTTATGTACATACGAAAGCAAGACGCTCAAGTGTATAAGTTTCTCGATTTTTGTAAGAAATGAGCAGATTTGGTCAATCTATCAACAATGACCCAAATCGCATCTATGCCTTTGAGAAACTTTGGGAAGACCAAGAATCGAAATCCATGGTAATGTGCTCCCACTTCCATTCTAGAATTTCAAGTGGTTGCAATGGACCTTTTGGTACTTGATGTCTCCGCCTTGACTCGCTGACACGTTAGACACCTTTGAGATAAACAACGCTATCTCTCTCTCTTCATATTGCTCCACCAAAATGTATGACGAAATATCATGATACATTTTGGTACTCCTGTGATGGATTGCAAACCTGCAGGTGTGTGCGCCCCATCATGATTTTATACTTTAAATCGTGGTCGTTAGAACACAAAGTCCGAGTCGACTCAAGTATTCCTTCTTCATCGATTCTTGCTTCCTAAGATAAAGCACCTTCTTGCACTTTCTTCCTCATACGATGATCACCTCCGTGTCTCAGAAGCTCGAGCAAATTTTAACTTTATCAATTAAAGCTCTGCTTTCTACTCAGATATTCGCCATCATCACATGGGTCCCCTGAGTCTTTAACTCTATCTCCATCCTTTGCAAGTCACACAAAATGGGCCTTTATGTTGACAATATCGCACTCAGACTTCAGATATGATCTTCTACTCAATGCGCCACCTACCACGCTCGCTTTTCCCGTGATGGTATCGATGGTATGATCATAATCTTTCAATAGCTTCAAGCCAACGCCGTTGTCGCATGTCGAGTTCCTTTTGAGTGAAGAAATATTTGAGGCTTTTATGATCCGTAAAGATCTCCACTTTCTCCCCATACAAGTAATGCCTCCAAATCTTTAGTGCGAAGATAACAAATGCTAACTCTAGATCATGAGTAGGATAATTCCTCTCATATTCTTTGAGTTGTCGTGAGGCATAGGCTATGACTTTTCCCATGTCAGATGAGAACACATCCTAACCCTTTGCCCAAGCATCATCAGAGATGACAAAAATCCTCCGAACCGATGGTATATTGTCGTAACAAAAAAAATGAGTCTCCTCTCGAGTTCTTGAAAACTCTTCTCACATTCCTCGCCCCAACCGAACTTTGTATCTTTCCGAGTCACCGAAGTTAGGAGTAGCGATTCGAGAAAACCCTTCTACTTAATCTCCGATAATAACCAAATAAAATGAGAAAAAGCTACGATTTCTATTATCGATTTAGGTTGCTCCCAAATTTTGAATAGCTTCAATCTTTGTCAATCAATGATATTCCATGACTTGATACCACGTGCCCAAGGAATGCTACTTCCTCAAGCCGTAACTCGATTTCTTCAACTCGCATAAAGCTTATATTCACGGCTTTTGGAGTATCAAATTTCAAGTGTTGCTCATGATCTTCACGGCTTTTGAATAAATAAGGATGTCATCAATAAAGACGACCACAAAGTGATCCAAATATTCCTCAATACTTGGCTCATCATATCCATGAAGGCAAAGAGAGCATTAGTCAATCCAAAGGACATGACTAGAATTCATAATGCCCGCATCGAGTTCTCAAAGCCGCCTTTGAATGTCATCTGCTCTAATCTTCAATCGGTGATATCCTAACGAAGATCAATCTTTGAAAAGAATTTGGCTCTCAGCAATCGGGTCAAACAGTCATCAATACGCGGCAATGGGTACCTATTTTTGATGGTGACATGATTCAACTCCCGATAATCAATACAAAGTCGATACTCCCATCTTTCTTTTTCACGAATAGTAATGTAGAGCACCCCAAGGAGAAGTACTAGACTAATGAAACCGATGTCTAACAATTCTCAGAGTTGGGTCTTTAACTCCTCAAGTTCAATAGAGCCATTCGACATGGGCTTTGGAAATAGGTTTTGTACCGTGTTCAAGGTCGATACAAAATTCAATTTCACGCCTGGGGTAGGCCAGTGAAGTTCTTCAGTGAATACGCCAGAAATTCATTAACAATAGAAATATCATTCAAAACCGACGATTTTTTTTGTTTAGATCCGCGATACGAGCTAAGAAAGCTTGACATCCGCTTTTTCAATAAACGAATAGCTTTATGGCTTGAGATGACAAAGTGATTGATTTTAATGGTTTGGTGGCTTGAATTCATATAATAGGTTGGTTAGGAATATGAAAGCTAACAACCTTACGAAAAATAATCAATTTTTGCATGATGAGAGTAGTTAACCAATCAATCCCTAGAATTACATCAAATGCAAGTATTTTTAATGAAATAAGATCGACAGTAATGTGAGGGTACCGATTTGAACCAAAAACAAGACTTATAAACAAAGGGATGTAATGAAGGTTTCTCCCAACGGAGTTTCTACAGATAAGTCAAAGTCTAATTTCTCCTGAGTCAAATTTAATCGCTGAGCGCAAGTAGAGAGAGAAATAAAAGAATGGGTAGAACCCCAGATCAAATAAGGTATAGACTTCGCTAGAGTTTATGATAAGCTTACCCGTGATGACCTCATTCGTTCCTTTCGCTTTCCGGGAGGTCACAACAAACGCCTCCTCTTGCACCACCGGCTTTGACTTTTCTCGGGACTACTTTTGGTGCTCCATCCTAGCTGAACTTGTCTTCTGGTGAACGACAAAATCGGGCTAAGTGACCTTCTCTTCCACAATTATAACATGCTTTGACTGGCATCGCGCAGCTTGACCGATGTGTCCTCCCTCCGCATTTTTGAAGCATATGATAGTGGTCGCTTCCTTCCTTAACAACGGTGTCAGTGCCGACGCCCTTCCATCATCATTGAATCTCCTTTTCTTGAAATGTCCATTTTACCGCTCGCCATGATTACCACCAAGTGGTTACCATTTCGCATGTGATTCCTCCACGCTTGTTGTCACCGCTTCACGACCGATACCACCGGTATTTTCATGTCACCGCTTTTCGCTTTCTTTTCATGGCTTGACTAAGACTGCTATCAAGCCCCAATAATCGAGCCCTATTTACAACATCCGAGTACAAACACACTTTATGAGAAATAAGATATCGACGATTCTCCTGCTTTCAAACCTCTTAAAACATTCGCCATTCGCCTCCTCATTATCGACCAAATGGGATGCAAACCGATAACTCCGCAAATTTAGCCTCAGATCATGACACTGGCCATATTGTTTTGTTCCAATTTGATAAACTCCACTTTCTTTCATGTGACGAATACTACTCTGAAAGTACTTGTCGTTGAATAGCTCTTGAACTTCTCCCAAGACATCTTGAAAAGGCCAGTCAGTACGCTTTTACGATTCCCACCAAGAATCCGCTTCTTCACGCAATAATAAAGGTGGCGGCGGAACCTTTTGCTCCTGAGCATCCCAAGACATCAAATATCTTGGTGATCTCGCTTTATCCATGCTTCCGCCTTTTTAAGTGGTTTTGGCTCTCCAATAAACTCCTGTGGTCCCAGCCTCGAATCGCTTAATGCTGATGACCGTCCGAGAGTTTCCAAAGTGTTTCCACCTACATTTTGGACAGAGCCGCTCTCGCCGATGATGTCGTATGAATTGTGATAAAGCCTCCGAACAATCCATCATTCATCATTTGGTCCGTGTTGTTGTTTGTATGAGGATTGTCGCCTTCCCGATGCACATTATCCTCGATTATTGATATGTGGAGACTCAACTGCCTCTTGTGCTCCATTGCTATTCTCAACATTCTCTGATGTCATTTTCAGACATCGCCACAAAAAAAAGTTAATTTACATATAACATATTATCCCTAAACTCCGACCAACCAATTAAATACCAAATAAATTTAAGTAGGTCATACTAGCTAAAGGAATTCCCCTCCTCTCCCCCTCCTAGTTCTAGTCTCACATCTTAGCCAGTGATCATATCCCTAAGCTTTGATACCAACCGTGACGCCCCCAAAATTAGGTATACATCACCCATCTCGAGTCGCCAGATACATGGTATGTAATTCAAATACAACTTAATAAATACAACTCTCGTACAATAATACAAAAAAATAAAACGTGAGTTTGAATACAAATATTGTCTACTAGAGAGTATATAAACTCAAAAGGAGTCCTCATTACATTTATTATCACACTATTTCACGTAATAAAGTGAGGACTACTAATGCACTATCTAGACCATCACTCCGCTCCCCGACTCGTCCCAAATATTCTCATTTCCTCAAGAGAATAAAGAAAGAAAGGGTGAGCTCAACTAGCCCAAGAAGAAATATTATGACTAAGATAATGCGTAATAAATTATCATTAGCCTTAAAAAAAATTAAACCGATACAATATAACAAACATCAAGTTTAATCACAATGAACAAGCAATCCATTAAAAGAGTCAAGAGAGAATAAAATCTACTATCTTTTATGATTTAAAAGGTTTTTCATCACTTTTATCACCGACTCAAATTTTAATAAATAATCCACATCATCGAATCACCCCCGCACTACTACTACCCAAGGATATTCTTTAGTATCACGACCACAATTATCCATGCACTACGCCAAGAATATTTGTGTATTCATTAATGGTCATGATCATGCCAACAACTCGGCCCATCAATGCACTACGGGCCAATGAGGACTTTTTACCACATCATTTGTAACATTACTATTACTATCATGATTACACCGAATAATCCCCTCGGTCATAATCATACCAAGTCCATCTATGCACTACAAAAGCCACATATGACTTTCAAAAAAAATATAAATATGAGGATGATGACAATGATATAAGAATTCAATAAAAAACAAGTTCAAGAATTAATTTGTCCAAGAACCAATAACGCCCAAATTGTCAACATGATACCGCTTTTAGAGTAAAAAATTCAAGAATGCTCGTAAGAATATTTCCATGAAAAGATATCGATGAAGCGCAAATATCAAGGATATTCCACTAATTTCATGGAGTATAGAAGTCAAAACTTTAACCAACCGAGTATAATAAAGAATGGAATAACAAAAGAAATCACCATGCATGCGTAGATTGCAGATAGATAAAGTTATTCCAATGTATACTAAAAAAACTAACCAGTGTCAAAAAATTGCACCGACTGTGATGTTCCAATGTAATAATAAAGAATGGAATAACAATGTAAATCACCATGCATGCAAGCATTGATAGATGACAAAGTTATTCCAATGTATACTAATAAGATTTTAAATCAGTCCCATGAAAAAACATGCATGTGATATTCCAAATGTAATAATAATAATAATTAAACCAGTCCCCCGCCAGAAAAACGCATGCATGTGATATTCCAATGTAATAATAAAGATAATCAGTCCCCAGTCCCACAGAAACGCATGCATGTGATGTGATATTCCAAATGTAATAATAAAGACTTAATAATAAAGAATGTCACCAAGTATAGGTAGCCACAGATACAAAAAGTTATTCCAATGTAATAATAAAGAATGGAATAACATAAGTTCTCTTCATGAATACAAAAAAAAATAACACCCCTTACGAGTACAAACAAATAATATTCCCTACCTTAAGAAGAAGAGTAATCGATATATAAGTAAAGTGAAGTAGTAGTAATATTTCTTCTTTCTTCTCTCTATAGTTTATCTCTCTAGAGTTTCAAAGAATTCGTAAGAAAATAATGAAGGAATGAGCTTCTATTTATAGAAAAATGGACCAGATAAGAATTAACTCATGAAACTATCCGTATTGATTTACTTTAATCTGACTATCATATATTTAAAGCAAAATCTTTTAAATAAAATATAATATATTCTATTTATAATCTAATAAAACTAATAACTTTATAAAAGATTTTACTATGCAAACACTATGCAGCACTATGCAAAAAACACTATGCATAATAAAATATAATATATTCTAATTATTGTCTAATAAAAAAAATATAACTTTATAAAAAAGTATTCTGCTTTTATATAAAAAGATTTTACTATGCAAAAACACTATGCATATAATATTATGCAACACTATGCATAATAGAATATAATATATTCTATTTATAGTAATAACTTTATAAAAGTATTCTGCTTTTATATAAAAGATTTTCTCAGATTATTACATTAATAATACCAACAAAACCGAAAGTGACTTATCACGTAAGCATCAATAATTAATACCGTGCGCTACTATGCAACCACGCCAGACATCGCATTTTTTTAACACCGTGTGTTTCAACAGCTAATCTGTAAAACTTCCGCCGTTATTTTCATAAAAAGTTTTTGTCGCTTTCAAATCCGACAATAATTCCGCTAGGGGTCCACCAATGATTGTGCCATTGTATTTAATATTCCCCGTTAAAACGAATATTCCCCAATCGAATATTATATAACAACTTATGATTTTTGCAAAATTTATAAATATTACCCACAACTATAAATTATATAATTTCACAAACTATAACATTATATCAATTTCACTCATAATATTCAAAAATAATATTTATAAAAAATTCATTTTTTCAAAATATTTATTTTTGATAATTGTTGAGCGCATATGTTCTACCTTCTTTTTGAGACCTTGTGACTATAATTTGATTTGGTTTAACATGTACATATAGAACCCTTTTGTTGGTATTATGTCGCATGTGTTGTGACATAGTATTTTTGTTAGAATATACCGTAGGGTATACTTGTGCTATAACCACCTGTGGGGGTACCACAGGCATGTCGTCTTGGCACGAGAGGCATGACACTTTTCGTGGCGGTGTGATTAGTTCACGGCGTCTCCGTTTTGGGCTCCGGAGGAAGTGGGCCATTTGGTGTTTTGTTGTGGGAGGCGTATGGGTTAACCCTAGTTTTCTGTTCTGCAGATTGGTGATGTTGTGCCAAACACACTATTCGATTTGCATACATTTGGATTCGCGGTCCAATGTGTGATTTGCCTGTGTGGCATTATTTTGGTTGCATGTGTGGCATCATTTGATTTGCCTGTGTGGCATTAGTTTAACTTGCCTATGTGGCAAGATATATTTTTGAGCTCAATCGGTATGAAACAACCCCAGCCATTTGTTTCAGCCTATTATTTTATCGTATTAGTTTTGTTTGTTTCTGTTCAGTTCAATTCATTAAGTTAGTTACTTCAGTTCATTATTTCTTTATTCGTCTATTGGTTTCGTCAATTCTGTTGATTCAGATATATTTCATTCAGATCTTTGGAGATTATATTTTCGTCAGTATTTACACTTGAGGCTTTGTTCAGTATTTTGTCTCAGTTGTTTTCGTATATCAGTTGTATATCTTTTGTATATCTATATCCGTACTGGGCAATTGGCTCATGCTGTGTTTTTTTTCCGGCAGGTTTGCAGGGGTGATTCAGGGCTAGTGTGATGAGAGTGTTGCCTTTGACCATCTAGGTTGTTTCAATTTTTGGTTTTGGTTATTTTGACTCTAGTTAGAGAATTGTATTTAGTACTTCATTGATGGATATCATTATTACATATTTGAAGTCATTAGTGCTCTGTTTACTTATTTTGAGGTTTGTTGTGCTTTGCACGTGACCTCCCTTTCCTTTTCGGGAAGGGGGTGTTACACTTGCGTTTGACGTAATTCTAGGGATTGATTGGTTAACTACTCATCATGCAAAAATTGATTATTTTCGTAAGGTTGTTAGCTTTCATATTCCTAACCAACCTATTATGCGAATTCAAGCAACCAAACATTTAAAATCAATCACTGTCATCTCAAGCCATAAAGCTATTCTTTTACTGAAAAACGGATGTTAAGCTTTTCTTAGCTCATGTCACGGATTTAAACAAAAATACGTCAGTTTTGAATGATATTTCTATTGTTAATAAATTTCCTGACGTATTCCCTGAAGAACTTCTTGGCCTACCCCCAGAGCGTGAAATTGAATTTTGTATCGACCTTGAACCTAGTACAAAACCCCTTTCCAAAGCCCCATATCAAATGGCTCCTATTGAACTTCAGGAGTTAAAGACCCAACTGCAGGAATTGTTAGATATCGATTTCATTCATCCTAGTACTACTCCTTGGGGTGTTCCTGTTCTATTCGTTAAGAAGAAAGAAGGGAGTATGCGACTTTGTATTGATTATCGGGAGTTGAATCATGTCACCATCAAAAAATAGGTACCCATTGCCACGTATTGATGACTTGTTTGGCCAACTGCAAGGCGCCAAATTCTTTTCAAAGATTGATCTTCGTTCCGGATATCACCAATTGAAGATTAAAACTGATGACATTCCAAAGACGGCTTTCAGAACTCGGTACGAGCATTATGAATTCCTAGTCATGTCTTTTGTATTGACTAATGCTCTTGCTGCCTTCATGCATATGATGAACCGAGTATTCAAGGAATATTTGGATCACTTTGTAGTTGTCTTTATTGATGACATTCTCATATATTCCAAAAGTCGTGAAGATCATGAGCAACACTTGAGGCTGATATTCTAAAAGATTCATGAAAATAAGCTTTATGCTAAGTTGAAGAAATGTGAATTCTGGCTTGAGGAAGTATCATTCCTTGGGCACATGATATCAAATCATAGAATATCGGTTGACCCAGCGAAGATTGAAGCAATACAAAGCTGGGAGCAACCTAAGTCAATGACCGAAGTACGTAGCTTTCTCGGCTTAGCTGGTTATTATCGGAGATTCGTAGAAGGGTTTTCTCGAATCGCTACTCCATTAACTCAGCTGACTCGGAAATATACAAAATTCGGTTAGAGCGAGGAATGTGAGAAGAGTTTTCAAGAACTCAAGAGGAGACTAATATCAGCACCTGTTCTGACAATACCATCTGGTTCGGAGGGATTTGTCATCTACAGTGATGCTTCAGGAAAAGGGTTAGGATGTGTTCTCATGCAACATGGGAAAGTCATAGCCTATGCCTCTCAACAACTCAAAGAATATGAGAGGAATTATCCTACTCATGATTTAGAGTTGGCAGCTGTTATCTTCATACTTAAAATTTGGAGGCATTACCTGTATGGGGAGAAAGTGGATATCTATACGGATCATAAAAGCCTCAAATATTTCTTCACTCAAAAGGAACTCAATATGCGACAACGACGTTGGCTCGAACTGTTGAAAGATTATGATCATACCATTCAATACCACCCTAGAAAAGCGAACGTGGTAGCTGACGCATTGAGTAGAAGATCATATGCGGGTACGAGTGAGATATTGTCAATGCAAAGGCCCATTTTATATGACTTGCAAAGGTTGATGATGGCGAATATACAAGTATAACCGACTTTAATCGATAAAGTTAAAGCTGCTCAAGCTACACACCTGGAGCTGATTCGTATAAGGAAGAAAGTACAAAAAGGTGTTATTCCGGAAGCAAGAATCGATGAAGAAGGAATACTTCGAGTCAACTCCAGAATTTGTGTTCCTAACGATTTTGACTTGAAGTATAAAATCATAATGGAGGCGCACAATACACCGTTTGCAATCCATCCTAGGAGTACTAAAATGTATCGTGATCTTCGACATACATTTGGTGGAGCAATATGAAGAGAGAGATAGCGAAGTTTATCTCAAGGTGTTTAACTTGTCAACGAGTCAAGGCAGAGAATCAAGTGCCAAAAGGTCCATTGCAACCACTTGAAAATCCAGAATGGAAGTGGGAGCACATTACCATGGATTTCGTTACTGGTCTTCCTAAGGTTTCTCAAGGCATAGATGCAATTTGGGTCATTATTGATAGATTGACCAAGTCTGCTCATTTCATATCTATACGAGAAACTTATACACTTAAACATCTTGCTCGTATGTACATAAGCGAGATTGTAAGACTGCATGGTATGCCAGTATCCATAGTTTCTGATCGAGACCCAAGATTCACTTCACGATTTTGGGTTAGTTTGCAAAAAGCTATGGGCACGAATTTATGATTTAGTTTGGCATATCACCCTCAAACGGACGGACAGTCAGAGAGGACTATTCAAACTCTTGAGGATCTATTAAGACTCTGTGTCCTTGACTTCAAAGGAAGTTGGGACAAGTTCTTGCCATTGGTGGAATTTTCCTACAACAACAGTTATCAAGCTTGGCATGGCTCCATTTGAGGCGTTGTATGGGCACAAGTGTCGTTCTCAAGTATGCTGGGATGAGGTGGGTGAAGCAACGTTGTTGGGACCAGAATTGGTACGTATGACTACAGAAAATATTCAAATGATCCGGCAACGTATAAAGACCTCACAAGATCGACAAAAGAGTTATGCTGATCTTCATCGAAAAGACGTGGAATTCAATGTTGGAGAGCATGTGTTGTTACGTGTGGCACCATGGAAAGGAGTTACGAGATTTGGAAAGAGATTAAAGCTCAATCCTTGATTCATTGGCCCATTTGAAATCCTTGACTGAGTAGGAACTGTGGTCTATAGACTCGCTTTACCGCCAAGTATGTCTCGTGTTCATAACGTTTTTCACATATCTATGTTACATAAATATTTGAAAGACCCGAACCACATTATTGAGTTAGAACCGAACGAAATAGCGAAGATTTAACGTATGAAGAGGTACCTGTTAAAATCTTGGATAAGAAGGGGCTTGTTCTACGCTCCAAGGTTATACCTCAAGTCAAAATTTTGTGGAGAAACCGCGATGTTGAGGAAATGACCTAGAAGTTAGAATCTGAAATGAAATCATGGTATCCTCACCTCTTCGTCATACCAGGTATGTACCCTAATTTCGAGAGCAAAATTTCATAAGAAGGGGAGGTTGTAAGACCCCAACTTTTATGAATAAAGATGAATTTTCTATAAATATCATTTTTGAATATTAAGGAGTGAATTTGATATAATATTATAGTTGTGGGTATAATTTATAAATTTTGCAAAGTACGCAAGTTGTTATATTATATTTGATTGGTCGGGGAAAATTCGTTTTAACGGGAAATATTCGTACGACGGCACAATCATTGGTGGACCCCATAGTGGAATTATTGTCGGAGTTAGAAAATGACAGAAATATCTTTTTATAAAAGTAACGGCGGAAGTTTTACCGTCAACTATTGAAATACCCGGTGATGAAAAGTACAGTAATACGTGTGGTTGCATAATAGCACACGGTATTGATTATTGATGCATACGTGAAATGTCACTCAGTTTTACTCAATTATTGCTACAGTAATTGCTGCATAGTATCTCACGTTATTTGATTCAATTATTGTCAATATTTTATATATTATTAAATCAATAATTGAGATGACAAGTTATTCTAATTATTATATGCATAATTAACAATGTCTAGAAAGTTCTGTCGAGGAAAGAGGTTTGTTCACCTAATTACGCGCCAATAGGGAGAAATCCTTATTGGAAAGCCCCCTCTTTCTTGGGAACGATCTGGTTGTTAATATTACGAGTTATAATAATATGAATAAACGTTGTTAAAAATATTGAGGGGATTTTTACGAAGTATTTATATGGACCTACATTTACCCACTTTTCAAAATAATCGGTAAAAAATTATTCAGTATATATATAATATGGTAGGACCCACCTGTGATGGTGACTTGTTGGTGGAAGGGACCCACGTGGGGCCCACGTTGGAAGAAAAAAATGAGCGGGGGGGGGGAATCTTGCAAAAATTATCACGGAGGGGGGATTTTTTCAATGGAACATGTGTTTATATAAATATATATACGTATTATATTTTTGTTTTTGTTTTACTTGAGGATTTCTTAGAAAAATTTCGTAGCCCGTGATATTTGTAAGACGTCTGTGAATAATTTTTAAAAACAACTGTGCGTCTGTGAATTTATTTTCTAAATAGTATCCTTCCATTTCTCCTATAAATAGGATGCTTAGTTAGAATTGAAAATCACACCAAAATCAGAGAATTCTTCTTCTATAATCTTGAGTGTATTTCTTTAGAGTTTTAAGAAGCTTTGAGAGTAGAGAACAGTATAAGTTTTCTTCAAGAATATCCCCGCTATACCAGTTGGAATACTCTTCTTTTCAAGGTAAGGGATGCTATTTTTGTTCACTATTCACTTGAAATAATATTTTCTTCCATACTCTGTAGTATGTAAGTAATATTATTTCATTTCAGATTTCGAATTCTATACTCGTTTTGTTAAAATTTTGGCTTCTATACTCCATGAAATTAGTAGAATATCCTTGATATTTGCGCTTCATCCAGTATTTTTTCATGAAAATATTATTCTGAGCATTCTTGATAAGTTTTAACTTTTTCATGTCGGGGTACTATTCACGGGGTTACTATTCCTGAAGTTACTATTCACGGATACTATTCACTCGATTACTATTCCCCCGGGGTACTATTCATGATAAAAGTTGATTCGTTTTCGGTCCAAATTATTTGTGGTACAATATTATTCTTGAATTTTACTCCACAAAGCATTATCATGTTGACAATTTAGACGTTATTGATTTCTGGATAAATTAAATTATAAATCTTTAAAAATTTATCCTTGAACTTATTTTATTGAATTCTTATATCATTGTCATCATCCTCATGTTTATATTATGTTGAAAGTCATTTGTGGCCTGTAGTGCATATATGGACTTGGTATGATTATGACCAGGGATTATTCGGGATAATCATGAGCATAATGTTACAAATGATGTAGTAAAAGTCCTCATTGGCCCGTAGTGCATTGATGGACAGTTGTTGACATGATCATGATCATTGATGAATACACGAATATCCGTGGCTCGTAGTGCATGGATAATTTGTGGTCGTGATACTAAAGAATATCCTTGGCCATAGTGCAGGGGTGATTCGATGATGTGAATTATTTTTTAAGCTGAGTCTCAGCGATAAAAGTGATGAAAAACCTTTTAAATCATAGAAGATAATAGATTTTATGCTCTACTTGACTCTTCTAATGGATTGCTTGTTCCGTTGCAGTTAAACTTGATGTTTGTTATATTTTATCAGTTTAACACTGTTGAAGGCTAACGATAAATTATTCTGCATTATGTTAGTCATAATATTTCTTACTGGGCAAGTTGAGCTCACCCTTTTGATTTCATTGTTCTTTTCAGGAAATGAGAACGTAGCCGGGACTAGTCGGGGAACGGAGTGACGGTCCAGATGATAGAATTAGTAGTCCTCACTATTCTATGAAATAGTGTGATAATAAATGTATTGAGGACTCTATTTAGGTTGAATACTGTTTAGAAGACAATATTCGTATTAAAACTCTCAGTTTATGTTTTGTCGTATTTTATACGACAGTTGTATTATTAAGTTGTATTTGAATTTTGTACCATGTATTTGGCGACTCAAGATGGGTGATGTATACCTATTTTGGGGGCCTCACACTTTAGGCATAATGACGTAAAACATATATAGTTACATATATTAAGGTTGTAGACACATACCTTTTGTAGCTTAAAAATCCTTGCTAGAACTTGAAATCCACAACACCTTTCTCCTCTAAATTCTCTCTCAAAATTCTCTGAAAACCTTTCTTTGTTTTTTTTTCTCTGTAACTTCTTCTTAGGCTTAGGTTTAGACCAAATAGATTATACGTAAACTAAAAAGATAAAACCAACGCACACCCTTTTTTAAACGTTTAAAAAAACTGACATCTACTAATTCCCCTTAATAAATTCATCAGTTACCAAGAATTATATATATATTATTTATATTTTATTTATTTTATTTATTTTATTTATATTATTATAATTCAAAAATCAAAAGAAATCCAAAATACATAAGGCTTCATTTGCCAAAACTCTTTAAAATTTAAAGACTTTAAGCCTTGTTTGGCAAAACTAAGTTAAACCCTTTTAACTTATTTTTATAACTCCTTTATAATATAGTTATTTGTCACACTTTATTTAATTAAGTTTTAATACTTAATTTAATTAATTCTAATAACAATTTATTAGATTAATTCACCCCATAAATCAATAAAACATAATTATAATTTTTTTATAATTATAATTTTATTTAATCAACTAACACATCAAATTAAGATATTATTATAATAATTCATTTAATCATTACAAACTCTCTAACTTAATTATTAAATTAAATTATAATACTATCTCATAATACTAACTTCCTTAATTATTTATTTAGCAAATAATTAATCAAATCAAATCAAATTAATTAATATTTATTCAACGATAAATACATCCATTAAATATTTATATAATCCAATAAATATTTAAAATTACAATTAAAATTATGGTGTAAGACCCCGAATTTTATGAAATGAAAGTATTCAATTTTTTTATAATTGTTATTCTATTTATTAAATAGTTAAATTGATAAAAGGTTAAAGTTAAGGGTGATATTTGAAATTTTGCAAAGTAAGCAAGTTGATATAAAATATTCGTTGTGTCAGGGAATATTCGATTGGTCGGGGAATATTCGTTTTAGCAGGGAATATTCGTACGACGACACAATCATTGGTGGACCCCACAACAGAAGTATTGTCGTAGATAGAAAACGACATAAATATCTTTTCATAAAAATAATGGCGAAAGTTTTACCGTTAAACTGTTGAACTACCCGGTGGTAAAAGTACAATAATACACGTGGTTGCATAGTAGCACATGGTATTGATTATTGATGCTTACGTAAGAAGCCTCTCAGTTTACTCAATTATTGCTACAGTAATTGTTGCATATTATCTCACGTTATTTGATTCAATTATTGTCACAGTATCATCTGCATAATATTTTATATTATTAAATCAATAATTGAGACAACAAAGTTATTCATATTATTATTTGCAATATTGACAATGTCTAGAAAGTTCTGTCGAGGAGAGGTTTGGTCACCTAATTGCGCGCCAATAGGGATAAATCCTTATTGGAAAGCCCCCTCTTTCATGGGAACGATCTGGTTGTTAAATATTGTGAGTTATAATATTAGTGATGAATAATTGTTGAAGTATTAAGGAATATGTTTATTGAAGATAAGTGTATTACAAAAGTTAGAGGCGAATAATGCAAACTTGGAAAACTTTAGGGGTACCAAAGTGTAATAAGTTAAATCAATCTGGACCATTGATGGTGGTTTTAATAGTTAATCAATCTGGACCATTGATGGTGGTTTTAAAAGTAATCAATCTGGACCGTCGGTGGTGGTTTTAAAAGTAAATCAATCTGGACTATCGGTTATGGTTTTAATAGTGATCAATCTGGACCGTCCGTTCTAATAATGAATCAATCTGGACCGTTCGTGAATTAGTTACTATTTAGTCCATTCTCCTATAAATAGAAGCTTAATTCTTCTTTCATTCTCACCAATTCACTAAGATTCACAAGAGACACTATAGAGAGAGAAACTATAGAGAGCAAGCAAAAGAGTAATATGCTACTTCACTTTTGCAGTATCCAGCTTTCTACTAAGGTAAGTGGTATTATTTCTTTCGTATTCTTAAGGAATACTATTTTTTTGTATTCATCCTTTAATATGTCGGAATAACTTTGTCACGCGGATTACGTGCGTATTAGTATGACGGTGAAAATCCATTTGCGCTTTAAGTATGTTATTTCTTTTCATATTCTTAAATCTAAACTTACTATGGTAAGTATTGCTTCTATAATCCTTGAAATTAGTGGAATATCCTTGAGTTTTGCACTTCATCCAGTATCGTTTCTTTGGAATATTGATATGAACTTTCTTATTAAATATCAATATTTTCACCTGGGGTACTATTCACGGGTTACTATTCACCCGGTTACTATTCACTATAATATTATTCACTCGGGTATTTAGGACACTTTTCATGTCGGGATACTATTCACGAGTTACTATTCATGGGTTACTATTCACTATAATATTATTCACTCGGGTATTTGGGGTACTTTTCATGTCGGGTTACTATTCACGAAGTACTATTCATGGGGTACTATTCACCTGGTTACTATTCACCCGAAAAATTAATTTCTTTTCTGTCCAAAATATTTTTGATACATGGATATTATTCTTGAATTTTACTCCACAAAGCAGTATCATGTTGACAATTTGGACATTATTGAATACTGGATAAATTAAATTATGAATCTTTAAAATTTATCCTTTTCTTTCATTTAATTAAATGCTTATATCATTGTCATCATCCTCATGCCTATATTTTGATGAAAGTCATCTTTGTCTTACGTGCATAGATGGACAGTTGATTGATATGATTATGCCCGGGGATTATTCGGTTTAATCATGATCATTGATGATTACATGAATATCCTGGGCCCGTAGAGCAGAGATGATTAGATGATGTGGTTTATTTATTAAGCTGAGTCTCAGCGATAAAGTTGATGAAAACCTTTTTAAATCATAGAAGATAGTAGATATCATGCTCTACTTGACTCTTCTATTGGATTACTTATTTCGCTGCAGTTAAACTTGTTGTCGATTATATTCTATCAGTTTAACATTGTTGAAGGCTAATGATAACTTATTCTGCATTATCTTAGTCATAATATTTCTTATTGGGCTAGTTAAGCTCACCCTTTTACTTCCACTGTTCTCTTCAGGAAATGAGAACGTAGCCGAAACTAGTCGGGGAATGGAGTGATGGCCCGAGATGGTGTTATATTAGTCCTCACTATTTTATAAAATAGTGTGACAATAAATATAATAAGGACTCCATTTGAGTTTGGATATTGTCTAGAAGACAATATTCATGTAAAAACTCTCAGCTCATGTTGTATAATTAAGTTTGTATTTGTATTCAGTACCATGTATTTGGCAACCCAAGATGGGTGATGTATACCTATTTTGGGGGCGTCACATCTGGATTGTTACAGCATTCCCTCCTTACAAGGATTTTGTCCCCAGAATCACAACTCAAACAAATCATTCATCACATTATTCCCTACTTATAAAGATTTTGTCCCCAGAATCGAAGACACATATTAAACAAATAACTCAGGGTAATCTTTCATCATTTTATCTTCGAGTTCCCACGTAGCTTCTTCAACATTGTGGTTCCTCAATATCACCTTCACAGAAGGTATCACTTTATTCTTGAGCACTTGTTCTTTCCTGTTAACTATCTGATTAAGAATCTCTTCATAGGACAAGTCTTAATCGAACTACAACGGTTCGTACTCGATCACGTGCTTGTAATCGGGTTTATAAGGTCGTAACACCGAAATGTGAAAAACATTGTGAACGTTTTCCAACTCTGGAGGTAGAGCTACCTCGTAAGTTACTTCTCCAACTCTTCGCAGCACTTCGAAGGGTCCAATAAACCTCGGGCTTAGCTTTTCCTTTTTATCGAAACGAATTTTCCCCTTCTAAGGAGAAACTTTTAGGAATACGTAATTTCCTACGTCGAATGTACGATTTTGTCTGTGTTGATCAGTATACTTCTTCTGTCTATCTTGAGCAGCTACCAATCTTGTCCTGATGAGTTTGATAACCTCAACAGTTTGTTGTACCAGTTCTGGTCCTAGCAGTTGTCGTTCACCGACTTCATCCCAGAACAGTGGAGTTCTACACTTTCTGTCGTATAATGCTTCGTAAGGCGGCATGCCGATGCTCGCGTGGTAATTGTTGTTGTAGACGAATTCCACCAATGGTAAATGTTCTTCCCAGCTCCCTTTGAAATCCATGATGCGTGCCCTAAGCATATCTTCCAATGTCTGGATTGTTCATTCGCTTTGGCCATCTGTTTGCGGATGGTATACCGTACTCATTCGCAACTATGTTCCTATACATTCTTGTAGTCTCTTCCAAAAGTTTTACGTAAATCGCGAATCTCTATCTGACACAATTAACACTGGCACTCCATGTCTCGAAACGATCTCTTTAACGTATAATCTTGCCAACTGATCAAGATTGATCCTAATCTTGATTGGCAAAAAGTATGCTGATTTTGTCAGTCTGTCCACTATCACCGAAATTGCATCGCATCCTCTCTGAGTAGTTGGAAGACCCACCACATAATCCATTGTGATGTGTTCCCACTTCCATTCTAGTATTTCCAACGGTTAAAGTAATCCGCTTGGTCTTTGATGTTTGGCCTTGACTCTTTGACATGTCAAGCATTTTTGCGACACATTCTGCAACATCTCTTTTCATGTTTAGCCACCAAAAATGTCGTCATAAATCTTGATACATCTTCGTGTGTCCCGGGTGTACCAAATATCTTGAGTTATGAGCTTCGGAAAATATTTCGCCTTTAATATCTGGTACTGCTGGAACCCAAATTCTTCCCTCGAACCTTAGTAAACCTTCGTTATCGATATTGTATTTCGCATCACTACCCTCAACCACTTTCTCTTTGATTTTCCCACATTCTTCATCTTGTAGTTGAGCATTCTTCACCTTGTCCACTAAAGTTGGGCCAACTTCTATCAGGAATAGTCGTTCATCGGATTCTTTTGGAAATTTTATTGCCAACTCTAACTTTGTCATTGCTGAAATAAGATCCTCCTGCGTGGTTATCAGCATCAACTTTTCCCGACCTTTTCTGCTCAAAGCATCTGCAACCACATTTGCTTTTCCTGGATGATAAAAGATCTCACAATCGTAATCTTTTATCAATTCCATCCATCTTCTTTGACGTATGTTCAGGTCCTTCTGAGTGAAAATATACTTCAGACTTTTATGGTCTGTGTAAATCTCACATTTCTTGGAAAAATCTTGAATAAATCATCTATAATAACTGGCCAGTCCCAAGAAATTCCTCACCTCCGAAGGTGTTCTTGGTTGTTCCCAATTAATTACAGTACTTTTGATGGATCCACTGAAATCCCATCTTTGTCAATCACATGACCCAAAAATTGTACACGATCTAACCAAAATTCACACTTAGAGAATTTCGCGTACAACTTTTTCTTTCTTAGTGTATCCAACGTCAAACGTAAATGTTCCACGTGTTCTTCTTGAGTTTTAGAGTACACCAAGATGTCGTCGATGAATACCACCACAAACTTGTCTAAAAATGGTTTAAACACCTTGTTCATCAAATCCATGAATGCAGCAGGGGCATTGGTCAAACAAAAAGACATCACCAGAAACACGTAATGTCCATACCGAGTTCTGAATGTCGTTCTAGGTATATCCTCCTTCCTTACTTTCAATTGGTGATACCCACTTCTCAAATTTATTTTCGATAAGTATTTAGCACCCTTCAACTGATCAAACAAGTCATCTATTCTTGACAACGGATATTAATTCTTAATAGTGACTTTGTTTAATTCCCTATAATCAATGCAAAGACGCATTGACCCATCCTTCTTCTTCACGAATAACATTGGCGCTCCCCACGGTGATACGCTTGGATGAATATACTTCTTGTCTAGCAGCTCTTGCAGTTGTACCATCAGTTCCTTCATCTCCACCGGAGCCATTCTGTACGGGGCCTTCGATATCGGTGTTGTTCCTAGCGCTAAGTTAATCATGAACTCAATCTCTTTGTCAGGCAGAAGTCCTGGAAAATCCTTCGGAAACGCATCTACGAATTCCCTAACCACTGGTATCTCTTCCACTTTCACACCCTTCTTCTAAGTATCGACTATGTAAGCTAAATAACCCACACAACCTTGACTCAACAACTTCTTGGCCTTCATAATCATCAAACATTTCATTTGTCTAGGTGATTTGCTACCATAGAAAACTACCTTTGACGGAGTCATAAGGTTTACACATTTCTTTTGGAAATCAATTATTGCTCCATAATTGAACAACCAATCCATTCTCAAAATTACATCAAACTCTCCAAGTCTAATCGGGATTAAATCTATCATCATGACATTCCCCTTAATGTTCACCCTACAGTTCTTGTATACGAACCTAACAGGGATTACTTCCTTATTCGCAATTTCTATGTTTAAAGGGAAATTCAATTCTTCACTAGGCAATCCTAATCTCTTAGCAAATTCATCAGATATAAACGAGCAAGTAGCACCCGAATCAAATAATATATAAGCATCAATATCATTGATTGGGATAATACCTGACACCACATCCTTTGATTACACAGCATCTTGCACAGTTATGTTGAAGGTTCTGGCTGTGGGTTTGTTTGATGTCGTTGGTCCAACAATGGCCCATGTACCTCCACTGCTACCTCCCTTGCTTCATGTTGTCTCTCCAGCCTTCTTCTTAGGGCATTCACGGGCAAAGTGATCCTTAGATCCGCATGTGAAGCACACGTTCTTCTTGGGTTGAATGTAATTTGGGGCGATGTTACCCTCCTGGACACAATTAAAGCATACTCGTTTCCCTATTAAGTACACACCCTTGTGAAACTTTTCGCATGTAGCACATGCTTCAAACTTCTTATTTTTTCGGTTACCCTGCTGATTTCCAGCGCCCATATTTCCATTCCATTTTCTCTTCAGATTGTTGTTGTCGTTTCCACTACTACAACCTCCATTATTAATGTCCACTTCATTCTTCTTCTTTTTCTGTTCTTGATTGAACTTTGTTACAGCCTCGCCTCCACCTTCAGCGAGAATTGCCTTCTCCATTACCGCTGCGAATGTCTTCAGCTGGAACAGAGAGACCCTACTATACAACTAGGGCTTCAGTCCCTGTTCAAACCTCTTCGCCTTGCGTTCGTCTGTGCCGACTTGATATGGCGCAAACCTCGCCAACTCGTTGAATTTCACGACATACTCAGACACTGTCATCGTTCCCTGCTTCAGTTCTAAAAACTGCACTTCTAGCTGACTCTTCAAACTCTCTGGGAAATAGGTCTTGAAGAATATCTCCTTAAACCTATCCCAAGTCATTACCCCTTGTCCTTCTCGCGTTTCATTAGCCTTCCACCAATAACTAGCATCTGCTTTCAACATAAATGTTGTAAAAGCAGTCTTCTGATCCTCCCCTACTCTAGCAACATCGAAAACTTTCTCTATCTCCATGATCCAGGTATGTGCCTCGACTGGATTCATGGACCCACGGAATTCTGGTGGTCCAACCGCCTTGAAATCCTTAAATGTTGCACCTTAATTCTAAGGTTGATTCTGCAATGCTCCCGTTAGTAACGTCACTAGATGTTGAACGAGGTTAGCATCAACATTGTCGTTATTGCCAATTCCCTCAGTGGTTCTCTGTCTTGGTTGACGTCTTGGAGGCATTTTCTGTTAAAAATATACTCATTAGATTATTACTCAACTTCTTTAAGTATTTTCTACTTAACTTGCCTCAATAAAAGAAATCATCACATAACATATAACACTTTGAATAAAATAAAATTATAACTTTTATTCATTCATAATCTTTTTGAAAAACATAAGAACAATAGCATCACTGCTATTTACATTACTTTCCTGAACTACCAAAGTTTCAGGAAAACATCATCATATCCCATAGGTTACATAATACTTGCGATTTACAAATTATTTAACTTTTTTATTAATCGCATAACAGATACATTCCCTACGATGTCCTACTAAGATTGTGTAGCCTTACGACGCTCTTCTTACATAATCCAAAACATTGTTCTGCGATCTAATATGTAGGATGGAAGCGTCTCAAACTGAATCGGATAACCCATGACCCGATCTTGAGCTCGATTAATCACGGTGTTGAATACGTTATTCATCTCCTCCATCTTCATCCACTTTACTTGTGTGTCTCTTGCTGTTATCCCGACTCGTTGAAAAGCTTCCTCGTACGCATCTTCGGCTCTTGACGTCTTAGTAGATTCTTCATGCAGCTTTTTCTTCAGTTCTGTGATCTCCTCGATCAGTTGTTCATTCACTCCTTCAGTGTGTACTAGCTTCTCTTCGACATTAGTCAGTCGTTCATCACGATCCTGGATTTCGTCGTCCTTCTGTGCCATCGATGTCTGTTGTTCAGCTACTATCTCTTGTAACTCCTCGACGGTATCCTAAAATTCCACATTGCGGTCGTAGACTTCATCGTACATACGAGCGGTGATCGAGTTCAGTAAAATCTCTTCCTCCTCGACCTCGTCATCCTTATTCTCTTGTGGCAGCTCAACGGGATCCTCCTCATCCGTTTCTACATCAACATCCCCATCTTCAACCACTGTGACCAACTGGGCTGATTCCCGTGGCAGTAGTTGTTCCCAAACCACCTGAATGTCACGAGGCTCCTCCTCTCTAGGCATCTGAGGTCCTTCCTCCCTAACCTGACTGGATTCTCCGACATTAGTCATCCTGACAATAAAAATTTGAAGTTTTAATTATTAATCATTACTACTCGACACTCACGAGCACATAAGTTGTAATCACATAAACACATAAGTGTTTTATTACTTCTTCCTTAAAACTCGATAAGAGTTTATCACCACCTAAGGCTTACTTCCTAAGGCTTTTCCCCACCTAAGGTTTATAACCTAAAGCTTTGATACCAACTTGTGACACCCCCAAATCCTCTTACTTGATTCCCTTAGGATTTGGTGTTCACTTTATTAAAACATTTACATCTAACTACCCAATCATAATAAAATTGAATAATAAACCTTCCCATTAAGGGATTACATTAATAAAAATCTCCTAGGTTTTCTAACCTTTAAATACAATCATTCAAATGCGGAATAAAATTAAATATCTTCATTACAATAATTCGAACAAAGTCTGATAATAAAATATCAACATGATTACAAGTCTTCAATACTTGTTCATCTTTCCCTTTCCCTTACTGGTGCTAGGTACATCGACCTTCTCAATTTTAGCTGTAAGGTTATATAAGCAAGAATGAGCAAACAAAGCTCACTTGAAATAATAATGAATAAAATCTTTACAACAACTGCCAAATAATAGGCTCAATAGAACTGAACAATATGTTCTATCAACATTCTGAAATATATTGAGGGTCCTAAGACCACGAACCATGTCCATAGTTATAAGTAATCTTTCAACTTAAACTTTAACAATCATAAGACTATAGGGACTCCTCGTACTTAGGGGGATCAGCCCTTCGTACAATGTATTGTGCACAACCATTTCAACGCTAAGCGTAAACCCCTAATAATAGGGTTGTTCATCTCAGTATTTAGAGTACAAGTCCACACCAACGTAAGTTTGGTTTGGATACGTTTCCCGGGAAATTTATAATTCAACGGTCATTAACTAAGGATTAGTTGAATAAAAAGGTAATAACTCTATGTTACAGAATAAACCATAATTGAATCAACATTGTATACTAAGTTCATGCTTTAGGAATAATCTAATAGCATAAAGATTGAATAATATACCATACCTTGCTTTGAACAACATTAAGCTAAGGTTAAAATCTTAGAATTGAATATTAAGCATGCATAATAAGTAATAACTTGAACGATAAAACTTGTTCATCAGAATGAAGATTATTGCATGCTAAAATAACAAGTTTAGGTTCAGAAAAACTTGCACAATGTAATAACAGAACTAACTCAATGAAAGTGTGGAGATAGAAAACTTGCATAATGTAATCTAACTAGAAACAATAACTTGCTCAACGAAACAAGTTAAAACAAGAATAATTTCCTCAATATAATCGAGATATAATAAGTAAACTTGCAAAAATTGTAAATAAACTAGCTCAACGAAAGTGTGGAGATAGAAAACTTGAAAAATCGTAAATAAACTAGCTCAACAGAAGTGTGGAGATACAAAACTTGCCTTGCTTGTAGGCTAAACCATAACAATTCAATTCACAATATCCTATACACATATCATTAGGTACAATTAGTCATTACAAATACTCTATAAGTATCTATTTCATGTATGGTCTGATTGTTAACCACAAAGTCAAATTACATCCATTAAAATAATAACAAAACTTGTTAGGTGTTAATAACATGCTTGTTCTTAGCACTATAATACCATAATAACAAAATTACATGTTACACAATCATCATATTGCATTACATTAACAATTACAAACTTTTGTGCAAGACAAAAGTCATTCCTAGACCTATTACTTAACCTAACCGGCACATGCAAGAAGAAGCTACCAAGACGAGACCTAATTCATTGACCGTTGCGTTCATGTATGAAAATCAAGCTTCACTCGACTTTGGTATTTGGCGCCGAAAATTAGAGCTAGGGCGTGCGATTTTGTGCTGAGGCAATCAAACTTAAGAACCCAACCCGAAGAACAGAACAACTAAATTCTAGACTAATTAATATTGCTAACATCTAAATTAAGACGTATAATTTACACAAATTACTCTTAACCATTTACTCATCATACATATACTAATTTAAAGCAATTAAACATCAATATCAAAAAACTTAAATCTTTGAAACCATAGTTTAAAACCCAAAACTCCATTGTTGACATTTGTTAAACACAATGAATACTGTAATCACTGTTATAAACCAATTTGATTTATTCTAACTATACTCTCATTAATTCTTACCCAATTAACATAATCACAGTTGAATTTCACAATTAGCTAACAACAATTTACTAATTTTGATATTCCTACAAACCACGCTCATGCATATATTCACTGTAAAAACTAATTCCCTTCCTTTAACACGTAATTAGCATACAATCAGCATACAGTCATATATATATATATATATATATATATATATATATATACACACACACACACACATAACTTATTATCAAGCATAAAGGAACTTGGATTACAGAATATTTTGTAAACACTTTATACTTCAGTGAAGGACACAGAAACTTTAGGCATAATGACGACTTTTAACATTTTTTTATAACTCCTTTATAATATAGTTATTTGTCACACTTTATTTAATTAAGTTTTAATACTTAATTTAATTAATTCTAATAACAATTTATTAGATTAATTCACCCCATAAATCAATACAACATAATTATAATTTTCTTTATAATTATAATTTTATTTAATCAACTAACACATCAAATTAAAATATTATTATAATAATTCATTTAATCATTACAAACTCTCTAACTTAATTATTAAATTAAATTAGAATACTATCTCATAATACTAACTTCCTTAATTATTTATTTAACAAATAATTAACTAAATCAAATCAAATCAATTAATATTTATTCAACGATAAACACATCCATTAAATATTTATATAATGCAATAAATATTTAAAATTATAATTAAAATTCTGAATTGTTACATACATAATTTGTTTGCTCTTAAAAAGAGGATGATTGATCTCATAATCATTTGTCTGGAGACACTAAAGCAAGTATGTAGGTGCTTAATGGAGAATAAGTTCACTGAACGTGGCTTGCTAATGGAATACCTAATAGAGTTTTACTTGATTGTCAATAGGAATTCTTTAAATGATAAGTACTATTGATCCTTAGTGTTGAGATCATTATAGTATCTTGTTGAATGATCAACAAAGAATCGATCGCTTCTAGTAAAAGAATAGAATGGCGTATGTGATTCGATAAATGACAACTCATTAATCTTTGGCCAAGGATTAGAAAAGAGTTTCTATTTTACATTATTTGGAGTTGTGCATTTAAGAATCGAAATACATAGAATTAAATAAAATAAGACTTGACAATAATTTCATGTCTTATATTTAATTGGAACGTTGTATGGTGGAATGATTGAATTGTACTGTAACTGTTGTCGTTGATCACTAAGGAGGGTAATCCATATTGTAGAACAAATGTTATTTATTTAAATAAATTAATAGATTAATTTATTTATTTAAATAAGATTAGAATTTTTCTAATTGATTTATTCACAACCGGTTTAATATGGAGAACCTAAAGGGTCATACCATAAAAGAAAAAATATTTATTTAAGAAATAAATGGCATAATCTGTGACACCCCCAAAATAGGTATACAACACCCATTCTGAGTCGCCAAATACATGGTACAGAAAGCAAACTATAACTTCAATAATATAATTGTCGTGCAAAATACGACAACACATATTGTGAGTTTAAATACAAATATTATCTTTTAGACAATATCCACACTCAAATAAGTCCTCATTACAATTATTCAAACACTATTTTTCAGAAATAGTGAAGACTACTAAAACATCTTTCTAGAACCATCACTCCATACCCCGAGTAGATCCTACTATGTTCTCACCTCCTGAGAAGAAAAATGGAACAAAAAGGAAAAGGGTGAGCTCAACTAGCCCAGTAAAGAATATTATGACTAAGATAATATACAACAATTTATCATTAGTCTTCAATAGGGAAAAATCTGATAAAATATAATAGACAACAAGTTTTAGATCAACAACTGCAGCAGAAACATTAATCCATTAGAAGAGTCAATTAGAGAAAGAATTCCACTATCTTCTAAGATTTAAAAGTCCATCATCAATATTTTATCTCTGTAACAACAATCAATATACATCTTTAATCAAATATTCATCTTTGCACTACAGACCAAAAATATTCATTTGTATCACCAGTTGGTCATGTTCATCTCAACACCTATTCATCTTTGCACTACGGGCCAAAGATATTCATTAGGTAATCATTCATCTTTGCACTACAGGCCAAAGATATTCAGTAATATCATCATTTAGGACTGAGGATGATGAAAATATTTTAAAGGAACGAATCCAGTGAAACAAAATAACAAATATTAGAGATTCAGATTATGCTTTTATCCAAGATCAATAATACTCCATAATAACCAATTTTGAAGAAAAATTCAAGAATAAAGATCAAAATATGGATACAATCAAAGATAGCAACCATAATAGACATTTTGGACAAAAAGGAGAAAATTTCATTTTTCGGTGAATAGTGTTGTATTCGTGAATTGTGCCGTATACGTGAATAGTAACCCCGACACAAAAAGTTCCAAATTTGATAAAAAAATTAAAACCAATATTTAAGCATAATGATATTGAAGAAAATAATATCATTTAAGAAAAAATAACATCCCTTACCTCAAACGAATAGTACTTCTGATCGGAATATCGGATATGAGGCTGAATGAAACTTGTGCTGAATAGCAACTCTCAAAGTATCAAAATACTCACAAAATACGCTCAATAATATAGAGAGAGAAAGAGAGAAAACTTGTTTCTGGTGTGATTTTCAATTCTAACTTAGCCCTCTAATTATAGAAAAATGTTAGCACTTTTAAGCAGACTTGACCTGCAACCTGATGGCTTTACCTGCTACTATTTCCACCCACCACATTTGAATAAAAATTCCAGCACATTTCTCACCAACCAAAAGTGGGCCCACCAATTCTAGAATTTTCCACCAAAATGATAAATTCCAAAACTTCAACAATTTCTGAATCAGTCACCTCTTAAAATTCATAATAAATCATACGTTCATTTTTAACGGTTCAAAATTTGTGGACATATACTCAACTTATATATGTATAACATATCCAAAAATTACAACGATCCAACTATTTGATTAAAAAATATAACTCACGCAATATATCTCAAAACACTAGTTTAATTTTTAATACCTCCATTCCGACAAAAAATACCGATAAAACACCTCAACATTAACTCCTTCATTTTTAACCACAATAAATATATCCAACATTTATATCCACATAAAATAAATATTTCCTTATCATATGAATCAATAATTAATTATTCACAAATAATATTACAGAATCACATTTATAACAACTAGGCCATTCCTAGGAAAGAGGGGGCTTTCCAATAAGAATTTTTCCTTACTGGCGCGCAATTAGGTGACCAAACCTCTCCTCGATGTAACTTTCTAGACATTGCCAATAATGCTATCTAATAATATTATTTAAATAATATGAATTATTGATCCGATAATGGGAAATCATGCAGTTGACAATTATTGAAACAATAATAATATAAAATATCAACGCAAAGAATTATTGAATCAATAAAATAAAATATTGAACAAGAATCACTTGTAATAATTATCGAGTAGTGCCTTCTTACATAAGGATCAATAATTCATCAATATCAGGTAATACCGCAGCTATAATGGCAACCACGCCAGACATCAGATTTTAACCAATAGGTATTCCAACAAAGGTTAATTGTGAATAATTACGCCGTTATTTATAAAACTCAAACTTTGTCATTTTCTTCATCCGACAGCTTATCCGTTATGGGGCCCACAAATGGATCATGCACGTCGCATTTAATATTCCCGACGTAAATAATATTCCACGACCAAACGAATATTCCGCGACACAATGAATATTTTATAACCACTTGCTTATTTTGCAAAATGTGCACATTTCACCCATAACCAAAACATTATATAAACTTAACACCTTATTAATTTAGAATAATGAATAGAGAAAAATTTAATTTTATTTATAATAAGTTGGGGTCTTACAACCTACCCTCCTTATAAAATTTCGTCCTCGAAATTGACGTTCGTACCTGGTGTATCGAAAAGGTGAGGGTACCTCGCTTTCATTTCTGATTCCAACTCCCAGGTCATTTCTTCAATAGCATGGTTCCTCCACAAAACCTTAACTTGTGATATCACCTTGGTGCATAGGACATGCTCTTTCCTATCCAAGATCTTAACAAGTACTTCTTCGTACGTTAAATCTTCGGCTATCTCGTCTAGTTCTAACGCAATAATATGGTTCGGGTCTTTCACATATTTACGAAGCAATGATATGTGAAAAACATTATGAACACGAGACATACTTGGAGGTAATGCGAGTCTATAGGCCACATTTCCTATTCGGTCAAGAATCTCAAATGGACCAACAAATCGTGGATTGAGCTTTCCTCTCTTCCCAAATCTTGTAACTCCCTTCCATGGAGGAATACGTAACAGTACATGATCTCCAATATTAAATTCCACGTCCTTTCTATGAAGATCCGAATAACTCTTTTGTCGATCCTGTGCCGTTTGTATACGTTGTCGAATCGTTTGGATCTTCTCTGTAGTTATGCTTACCAATTCTGGTCCCAACAATGTTACTTCACCCACCTCGTCCCAAAGATAATCGGAGAGAGAATGACATTTTCTTCCATACAACGCCTCAAATGGAGCCATGCCTATACTTGCTTGATAACTGTTGTTGTTATAGAGAATTCCACCAATGGTAGTACTTATCCCAACTCCCTTTGAAATCTAGGACACGAGTCTTAATAGATCTTCAAGAGTTTGAATAGTCCTCTCTCGATTTTCCGTCTGCTTAAGGATGGTATCTTCAATCAATCAGAATCCGCGTCCATAGCTTTCTCGCAAGCTAACCCAAAATCGTGAAGTGAATCTTGGGTCACGATTAGAAACTATGGATACTGGCATGCCATGCAATCTCACAATCTCATTCACGTACATACGAGCAAGACGTTCAAGGGAATAAGTTTCTCTTATAGGTAAGAAATGAGCAGACTTGGTTAATCTATCAACAATAACCCAAATCGCATCTATGCCTTGAGAAACCTTGGGAAGACCTATAACGAAATCCATGGTAATGTGTTCCCACTTCCATTTTTGGAATCTCAAGTGGTTGTAATGGACCCTTTGGCACTTGATGCTCCGCCTTTACACGTTGATAGTTTAAACACCTCGAGATAAACTCCGCGATCTCTTTCTTCATATTGTTCCACCAAAATGTATGTCGAAGATCATGATACATTTTAGTACTCCCAGGATGGATTTCAAATGGGGTGTTGTGTGCCTCCATCATGATTCTATGCTTCAAGTTAGAATCGTTAGGAACGCAAAGTCTAGAGTTGACTCAAAGTATTTCTTCTTCATCGATTCTTGCTTCTGGAATAGCACCTTCTTGCACTTTCTTCTTCATACGCATCAGCTCCATGTCCGTAGCTTGAGCAACTTTAACTTTATTGATTAAAGTCGGTTCTACGCGTATGTTTGATATCATCACGTGGGTACTTGGAGCCTTCATCTCTATCTCCATCCTTTACAAGTCATACAAAATGGACCTTTGTGTTAACAACATTGCACTCGTACTCGCATATGATCTTCTACTCAATGCGTCAGCTACCACGTTTACTTTTCCAAGATGGTATTGATGGTATGATCGTAATCTTTCAATGTATCAAGCCAACGCCAGCCGTCTGATGTGAGTTCCTTTTGGGAGAAAAAATATTTGAGGCTCTTATGATCCGTATAGATCTCCACTTTCTCCCCATACAAGTAGTGTCTCCAGATTTTTAACGCGAAAATGACTGCTGCCAACTCTAGATCATAAGTAGGATAATTCATCTCATATTCTTTGAGTTATCGTGAGGCATAGGCTATGACTTTCCCATGTTGCATGAGAACACATCCTAACCCTTTGCATGAAGCATCGCTGTATATAACAAATCCATCCGAACCAGATAGTATTGCCAGAACAGGTGCTGAAATGAGTCTCCTCTTGAGCTCTTGGAAACTCTTCTCGCAATCCTCGCTCCAATCGAATTTTGTATCTTTACGAGTCAGCTGAGTTAACGGAGTAGCGATTCGAGAAAATCCTTCCACGATCTCCGATAGTAACCACTAAGCCCGTAAAACTACGTGATTTCACCACCGACTTTTGGTTGCTCCCAACTTTGTATGGCTTCAATCGTCGCCGGGTCGACAGATACTCTATGTTTTGACACCACATGCCCAAGGAATGTTACTTCCTCAAGCCAGAACTCGCATTTCTTCAACTTGGCATATAGCTTATTTTCACGAAGCTTTTGAAGTATCAGCTTCAAATGGTGCTCATGATCTTCACGATTTTTGGAATAGATGAGGATGTTATCAATAAAGACAACAACGAACTGATCCAAATATTCCTTGAATACCCGGTTCATCATATCCATGAAAGCAGTAGGAGCATTAGTCAATCCAAAAGACATGACTAAGAATTCATAATGCCCGTACCGAGTTTTGAAGGAAGTCTTTGGAATATCCTCAGTTTTAATCTCCAGCTGATGATATCCTGAACAAAGATCTATCTTTGAAAAGAATTATGCTCCTCAGAAATCGGTCAAACAGTCATCAATGCGAGGTAGCGGATACCTATTCTTGATGGTGACATGGTTCAATTCTCTAGTAGTCAATACAAAGTCGCATACTCCCGCTTTTCTTCTTTACTTAAAATAGGAGCACCCCAAGGAGATGTACTAGGAAGAATGAAACCGATGTCTAACAATTCTCAGAGTTGGACTTTTAACTCCTCGAAGTTCAATAGGAGCCATTCGATATGGAGTTTTAGAAATGGGTTTTGTACCCGTTCAAGGTCAATAAAGAGTTCAACATCACGCTCGGGGTAGACCGGAAGTTCTTCAGAAATACATCGTGAAATTCTCTAACAACGTAAATATTATTCAAATCGACTTGTCTTTGTTCAAATCCATAACATGGGCTAAGAAAGCTTGACATCCATTTTTCAATAAACGAATAGCTTTATGGCTTGATATGACAAAGGACTAATTTTAGTGGTTTAGTTGTTTGAATTCGTATGATGAGTCAAGTTGGTTAATAATATGAAAACTAACAACCTTACGAAAACAAATCAATTTTGGCATGATGAGTAGTTAACCAATCAATTCCTAAAATCACATCAAAAGCAAGTATCTTTAAAGAGATAATATCAATAGGTAATGTGATAGTGCCAACTTGGATTAAGCAAGATTTATAAACAGTGGATGTAACAAAAGTTTCACCCAACGGAGTCTCCACTGATAAATCAAAGTCTAATTTCTTCGGAGTCAAGTTTAAACGTTGAGCACAAGTAGGAGAGATAAATGAATGGGTAGAACCGGTATCTAGTTAGGTATAAACTTCGCAAGAATTCAAGATTAGCTTACCCGTGATCACCTCGTTCAGGTTTCTCGCGTTTTGGCCAGTCATGAAAAACACTCTTCCAAGAACCGCTGATTTTGACTTATCCGGGATAGCCTTTGGAGTTACCATCCCTGCTAAACTTGGTTTTTCTATAGAATAGTCTCGAGCTATATGGCCCTCCTTTCCACAGTTATAGCATACCTTGGATTGTTGTGGGCGCTTGGTTGATATGTCCCTCTTTCCATTTGTTTGTAATAAACGATCGGTGCTCGTTCTCCTCCCCTAGAAACAGTTGATGTTTGTGCTGACGTCTTCACGTTATCATTATTGTACCTTCTCTTTTTAAAATCACCTCTCGACTCGCTCCTTCTATTATCACGGCCACGATTATCACCAGAGTTTACCGTTACCGCTTTTTTCCTGCTTTCTCCGTGGTCGGTTTTCATTGTCGATGGTCGCCGCCACCGGTAGATGACCCTAGTTTGGGTCCCTCGGTTGCACATACTCATTATCTCGCTCTAATAATTGAGCCCTATTTACAACATCCAATATAAAGAAAATTTATGAGATATAAGATATTGCAATCTCGCTTTTAGACCTCTCGAAACATCCTCGTCATTCGCTCCTCATTTTTGACCAAATGAGGTGCAAACCGGATAACTCGCAAACTTTGTCTCGTCATCGGGACACCGCCATGTTGTTTTGTTCCAAATGATAAACTCTACCTCCTTCATATGATGAATACTTTCAGGAAAGTACTTGTCATTGAATAGTTTCTGAAACGTTTCCTAAGACATGTTGAGTACGGCACGCTGGGTACGCTTCACAGACTCCCACCAGTAGTCTGCCTCACCGCGGAACATAAAGGTGGCGAATGGAACCTTCTATTCCTCCGTGCATCCCAAGACATCGAATATCTTGGTAATTTGCTTGACCCGCATTTCCGCCTTGATCGGATCTGGCTTTCTAATAAATTCTGGTGGTTCCAACTACTTGAACTGCTTGGCTGTGACAAACCGCGCGTTGCTATCACTTCCACCCATATTTTGTACACGAGTCTCCCTCGTCTGATTTTGCATGAACTGCAAAAAGCTCCTAAACATTCCATCATTCATCGCTTTGCTCTCAGTGTTGTTTACAGTGGAGGAATATTGCCTTCCTTTGTAATGCGTTCTCCTGGTTTGTGACTAAAGGTTGTTCCACGGTCTCATACACTTCATTGTTAACGTTCTCAACAGCCATTCTTAAATACTACCATAAAACAAGGGTTAATTAAACAAATTAACATATCACATAATATCCCTATATTATGACCGACCAACAAATAAGCTTAGATAGGACACACTAGCGATTGATTTACTCATCTCTCCCCTCCTAGTTCTATTCCCCGATCTCCGCCAGAGATCATATCCCTAAGCTTTGATACCAACTGTGACACCCCCCAAATAGGTATACAATACCCATTCCGAGTCACCAAATACATGGTACAGAAAGAAAACTATAACTTCAATAATACAATTTTCGTGCAAAATACGACAACACACACTATGAGTTTAAATACAAATATTGTCTTCTAGACAATATCCACACTCAAATAAGTCCTCATTGCAATTATTCAAACACTATTTTTCAGAAATAGTGAGGACTGCTAAAACATCTTTTTAGAACCATCACTCCATACCCCGACTAGATCCTGCTATGTTCTCACCTCCCGAGAAGAAAAATGGAACAAAAAGGAAAAGGGTGAGCTCAACAAGCCCAGTAAAGAATATTATGACTAAGATAATATACAACAATTTATCATTAGTCTTCAACAGGGAAAAATCGATAAAATATAATAGATAACAAGTTTTAGATCAACAACCGCAATGAAACAAACAATCCATTAGAAGAGTCAATTAGAGAAAGAATTCCACTATCTTCTAAGATTTAAAAGTCCATCATCAATATTTTATCCTCAGAATAACAATCAATATACATCTTTAATCAAATATTCATCTTTGCACTACAGGCCAAAGATATTCATTTGTATCACCAGTTGGTCATGTTTATCTCAACACCTGTTCATCTTTGCACTACGGGCCAAAGATATTCATTAGGTAATCATTCATCTTTGCACTACAGGCCAAAGATATTCAGTAATATCATCATGCAGGACTGAGGATGATGAAAAATATTTTAAAATAACAAATCTAGTGAAACAAAATAACAAATATTAGAGATTCGTATTATAGTTTATCCAAGATCAATAATACTCCATAATAACCAATTTTGAAGCAAAATTCAAGAATAAAGATCAAAACATGGATACAATCAAAGATAGTAACCATAATAGACATCTTGCACAAAAAGGAGAAAATTTCATTTTTTGGTGAATAGTGTCGTGATTCGTGAATAAATAGTCTTAGTATCGTGAATAGTAACCCCGACACAAAAAGTTCCAAATTTGATAAAAAGTTCAGACCAATATTTCGGCATAATGACATTGAAGAAAATAATATCATTTAAGAAGAAATAACATCCCTTACCTCAAACGAATAGTACTTCTGATCGGAATATCGGATATGAGGCTGAATGAAACTTGTGCTGAATAGCAACTTTCAAAGTATCAAAATAATCACAAAATACGCTCAATAATATAGAGAGGGAACGAGAGAAAACTTGTTTCTGGTGTGATTTTCAATTCTAACTTAGCCCTCTATTTATAGGAAAATGTTAGCACTTTTAAGCAAACTTGACCTGCAGCCTGATGGTTTTACTTGCTACTATTCCCACCCACCACATTTGAATAAAAATTCCAGCACATTTCTCACCAACCAAAAGTGGGGCCCACCAATTCTAAAATTTTCCACCAAAATGATAAATTCCGAAACTTCAACAATTTCTGAACAAATCATACGTTCATTTTTAACGGTTCAAAATTTGTGGACATATACTCAACTTATATATATATAACATATCCAAAAATCACAACGATCCAAAGGTCGGATTAAAAATTATAACTCACGCAATATATCTCAAAAACACTAGTTTAATTTTTAATAACTCAATTCTGACAAAAATACTGATAAAACAACTCAACATTAACTCCTTCATTTTTAACCACAATAAATTTATCCAACATTTATATCCACATAAAATAAATATTTCCTTATCATATGAATTAATAATTAATTATTCATAAATAATATTACAGAATCACATTTATGACAACCAGCTGCTCCTGTGAAAGAGGGGCTTTTCAATAAGGATTTCTCCTTCAAGCAACAAGCAATTAGGTGATCAAATCTCTCCTCGATGTAACTTTCTAGACATTGCCAATAATGCTATCTAATAATATTATTCAAATAATATGAATTATTGATCCGATAATGGGAAATATCAAAAGGATGACAATTATTGAAACAACAATAATATAAAATATCAACGCAACAATTATTGAATCAATAAAATAAAATATTGAACGAAGAATTCACCGTAAATAATTATCGAGTAGTGCCTTCTTCACGTAAGGATCAATAATTCATCAATACTGCAGCAATACCGTGTAATATCTTTAACAACCACGCCAGACATCGTATTTTAACCACCGTGTATTCCAATAGTATTAATTGAATAATAATTACGCCGTTATTTATAAAACTCAAACATTGTCGCTTTTCTTCATCCGACAATTATCCGTTATGGGGCCCACAAATGGATGCGTCGTCCGTCATTAATAATATTCCCCATGTAAATAATATTCCACGACCAAACGAATATTCCCCGACACAATGAATATTTTATAACCACTTGCTTATTTTGCAAAATTTGCACATTTCACCCATAACCAAAACATTATATCAACTTAACACCTTATTAATTTAGAATAATGAATAGAGAAAAATTCAATTTTATTTATAATAAGTTGGGGTCTTACATAATCATAATAATAAGTTAAGTGTATTTAATTTAATCTATAATGATAAAATAAATTAAATAGCTTAATATATATTATTTAATATTTTGAAAATATTAAATATAAAATAATAAGAGGACTCTTATTATTATTACTATTATTATTATTTAATTCCTAAAAGAGTTTGGGAATTAATTAATAAAAATACTCTCATATATTCCTAATAAGATTAGGAGGCTAATTAATTAAAATATTTTAATTAATTATTCCTAACAAGATTGGGAGCCTATTTAATTAAAAGAATTTAATTAATTAAAATAAAAACTCAACTCCTTAATTGTTAAGGAGGGTTGCCTACATCTATAAATAAGAGCAGTCTTATTATGGTGAGGGTTGTGGTTTTTTACAACACACGTGAATGATTTTTCCAAGAGTTGGGAGAGTACGTATTTCTATAGAGATAGAAAAACTAGGGTTTTGCCAAACACCCATCTTCTTGAATACATCTTCTTCCTTAGTGGATCACCTCTAGAGGCCAAACACTTGGGTGTCTAATATTGATCAAAGGGAGGAATCAAACCCGATGGATTCAAGTTGAACGTGAAAAGGAATTGGAGGTGAACTCATACCTGAGGAAGCTAGTTTCTATAAGGGTAAGATTCTGATCTCCATCTCTTTTCTATTGATTGATAAATTATACACAAAGTATGATCATAGTGATGGGTTTGTATGAAAATTTTAAATTCCTATTTTACCGCATTTCTGCATGGTCAGGAATATTCATTTTATCAGGGAATATTCGTACGACGGCACAATCATTGGTGAACCCCACAATGGAATGACTATCGGATATAGAAAGCGACAGAAATAACCTTTTTATAAAAATAACGAAAAGACTTTTACCGTTAAACTATTGAAATACCCGATGATAAAAATATAGTAATACACGTGGTTGCACAGTAGCACATGATATTGCACAGTATCTCTGATTATTGATGCTTACATAAGAAGTCACTCGGTTTATTCAATTATTGCAACAGTAATTGATGCATAGTTTCTTATATTATTGATTCAATTATTCTCACAGTATCATCTGCATAATATTTTATATTATTAAATCAATAATTGAGACGACACAGTTATTCATATTATTATTTGCATTATTAACAATGTCTAGAAAGTTCTGTCGAGGAAAGGGGTTAGGTCATCTAATTCTGCGCCAATAAGGAGAAGTCCTTATCGGAAAACCCCCTCTTTCTTGGGAATGATCTGGTTGCCAATAGAATAACACATTTTTAATAACATTTATTCATCAGTATTATAACTCGCAATATTAACAACCAGACCATTTCCAGGAAAGAGGGGGCTTTACAATAAGGATTTCTTCTTATTGGCGCGCAATTAGGTGACCAAACCCCTTTCTTTGACAGAACTTTCTAGACATTGTCAATAATGCAAATAATAATATGAATAACTTTGTCGTCTCAATTATTGATTTAATAATATAAAATATTGTGCAGATGATATCGCGACAATAATCAATCAATAATATGAGATATCGCAAAGAATTATCGTGGCAATAATTGAATAAAACTGAGTGACTTCCCGCGTAAGCATCAATAATCAAAGATATTATACAATACCGTGTGTGTGACGCCACCAAAATAGGTATACATCACCCATTCTGAGTCACCAAATACATGGTACATAAATCAAATACAAACTTCTTTAAAACAACTGTCGTGTAAAAATACGACAAAACATAGCTGAGTTTTTAAACGAATATTGTCTTCTAGACAATATCCAAACTCAATGAAGTCCTCATTACAATTATTACCACACTATTTCATAGAATAGCGAGGACTACTAAAGCAACTTTTCCTGGACCATCACTCCATTCCCCACTCTCGTCCCCAAATATATTCTCATTTCACAAGAGAACAATGCGAGAAAAAAGGTGAGCTCAACTAGCCTAGTAAGAAATATTATGACTAAGATAACGCAGAATAAATTATCCTTAGCCTTCAACAGTATAACAACTGATAGAATACAATAGACAACAAGTTTTAGATCAACATATGCAGCGGAACAAGTAATCCATTAGAAGAGTTAAGTGAAGCATGATATCTACTATCTTCTATGATTTAAAAAGTTTTTCATCAACTTTATCGCTGAGACTCATCTTAATAAATAAACCACATCATAGAATCATCCCTGCACTACGGGCCAAGAATATTCATGTAATCATCAATGGTCATGATTATATCGAATAATCCCTGGTCATAATCATACCAATAATTGTCCATCAATGCACTACGGGCCAATGAGTACTTTTACCACATCATTTATAACATTATGGGTCATGATTATACCAAATGATCCCTGGTCATAATCATATCAATCAACAGTCCATCTATGCACGTAAGCCAAAGTTGACTATCATCATAATATAAGCATGAGGATGATGACAATGATATATATATATATATATAAGAATTCAATTAAAAGAAAACAAAGGATAAATTTTTAAAGATTTATAATTTAATATATCCAGAATTCAATAATGATCAAATTGTCAACATGATACTGCTTTGTGGAGTATAATTCAAGAATGATATTGTATCAAAATTGATTTGGACAGAAAAGAAATCAATTTTTGTTATGAATAGTACTATGGGTGAATAGTACTTCGGGAATAGTACCCCGTGAATAGTACTTTATAAATAGTACCCGTGAATAGTACTTTTTGAATAGTACTCATAAAAGGAAAATACAAAAGAAAATGATATTCCATGACGAGTACAAAAGAAAAGATATCTCATACGAGTATAATAGAATATACGAAACTGCAAATGGATTTTCATCCGCAATGCGGTAATCCACGTAGACAGATCATTTCCACAATTTAATAAAGAATGAATATGAATGGTCATTCACCATGCATGCAGTAGTCCGCGTAGACAGGTTATTCCAATAGAATAATAAAGAATGGAATAACAGAAGAATTTCACCATGCATGTGGTAGTCCACGTAGACAGGTTATTCCAACATAATAATAAAGAATGGAATAACAGAAGAATTTCACCATGCATGCGGTAGTCCGCGTAGACAGGTTATTCCAACAGAATAATAAAGAATGGAATAACAACCCTTACGAATATTGAAAGAAAATAACTCTCTTCATGAATATAAAAGAAATAATACCCCTTACCTAAGAAGAAGACTGGATACTGGAATAATGAAGTAGCATACTTTTCTTCTTCTTTCTCTCTACAACTTCTCTCTCTATAGCTTCTCTCTATAATTGCTCTTGTGAGTCTTAATGAATTGGTGAGAATGAAGGAAGAATGAGCTTCTATTTATAGGAAAATATAGTTTCGATAATTACATGTTTTGGGGCTCGAAATATTAAAGTATAATAGCTTCATCTTTTCCTTCATTTTTAATTTAGTCCTATAAGTATTATCAAACTTGCACCACATCCCCTAATAGTATATATTGTGAATCAATAGTACAATCATGTGAATCAATAGTTCTATACATATGAAAAAAATAATTACAGTATAGTACCTTCATCTATACCTTCATTTTTAATTTAGTCATGCAAGTATTATTAATCTTGCACCACCTCCCCTAATAGCACATGCATGTGAATCAATAGTACACACATGTGAACAAATAGTTATAAGCATGTGAATTAATAGCAATTAATTGCTCATTTATCCGATTAATTACCCGATTGGTCAATATAACCTCCAGACATCAATTATTATCGAAATAAATGTCGATTTCCACTAACACTAATAATCTCAACACAATGGAACTATCATTTTCATCTTTAATCAACACGAACTTATTCATCATTTATATTATAACTCACAATATTTAACTACCAAATCATTCTCAGGAAAGAGGGGGCTTTCCGATAAGAATTTCTCCATATTAGCGCGCAATTAGGTGACCAAACCTCTCATTGACAGAACTTTCTAGACATTGTCAATATTGCAAATAATAATATGAATAACTTTGTCGTCTCAATTATTGATTTAATAATAATAAATATTATGCAGATGATACTGTGACAATAATTGAATCAATAATATGAGAGATATTATGCAGCAATTATAGTAGCAATAATTGAGTATAACTGAGTGACTTCTCACGTAAGCATCAATAATCAATACCGTGTGCTACTATGCAACTACGCGTATTACTAGTCTTTTACCACTGGGTAGTTCAACAGTTTAACGGTAAAACTTTTGCCGTTATTTTTATAAAAAGATAATTTTGTCGTTTTCTAAATAAGACAATACTTTCGTTATGGGGTCCACCAATGATTGTGTCATCGTATGAATATTCCCTATTAAAATGTATATTCCCCGACCAATCGAATATTATATAACCACTTGTTTACTTTGAAAAATTTGTAAATATTACCCACAACTATAACATTATATCAAATTCATACCATAATATTCAAAAATATATTTCGAGAAAAATTAATCTTTATTTATAAAAGTTGGGGTCGTACAACCTCCCCTTCTTATGAAATTTCATCCTAGAAATTAGGGTGCGTACCTGGTATGTCGAAGAGGTGAGGATACCTTGACTTCATTTCAGATTTTAACTCCCAGGTCATTTCCTCAACATCGTGGTTTCTCCTCATACGTTAAATCTTCTACTATCTCGTCTAGTTCTAATTCAATAATATGGTTCGGGTCTTTCACATATTTACGTAACATAGATATGTGAAAAATGTTATGAACACGAGACATACTTGGCGATAAGGCTAGTCTATAGGCCACAGTTCCTACTCGATCGAGGATTACAAATGGACCAATTAAATCGAGGGTTGAGATTTCCTCTCTTCGTCGATTCTTGCTTCTAGAATAACGCCTTCATGCATCTTCTTCTTCACATTCATCAGCTCTGAGTGTGTAGCTTGAGCGGCTTTAACTTTATCGATTAAAGTCGATTCTACTCGTATATCATCACGTGGGTCCTTAGAGTCTTTAACTCTATCTTTATCATTTGTAAGTCATATGAAATGGGTCTTCGTGTTAACAATGTTACAATCGTCAATGCATACGATCTTTTACTCAATGCATCAGCTACCACATTCGCTTTTTCCATGATAATATTGAATGGTATGGTCGTAATCTTCAACAGCTCGAGCCAACGTCTTTGGCGCATTATACGTTCGTTTTGGTTGAAGAAATATTTAAGGGTTTTAGAAATGGGTTTTGTACTGGGGTCAATACAAAATTTGATTTCACGCTCTAGGGTAGACCAGGAAGTCTTCAAAGAATACGTCAGAAAATTTATTAACAATAGAAATATCATTCAAATCTATCATATTTTTATTTAAATTCGTGACATGGGTTAAGAAAGCTTGACATCCATTTTTCAATAAACGAATAACTTTATGTCTTGATATGACAGTGATTAACTTTAGTGGTTTGGTAGATTTAATTCACATAATAGGTTGGTTAAGAATATGAAAGCTAACAACCTTACGAAAACAATCGATTTTAGCATGATGAGTAGTTAACCAATCAATCCCTAAAATCACATCAAATGTAAGTATTTTCAAAGAGATAAGATCGACAGGTAACGTGCGGTTACCGATTTGAATCAAATAAGACTTATAAATAGTGGAGGTAACGAAGGTTTCTCCCAATGGAGTTTCAACCGATAAGTCAAAGACTAATTTCTCCGGAGTCAAATTTAAACGTTCAGCGCAAGTAGGAGAAATAAAAGAGTGGGTAGAACCGATATCTAATAAGGTATAGACTTCGTAAGAATTTATAATTAACTAACCCATGCTAACTTCGTTCGGGTTACTCGCTTTTTGAGAAGTCATGAAAAATGCTCTTCCTGAAACAACTGACTTTGTTTTGTCCGTATCCGCCTTTGGTGCCACCGTCCCAACTAGACTTGATTTCGCTATAGGACAAAATCGAGCTATGTGACCGTCTTTTCCACAAATAGAACATACATTGGAAGGCTGTGAACAGTTTGGACTTATGTGTCCCTCCTCTCCGCATTTGTAGCATCTAACTGGCGGCCGTTCTCCTCCCCTAGAATTTCTTGCTGGTGTTGGTTCTGCTGCCGATGTGACAACCCCAAAATAGGTCCATTCCATCCAACCTATTCTGAGTCTCCAAATACATGGTACAGAAAACAACTACAACTTTATTACAATAATTGTCGTATAAAATACAACAACACATATGTTGTGAGTTTGGATACAAATATATACCAAATGTGACACATGTCCCAACCGTGACAAGACCTCACAAAAAGACACCTTACATAAAGGTATAGTCAAAAACTGCTTTAGAAATTAAAATCTTTGGGAAGTGCTCAAGAAACCTTCAGTACATGGGAGGCCATGCGTCTAGGTTATGATAGATATCACATGGCCACATAATTATCCTTGGTTGACCCAATAGACCCCAAAGAAATACAAGAAGATTACTATCATATTCTTCCCAATGGTAATTCTTCTCTTGACATATCATTATCTCCACCGCCTATAATTGAGAATTATACTTCAAACAAACACCAAGATTATATAGTAGTGCTCAGATATATACTCAAAGAAGTGGATGAGCACATCCTGCCTTATGATGATACGAGGTTGTATGTCATTAGACATCTTGCATGATAGTGAAAAACACCCTTCCAACGTTGGGTTCGCCTCACCCTCAACAAATTTATATAGACCACCGCTCTATTCCCCTCGTTATCCCCCACTCGACCCAAATTTACACTTTTATTACACGAAAGGAATTGTGAAGCAAAAGGGTGAGCACAACTAGCTTCAAGAAAGAATATCATGACTAAAGATAATTAAATTATCAATAGCCTTTATCAGTAATAAATCAGAGATTTAGAACATATGGTAGATGATAAAATTTTTCAACCATAGTTGCAACGGAACGAGCAATCCATTAGAAGTGTCAAATAGACCATAAAGTCTATTATCGTCTCCATGTTAAAAATCCACCAACAATGTTTTATCCCTGTAACATCACTCAACAGTTCCTTTCCACAATCATATGAATAACTCATAATCATAATTGTGGTTCTAAATTCCTATTCTCATCTAGGACCAATATAATTTTCATAACCTATCTTCACCTAAAACATCAAAGATCATGGTTATACCAAATCACATTTCATGTTCATAATCATACTGATAAATTCATCTTTGCACTACGGGCCAAAGATATTCGTCAACAGTTCATCTTTGCACTACTGGCCAAAGATATTCAACCACAGATCATCTTTGCACTACATGCCAAAGATATTCATCAACAATTCATCTTTGCACTACAGGCCAAAGATATTCCTCAACATTTCATATTTGCACTACAGGCCAAATATATTCATCAACAGTTCATATTTGCACTATAGGCCAAATATATTAATATCTCAAAGAAATATATAATCATTTCAGAATTTATATAAACAATAATTATAACCATGATATTCAATTATAAATTCAATGGTCATGATCATACCAGTCACAATTCAACTTTTCACTACTGGCCAAAGAGAACCCTAGTCATGATCATACCAATAATCTACCCATCTTTATACTCAAGTGAAAGAGAATTTCAACATCAGGGTTATAAAAATGTTATATATGATAATAAAAATAATATGATCAACAACTGCATTTAATCTTAAGAGCAATATTCATAAATCAACGATAATTTGGTCAGAAAAAGAAACCAACTTTGTCGTGAATAGTACCATTGAATAGTAACTCGTGAATAGTAACTCATGAATAGTAACTCGTGAATAGTAACCCTGACTCAAAAAGATAGAAATTCCACAATAAAATCCATACCAATATTTCGGTATAATGATATTGAAAGAATAACATTTCTTAAACTTATAAACAATTTATTTTAATTGTTTACACTTTACTAAATAATGCATTTAATCATCTTAAAATACCAACCTCATAAGATTTAATCACCAAATAACCAAAACCCTCATCAAAAATCTGCATATACCTCATATAGGATTCTCAAGCCATAAAATCCAATTTTCTAATTTTCTTACTTCACATAACATATTTAATTCATTTATTCATAACTAGTCCATTTTCATGAAAAATACCAAATCAGTTCCAAAAATATTTCTTTTCTGGGATTTAGCATAATATAGTCCCATAGTGAACATATATTTTTCTTAGAATTTTTAAAATTCATTTACTATTTTTCATATGGCCAAAACCGCCGAATATTTAGACATTTATCATAAATTGTACTTTTATCCAAAAATTCCGAAATTTATAGAGTATACTTCTATCATTTACATGTACTCCCAATAAAAATTTCATCAATTTTGGAGTTAACCACAAGGAATTATAAGCGGTTATTTTTAAAATAGTCTTTTCTCATAAAATTCATAACACTTAATCTATACATCCAAAAATCACCATTTTTGGACACAATCAATAAAACACATCAAAATATCATTTCAAATTTTTCCAGAATTTTTGAAGGTCAAAAAAATTACGATACTGAAAAATATAACAACCCTTAAAATCCCTTACTACCCCTTACCTCAAAAAGCAAAGACTTCCGATCGGATATCTGATGTATGACATATGAAGAAAACTTACACTGATGAATATTAACTCACCAAGTATCTAAATACTCACAAAATACACTCAATAATCTAGAGAGAAAAAGAGAGAAAACTTATGAATTCTTGTATGATTTTCAATTCTAACTTAGCCCTCTATTTATAGGAAAATGTTACCACGCCGAAGCAGATTTGACCTGCTACCTGATGGCTTTACCTGCTACTATTTCACCAACCAAAAATTAGCCATCTCCCCCAACAACCAAGAGCGGGGCCCACTCAATTCTTGAATTTTCCACCAAAACCTAATTTTCGAATTAGTTACCTCTTAAAATTCATAAAAAATTATACGCTCATTTTTAACGGTTCAAAATTTGTGGACATATACTCAACTTATATATATATATAACATATCCAAAAATTATAAAGATCCAACGGTCAGATCAAAATTATAACTCACGCAATAGAGCTTTAAGAACACCGATTTGATCTATTAATACCTCCAATCCGACAAAATACTGATAAAACACCTGAAGATTAACTTCTTCATTTATAACCACATAAATAAATCCATCATTTATATCCACATAAAATAATTATTTCCTTATCCTATAAATCAATAATTAATTATTCACAAATAATATTACAGAATCACAATAATGACAACCAGGCAGTTCCCAGGAAAGAGGGGGTTTTTCGATAAGGATTTCTCCTTCTCAAGCGCAAATTAGGTGACCAAACCTCTCCTTGACAGAACTTTCTAGACATTGCCAATAATGCTATCTAATAATATTATTCAAATAATATAAATTATTGATCTGATAATGGAGATACTGTGCAGTGACAATTATTGAAACAATAATAATATAAAATATCAACGCAGCAATTATTGAATCAATGAAATAAAATATTGAACAGTAATTACTATAACAATTATTGAGTAGTGTCTTCTCACGTAAGAATCAATAATTGAAAAAATATCAGTCTTGATATCGTGTGCTATCTTGTCAACAATGCGTATTACTTTACTTTACCAACCGGTATTCCAACAATGTTAATTGAGTAATGATTACGCTGTTATTTGTAAAAACTCAAATTTGTCGCTTTCTTCATCCGACGCTTATTACATTATGGGGCCCATGAAATGACTACGCCATCGCATTTAATATTCCCCGACAACAATGAATATTTTATAACCACTTGCATGTATTTTGAAAAAAAAAATCATATATCACCCTTAACTTTAACCTTTTATCAATTTAACCATTTACTTGAATAGTAATTATAAGAAAAATTGAATCTCGTTATTTCATAAAATTCGGGTCTTCTACCGACGCGTCTTCCCATCATCGTTAAATCTTCTCTTCTTGAATTTTCCAAATGAATCATTTCTTCTATTATCTTGGCCATGATTACCACCGAAGTGGTTACCATTTCGGCATGATAATTTCCTCCACGATGGTTATCATTGTTCAGATGATTGCTGCCCTAGAATATTTATTATTATCGTGTTGTTGCTCATTATCTTTTGGTTGGGCTGGCTCATTATCGCGCTCCAATAACTGAGGCCTATTCACTACATCTGAATACAAACACAATTTGTGAGAAATGAGGTATTGACGTATTTCGAGTCTCAAACCTCAAAGAAACATTCGCGTCATTCTCTCTTCATTATCAACCAAATGGGATGCGAACCGGGACAACTCGACAAACTTAGCCTCGTATTGCGACACGATCATATTATTTTTCTCCAACTTGATAAACTCCACCTCCTTCATGTGACGAATACTTTCGGGAAAGTATTTGTCGTTGAACAGCTCTTTGAACTTCTCCCAAGACATTTTGAATGAGGCAGGCTGAGTATGTTTACTGATTCCCACCAGTAATCTGCCTCTCCTCGCAACATGAAGGAGGCAAAGGGAACCTTTTGCTCCTCAGAGCATCCCAAGACATCAAATATCTTGGTGATCTTCTTTATCCACGTCTCCACTTTAAGTGGTTCTGGCTCTCCCAAAATATCCGGTGGTCCCAGCTCCTTGAACTGCTTAGCGGTGACCATCTGAGAGTTGCCAGTGTTTCCACCTGCATTTTGAACAAGAGTCTCTCTCGCCTGATGTTGCATGAATTGTATAAAGCCTCTGAACATCCCATCGTTCATCATCTAATCGGTGTTGTTGTTTACCTGAGTATTATTGTCTTCCTGTTGAACATTATCCTGGGTATTAATCGTTGGTGACTCAGCGGTCTCATGTGCTTCATTGCTGATCTCAATATTTTCAGATACCATTTTCAAACACTCTCACAAAACAAGGGTTAATTGACATGCTGTGATGCCCCCAAATTCGGGTTCCCTAACCTTGGGTTTGGTGCTCACGATCCATCATATATATCACATCTAACTACTCATTCATTAATGAAAAACATCATTCATAATATTCCTTAATACAACTTATAACAATATCCCAGGTTAACTAACCTTGACATAACTTACATACCCTTATATAATCAAAAAGTTTACATAATTAATTACATAATACACTACTACAAAACAGTAAATAGACAACGCGAAAAAAACGTTGTGATTTCAGTCAGAAAAACGTCGTGGATAAGGGTGTCATCTATTTGACACCCTTAGACAACGTTTTTAAAACGTTGTAGTTAAGCACAATACACAACATTTTTAAGGAAAAAAACATTGTAGATTTGTTTTTCAAAAATTAACAGATGCTTAAAAATATTGTAGAAGGTATGATTCCACAACGTATTTTGGATAAAAATGTTGTTGTTTAATATATCAGATAACGTTTAGGCAATAATAGACAACGTTTATAAAATGTTGTAGATTGACTTGAAAAAGAAAAAAAATAAAAAGGTGTGATTCACTTATATTACCAGTGCACCTGCAATCTGCTAATGCCATAATATATAGCTAAAAAGATCTAAATTCTCATTTAAATTTAAAGCCAAAATGTATCAACCATTCAAAATACATCCCAATAATACCATTTGTTTACAAAAACCCTTACAAATCTAATTCAATCTAAATAAAAACTAAACTTGATCAAAAGACTAATGTAACATCTAATCTAACCAAACCAGTAAATAATAAGACTCATTAGATCACTAATATTTGATGTGCTGATTAGTCGACCAAATTTCATTTCTGTATCAGCTGAATATGCACAGTCAAACAAAAGTAATGAGATTTGAAAGTCAATTGCAGAGCTATAGTTAAGTAGAGATGATTAAGTACCAGTGGTGTAACATCTAAAGCCAATCAAAATGTCAGTCTGCATATAAATATAAATCAAAGCATTCACAATGTCAGTCTGCATACATTAGAAATAAAATTGTAGATATACCTCTGCCAATACAATTGCAGACACTCTTAGGGCCCACACATCCACCTGCGGAAGCATGTCAAAATTTATCAAACAGAGTTAGTCCAACCAGTAATTTTTTCATGATAAAATAATTATTTGTTGACCTTACAAAATAAACAGCCTAAATTTTAATAAATTTTATTAAACTCAGAAAACAACTAAATATAGACAATTGAGGCTGGTTAACTTACGTCATCCCCAACTCTTGCTCGTATAATAGCTGATACAGCAGGAGTGAACAACAATCCATTTTGACCAACCCAAACGCGTCTTACTCCATTTGCAGCTGCCATTTTAATTATAATCTGTAAGTTTTCAAGGCAAAAATTGTACGACATGATCATGAAGAATCAAATGGAAGATGTAACAATTTGGGCTAAGAAGTATTAAGGTGAGCGTAAATGGAACTCCGAGTTTTTACGTTAGATAGAAGCTAAGGTTGTCTTAACCTACACAAACCAAGTTGCTGAACTTTCTACTAAATCAGGCAGATTAAAAATGCAATAAAGTTGCTGGACCTAAATTTTTTTCCTTGTATTAATATGTGTCCTTTATTTTGGAGGTTAACTAACACAGTAACAGAATATTCAATAATATCAATTAAAGACACTACAAGTGGTAAACTCAACTTGCTGCACCTGAAATTTTGGCTTGTCCAAAATAGGGGTACTTCATCAGTGCTCATGTATCAAGTTCACCAAATTAAGCAGCAGACCATTAGGTTAACCAAATTTTCCATTTTACACTTGCATATTAAGAAACTAAAAGCTTGTATGGAGCAAATCAACCATATGGAATACATGCAACTATTTCCATAGAACTCGATGAATCTAGTTCCTCTTCCCAAGTTAAAACTAGTAATAAATCATTCAACCCAAGTGCAGGTCCATCACAATGCTACCAATTTTAATAAAATTCACCCAAAATTCTAAACTAGCTTGAGCTTGCTTAGGGATCAAGTGTCATAATCAGAAAATATATAGCAAAGAATATATCTATAAATTATTTGAATCAGTAATATCTCATGACTTTGTGCTTTAACCTCCAAGTCAAAATAATTCAAATTCTCTTTGCTCCTTAATAACAACTCCACGTCTCCATAGGTAAGTATGGGGATTGGAACTCTGCTCCTTGAGGTTATTCCTCTCAAGGCCTCTGTCATTTCTCCCGCTAATTTATTCACATCTCCATTCACTGTTGTCCTAGGTTGGGTGTTAAGTAAAGAGCAGGGATATCACAGGAATGTTGAAATGACTAACATTTTACAACACCACTAATAATTATACCCAACAATGAATGCACATTGTATACTAACCGTGATTGCTTAACAGTTAACACTGCAAGTCAACAACACAAGGAACTCTGCCAAGGTCTCCTCAGCAATAGATAGGAGTCTGCCAAAAAATGAAAATAATAAAGATAATAATCAACTATCCATATAGGAGTTTGCACCATTGGAGAGGGGAGAGAAACAGAAAGAGCTCATGAAATTGGCGCAAATAGCATGAACATACCTTCCTTATCAATATCAGATCTGTTCAAGAGTGCAAGAGAGGAGGAATATATGTTGTCAGGCAGTATAGACAAGTGCATTGTCTAAATTGGTTGTGCAATGATCTCAGTCACTACAGTCACTCGGACGAGAAAACATATGTTACTACCTCATTAAGAACATCATTAATCAGCTATTCAGTCTTGGCTATTTGCTCAGCAGAACCCGTCAGCTCAACCCCTCCAGTTGGAGAATTGAGGTCGGCTTCCATATCTCTGGTAACTTGAATCCTTGCTCCAGATTGAAGCTGAAGGTACTTAATAGTCTCTCCAGATTAGTTGAGGCATGAGGGCCTCTTTAACTTTTAACAATGAACACCCATATAAACCATACCAAAAAAATACATGAAACAGTCTAAAAAACTATGAAACAAGACCAACAATAAAATATTAAATGAAACTTCAGCAAACAGACTCTTTGTGTAAACAAAAATAGCTTCACGACATTAAACCATAATTCAATTAACAAAACTACACAAGTGTTGCATAGTGCTCCAGTAAATGAGCAGCCTACTAATTACTTGAACTTAACAGAATTGAGTGCATAGGACCAGCACTCGGAGAACTAAAAGTGCAAGCCTATTAATTTTTTCAAGGAAAAAACAATGAGTATTAGGAACCTCTTCAAACCAGCAGTATCAAGGAACCTTCATGAGACTAGATAATATATTAAATTGCAGTTAGATTCGAATCATGAAGAGAGAATTACTCTCAAAACATACCATCTCATATTTATCTCTGTAATTGTCACCTCAGAGATGAGAACCATAAATGTATAGAGCTGTCCTTTCCCACCTTAAGCCTCAGCCACTTAATATTGCCTCAGCCACTTCTCTAGTTGTCTTGATACCCACCTTAAGCCACCATGAATGATGAACCAATTAATTCAGATTTTTTTGTTAATTAATTAATGGATTAATTGAATAAAAAATACTACAACTGAACACAAAATGAACCAAATCAAGTAAAATGAAAAATTTCTAGCACTATGATCTTATATGAGAGCATCTTTTAACAAAAAACTCAATGATATACACAATCAAATAAATAAGGAGATCAAAATCAGTGGTACCTGGTTTGAAGAAGATGGAGAGACCGAAATCTGTGGCTTTCAACAGCGAGTCCTCAACTGTACTCAACAATAAAAAATTCTCAGGCTTCAAATCCCGATGCATCACTCCCATCTAATGACAATTAGTTATGCACCATCATCACCATCTGCCGGCACAGCACGGCGGCAGCGTGCTCGGAGTAATGTCCTTTCTCGATGTTCCGATCAAAGAGCTCACCGCCGGCGCAAAGCTCCATAACTTGGTTCACGGAATGGTTCACGGAGCGGTGTTAGCCTTTCCTCGATTGTTCCAACACTTGTTTGCAGTTGGAATTGAAGCAAAGCTTCACCGAGAAAGAAGAGGACGCCATGGAAGCTCTCATAAACCCTGGAACCAAAACAAATCTAGAGAGATTAACTACTTTATTAAGTAACCGACCAACAATTTCTCATATGTGATAGCAATTTGAAAAAAAATGGAAGCACGTAAACCCTAGGTTAGAGAGAAAGTCGAGGTAGCACGGTTCCCATCAGCTGAAAATACATTATTTTTAATTTTAAGTTTTCAAGTCCCGCTTTTTACCTCCGTGTTTTCTTGTATAGATAACATTTTAAAAAAAACGTTATCTAGTTAAAACCAAAAAAATGCCCTTTTAAATAGATAACATTTTTGCATATATATCTACAACATTTTTTTTTAAAACGTTGTAAAAAAAAACCACAACATTTTTTTAAAAAACATTATGGTTTAAGTGTTGTCTATTAGGTACTTAACCGTTAAAAGTTGACACTAACTACTCTTGAGCCTTGCCTTTGCCTTTGTCCCTATTAGAACCTTCTGCTACATCGGCATTAACTGAAATATTTCATTTAAGCAAGAGTGAGGAACGAGTTTGCCCAACAAGTTAAAATATACAATAAATGATATATATCATGAATAGAAGAGTCTAGCTTTTTTAGCACTTCAGCAATAATCAAAAGATTTTGAAGTAGCTGAATAATAATTCAATCTTAATAATAAAACTTTCTCCCATTTCATACTGAATAACATATCAGAGATGAAAGAGTAAAATTCTTTTAAAGGTTCAATAATATTCAATTGAATAATGAGAATTAACAATACTGCAACAATATTCAATAAAGTGGGATATACCCAGATTTCATGCTGAGTGATCATAAAAGGATCATGAACTAATAGATGAATCATTTAGTTATTAAAACTAAATTACTACAAGAATATAAATTAGTTATAAAAACTAAACTATACTCTTCTACAAGTATCTGGAGCGTCCAACTCCTTTGTACCCTATATTATGCATAATACTCAATAATAGCGCATAGGTCGATTTACGACATTAAAATTTGTTCATCTCAGTCTTACATCACGAGTCCGTACCACAACAATATGGTTTGGATTACTTTCAAAGAAATACTATGATTTTAATAAATAATAACAAAACTAATCTAGCCAAAACCAATGGCATAGATCTTCCAATAACAATTCAGTTCATAATAAATAGAACATTTCATGCTTTAACAAATATTAGTCTTGCCAAAACAATTAGCTAAGACATGATTTATAAATAGTTCAAATAATAGAACAAGATTCAATTGCACTACGTGTGAATTACAACAATCATTATAGATGTGAATAACTATCAATAATTATTCACTACCATGCTTGAAAAATAGTAACTCAAGTTGAGTTAGGAACTTGCCTGATTCGTTGACTACTGTTACACAATTTAAGTTTACTTCTTTTGTAAGACCTATCATTGATAAAATCGATCTCTTAATTAGCATCACATATCTTACTCATAGCAATTTAACATGAAATCACATAACCAATCATTAGTGAGTACACTATACTATCTTAGACTTAACACTTACTCGTTCATTTATAAGTTCGTAATATAACTTGACAAACTATTTATGAACTCAGTAGACTTAATATATCATTTCAGTTTCTATTTTAGCAAGCTAAAACAAAACTGACTTCACTTCCTGACATTTCAGTTTCCCTTTTTAGCAACCTGAAATATTCAATTCGGGAAGCTGAAAAACACTATTCACGAAAATATGAAATCAGCTTATTATTTTTTTAATATTTTGGCCAATCACATATACATATATTCCATACACAAAAGTATTTTTCTGGAATTTTTCAACTCCCTTAAGTATTTTTCAAAAATCCATTTCTAGTTAATTCCTTAAGAAATTAGCTACCTCTTACTTAACTCCAGAAATTCCCAACTCTTGGCGGGATCTTACACATGTTAACGTGAGCTTACAGTTTAAATTTCAAGACCATCTGAGAGTTATACAACTCCTACATTCTGCCGATTTCAAATCGGAAAAACGTAAAAATTGAAATAGTCGTAACTCGCTCATTTTAAGTCAGAATGAACTCATTTTTTGACACAACCTACTTTATCCCATATATTTTTATCCCCAAAAAGGCCGGATTTTATCTCAATAAATAAGTGGCTGAAACAGCCCTTCCAATTTCTTGGCAGCAGCTTTTTAAGCATTTCTAAATTTTTCATCCTTTACTAAAATCATTCCACACGAAAATCTGTAAATTCTTTTTAAGTGCTTCCACTTGGATATATTAGAAGACTCATATATCTAACTCTAGGAATTGACTACACTCAAAAATTCAAAGTAGAATGAGAGATATGGTCATTTCCATATCATACTTGGTTTTCTCGAAAATATGTTTTTCAACATTTGGTGTCTTTTAAGAAAACTTCTATATTTTCACATAAAATCAACATAGCTCAACATAATATTTAAAATAACTCATATACTCATAGATCTAACATGATCCAAGGTTTAATTCACCAAATAATCAACAATCATAAGATCAAACACAACAAAAGCTAAGAAAAATTTTATTTTCTAACTTTTGAAAAACCCAACTCGTATTTCTTAGTTTAAATTCAACTTTTGATTTACAAAAGAGTTGGATCTAAACATGAAACACATTTAAACATATGAATCTAAGGTTTTTATTTTCAAGATCAAAACTTCATACTATCAAAAATCAAATCAAAATAAAAAAGAAACGTAATCTATATACAAATAGAAATCCTTATACCTTCTCTTGATTCCTCTTCTTCTTCTTTCTAATACTTAGATTATGGAACTTGGAAACTTACAAAACTCTCCCTCTCTCTCTTCTTCTCTCTTGTCCAAAATCTCTCTTTGCTCTCTCTCTCTCTCTCTTACTTTGTTTTGTTAGCTAACTTAGGAAATAAAATGAAAGAGAAAAGAGTAAGGTTTTGTTTTGATTAAAATATATATATATATATATATATATATATATGACATATATCTATACATTATCACCACATCCTTGCCTTCTCTCATCATATAAGTTGTTTCTTGCAAGATTAACTAAATGTGTTGTTTCCATTAAATAAATGACACCTAAACAAAGTTGTTCACCCACTAAAGTAAGATAATCATTACATACCTCCCCCCCCCCCCCCACTTTTCTCTCCTCTTAACCTTCTGGCCATGTGGCCTTTCTTTTGCCAAAAATTTGCTTCCTTTTATGCTTTATATAATGACAATAATGCCCCTCCTTAAGTGGATTTTAATTTGACCAAGTTTGGGCTCCCTTTTATTTCTTTTTGGGCTTGCATTTTCTTATTCCTTTGCCTACTAATTAAAATGAGCTTGGGCTCCTCCACCAAATGAATTGGGTCATCACTAAACTTGCCCTTTATATTAAATATTGGGCTAGCTCAATAATTTAATTATTCTTAAATTAATTAACTACAAGTCTCATGCTTAAATAAACACTTAGGCTACAAATTAATTCTTTGGGCCTTAAAATCAACTTAGTTCTATACTTATTAATTTTTTTTATCCATTCCCCAATATTTAATTAGGGTTCCCTTACACACATTAGTAAGTTAATTTCTTACTCATATATCTTTAATTTCATGACCCAATTAGACTTGTTATTCTTAGGTTATAAAATTAATTAATTGAGATGTATAAAATAAATCTCTAAGAATTAGTATATATTTTTAAATACTATCATTCTCTTAAATTATAACCCATTAGGTTATTTAATTATCATACCTAATATATGTATTAGGTTACATAACTTTATTCTTCATCTCTTTACAAAATAAATGTACACAAATTATATAATACATATTTACTCAATGACGTATATAATTCACATATTTCCCCTAGTTTATTAACTTATTATCCCAAATTGACTTTATAAGTTATAAACACATACATACTCATATCAATAATCAATTACTTAAGGATTGTAAATCCTTTTAATTTAGTAATCAAGGCTAACATTCAGGCTATGTTAATTTCTTACATAACTTTCATTACTCTTCCTTGAAAATGATTAAGTATACTTCTTAGTTAATAAATTAACTATCTAGCTTAATTATCATATACACTTATATGAGAAAAAAAATTTATTAATTTTTTTTTTAATTATGTGAAATTCTGGGTTCTCACACATGCCACATATTATCCCTATATTATGACTGACAAATTAAATACCAAATAAACTTAGGTAGGTCATACTAGCGAAGAAATTTCCCGTCTCTCCCCTTCTAGTTCTTGTCTCACATCTCAGCCAGGGATCATATCTCTAAGCTTTCATACCAACTGTGACGCCCCCAAAATAGGTATACATCACCCATTCTGAGTCGTCAAATATATGGTACATAAATCAAATACAAACTTCTTTAATACAATTGTCGTGTAAATATACGACAAAACATAGCTGAGTTTTTAAACGAATATTGTCTTCTAGAAAATATCCACACTCAATGAAGTCATTACAATTATTATCACACTATTTCACAGAATAGTGAGAACTACTAAAGCCACTTATCATGGACCATCACTCCATTTCCCGACTCATCCCAACTATATTCTCATTTCCTGAAGAGAACAACAAAAGAAAGGGTGAGCTCAACTAGCCCAGTAAGAAATATTATGACTAAGATAATGCAGAATAAATTCTCCTTAGCCTTCAACAGTATAACAACTAATAGAATACAATAGACAACAAGTTTTAGATCAACAACTGCAACGGAACAAACAATCCATTAGAAGAATTAAGTAGAGCATGATATCTACTATCTTCTATGATTTAAAAAGTTTTTCATCAACTTTATCGCTGAGACTCAACTTAATAAATAAACCACATCATCGAATCATCCCTGCACTACGGGCCAAGGATATTCATGTAATCATCAATGGTCATGATTATACCGAATAATCCCTGGTCATAATCATACCAATAACTGTGCGTCAATGCACTACGGGCCAATGAAGACTTTTACCACATCATTTATAACATTACAGGTCATGATTATACCGAATGATCCCTGGTCATAATCATACCAATCAACAGTCCATCTATGCACGTAAGCCAAAGATGACTATCATCACAATATAAGCATGAGGATGATGACAATGATATATATATATATATATATATATATATATATATATATATATATATAAGAATTCAATTAAAAGAAAGCAAATGATAAATTTTTAAAAATTTATGATTTAATTTATCCAGAATTCAATAATGATCAAATTGTCAACATGATACTGCTTTGTGGAGTAAAATTCAAGAATAATATTGTATCAAAAATGATTTGGACCGAAAAGAAATCAATTTTTGTCATGAATAGTACTTTGGGTGAATAGTACCCAATGAATAGTACTTTGGGAATAGTACTTTATGAATAATACTCATGAATAGTACCCGTGAATAAAACTTTATGAATAGTACTCATAAAAGGAAAATACAAAAGAAAATGATATTCCATGACGAGTACAAAAGAAAGGATATCTCATACGAGTATAATAGAATATACGAAACTGCAAATGGATTTTCATCCGCAATGCGGTAATCCACGTGAGCGAGATCATTTCCACAATTTAATAAAGAATGAATATGAAGGGTCAGTCACCATGCATGCGGTAGTCCGCGTAGACAAGTTATTCTAACGTAATAATAAAGAATGGAATAATGTAAAAAATTTCACCATGCATGCGGTGAGTCCGCAGAGCAAGTTTATTCCAATGAATAATAAAGAATGGAATAACAACCCTTGCGAGTATTGAAAGAAAATAACTCTCTTCATGAATACGAAAGAAATAATACCCCTTACCTCAGAAGACGACTGGATACTGGAATAGTGAAGTAGTAGACCTCTCTTCTTCTTTCTCTCTATAGCTTCTCTCTATAATTGCCCTTGTGAGGCTTAGTGAATTGGTGAGAATGAAGGAGGAATGAGCTTCTATTTATAGGAAAATATAGTTTCGATAATTGCACATTTTGGGGCTTGAAATATTACAGTATAATACCTTCATCTTTTCCTTCATTTTTAATTTAGTCCTGCAAGTATTATCAAACTTGCACCACCTCCCATAATAGTATATCATGTGAATCAATAGTACCATCATGTGAATCAATAGTTCTATACATGTGAAAAGAACAATTACAATATAGTACCTTCATCTATACCTCCATTTTTAATTTAGTCATGCAAGTATTATTAATCTTGCACCACCTCCCCTAATAGTACATGCATTTGAATCAATAGTACACACATGTGAACAAATAGTTATAAGCATGTGAATTAATAGCAAGTAATTGCTCATTTATTCGATTAAATACCCGATTTGTCAATATAACCTCCAGACATCAATTATTAACGAAATAAATGTCGATTTCCACTAACACTAATAATCCCAACACAATAGAACTATCAATTTCATCTTTAATCAACACGAACTTATTCATCATTAATATTATAACCCACAATATTTAACTACCAAATCATTCCTAGGAAAGATGGGGCTTTCTGATAAGAATTTCTCCATATTGGCGCGCAATTAGGTGACCAAACCTCTCCTTGACAGAACTTTCTAGACATTGTCAATATTGCAAATAATAATATGAATAACTTTGTTGTCTCAATTATTGATTTAATAATAATAAATATTATGCGATGATATGATCATTTGACAATAATTGAATCAATAATATGAGAGATATTATGCAGCAATTACAGTAGCAATAATTGAGTATAACTGAGTGATGATACTGTTGTTGTAGGAAAACTCCACCAATGGTAGGAACTTATCCCAACTTCCGTTGAAGTCAAGGACACATAGTCTTAATACATCTTCAAGAGTTTGAATGGTCCTCTCCGACTGCCCGTCCGTCTGAGGATGATATGTCGAGCTAAATCGTAAATTCGTGCCCATAGCTTTTTGCAAACTAACCCAAAATCTTGAAGTGAATCTTGGGTCTCGATCAGAAACTATGGATACTGGCATACCATGCAGTCTTACAATCTCGTTTATGTACGTACGAGCAAGACGTTCAAGGTATAAGTTTCTCAGATAGGTAGGAAATGAGCGGAACTTGGTCGATCTATAAACAATGACCCAAATTGCATCTATGCCTTGAGAAACCTTGGGAAGACCAGTTAACAAAATCCATAGTAATGTGTTCCCACTTCCATTCGGAATTTCAAGTGGTTGCAATGGACCTTTTGGTACTTGATGCTCCGCCTTGACTCGTTGACAAGTTAAACACCTTGAGATAAACTCTGCTATCTCTCTCTTCATATTGCTCCACCAAAATGTATGTCGAAGATCACGATACATTTTGGTACTCTCAGGATGGATTGCAAACGGTGTGTTGTGCGCCTCCATCATGATTTTATACTTTTAATCAGGGTCGTTAGGAACACAAAGTCTAGAGTTGACTCGAATTATTCCTTCCTCATTGATTCTTGCTTCCGGCATAGCACCTTCTTGCACTTTCTTCTTCATACGCATTAGCTCTAGGTCTGTTGCTTGAGCAGCTTTAACTTTATCGATTAAAGTCGGTTCTACTCGTATGTTTGCCATCATCATGTGGGTACCTGAAGTCTTTAACTCTCTCTCCATCCTTTGCAAGTCATACAAAATGGGGCCTTTGCGTTGACAATATCGCACTCATACTTGCATATGATCTTCTATTCAATGCGTCAGCTACCACGTTCACTTTTCCATGATTGTATTGGATGGTATGATCATAATCTTTCAACAATTCAAGCCAACGTCGTTGTCGCATGTTGAGTTCCTTTTGAGTGAAGAAATATTTGAGGCTTTTATGATCCGTAAAGATTTCCACTTTCTCCCCATACAAGTAATGCCTCCAAATTTTAAGTGCGAAAACAACAATTTGCCAACTCTAGATCATGAGTAGGATAATTCCTCTCATATTCTTTGAGTTCTTAGTGAGGCATAGGCTATGACTTTCCCATGTTGCATGAGAACACATCCTAACCCTTTTTCTCAAAGCATCACTTTGTGAGATGACAAATCCTCTCGAGCCGGATGGTATTGTCGAACAGTCTTTGAAATGAGTCTCCTCTTGAGTTCTTGAAAAATCTTCTCACATTCCATGCTCCAATAAGAATTTTGTATCTTTTGAGTCACCGAGTTAATGGAGTAGTGATTCGAGAAAACCCTTCTACGAATCTCCGATAATAACCAGCTAAGCCGAGAAAGCTACATACTTCGGTCACTGATTTAGGTTGCTCCCAGCTTTGAATTGCTTCAATCTTTATCGGGTCAACAGACATCTCATGATTTGATATCACGTGTCCAAGGAATGCAACTTCCTCAAGCCAGAACTCGCATTTCTTCAACTTGGCATATAGCTTGTTTTCACGAAGCTTTTGGAGTATCAGCCTCAAGTGTTGCTCATGATCTTCACGGCTTTTGGAATATATGAGGATGTCGTCAATAAAGACGACCACAAAATGATCCAAATATTTCTTGAATACTCGGTTTATCATATCCATGAAGGCAGCAGGAGCATTAGTCAATCCAAAGGACATGACTAGGAATTCATAATGCCCGTACCGAGTTCTGGAAGCCGTCTTTGGAATCTCATCGGTTCTAATCTTCAATTGATGATATCCGAAATGAAGATCAATCTTTGAAACAAATTTGGCGCCTTGCAACTGGTCAAACAGGTCATCAATACGTGGCAATGGGTATCTATTTTTGATGGTGACATGATTCAACTCCCGATAATCAATACAAAGTCGCATACTCCCATCTTTCTTCTTCACGAATAGAACAGGAGCACCCCAAGGAGACGTACTAGGACGAATGAAACTGATGTCTTACAATTCCTGCAATTGGGTCTTTAACTCTTGAAGTTCAATAGGAGCCATTCGATATGGGGCTTTGGAAATGGGGTTTGTACCGGGTTCAACGTCGATACAAAATTCAATTTCACGCTCTGGGGGTAGGCCAGGAAGTTCTTCAGGGAATACGTCAGGAAATTTATTAACAATAGAAATATCATTCAAAACTGACATATTTTTGTTTAAATCCGTGACATGAGCTAAGAAAGCTTGACATCCGTTTTTCAATAAACGAATAGCTTTATGGCTTGAGATGACCGTGATTGATTTTAATGGTTTGGTCGCTTTAATTCGCATAATAGGTTTATTAGGAATATGAAAGCTAACAACCTTACGAAAATAATCAATTTTAGAATGATGAGTAGTTAACCAATCAATCCCTAGAATCACGTCAAATGCAAGTATTTTTAAGGAGATAAGATTGACAAGTAACGTATGCGATTCTGATTTGCATCAAACAAGACTTATAAACAAAGGGATGTAATGAAGGTTTCTCCTAATGGAGTTTCAACAGATAAGTCAAAGTCTAATTTCTCCAGAGTCAAATTTAAACGTTGAGCGCAAGTAGGAGAAATAAAAGAATGGGTAGAACCGGTATCAAATAAGGTATAGACTTCGCTAGAGTTTATGATAAGCTTACCCGTGATGACCTCATTCGGGTTTCTTGCTTTCTGGGAGGTCACAACAAACGCTCTCCCTTGCACTACCGGCTTTGACTTTTTAGGGACAGCCTTTGGTGCCTCCATCCTAGCTGAATTTGTCTTCGGTGAACGATAAAATCGAGCTAAGTGACCTTCCCTTCCATAATTATAACATGCTTTGGACGGCATCGCGCAGTTTGGACTGATGTGTCCCTCCCCTCCGCATTTGAAGCATATAATAGGTGGTCGTTCTCCTTCCTTAACAACGGGTGCTGGTGCTGACGTCTTTCCATCATTGTTGAATCTCCTTTTCTTGAAATATCCATTTTTATTGTCTTGGCTATGATTACCACCGAAGTGGTTACCATTTCTGGCATGTTGATTCCCTCCACGCTTGTTGTCACCATTTCGATGACTGTTACCACTTCTATTTTCATTCTGCCGACTGCTTTCTCTTGGTTGCGTTGACTCGTTGTCACGCTCTAATAATTGAGCCCTATTTACAACATCTGAATACAAACACAGTTTATAAGAAATAAGATATTTATGTATCTCCGGTTTCAAACCTCTTAAAAACATCCGCTTCATTCGCTCCTCATTATCGACCAAATGGGATGCAAACCGGGATAACTCCGCAAAATTTAGCCTCGTATTACGACACGGTCATATTGTTTTGTTCCAACTTGATAAACTCCACCTCCTTCATGTGACGAATACTTTCGGGAAAGTACTTGTCGTTGAATAGCTCTTAGAACTTCTCCCAAGACATCTTGAGTCGCGTCGCCAGTGAGTACGCTTTTCTGATTCCCACCGATGTCGCCTCTTCACACGCAATACATGAAGGTGGCGAAGGAACCTTTGCTCTCGAGCATCCCAAGACATCAAATATCTTGGTGATCTGCTTTATCCATGCTTCCGCCTTAAGTGGTTTTGGCTATCCAATAAACTCCGGTGGTCCCAGCTCCTTGAACTGTTTAGCGGTAACCGTCCAAGAGTTTCCAGTGTTTCCACCTACATTTTGGATAGGAGCCACTCTCGCCTGATGTTGTATGAATTGCATAAAGCCTCTGAACATTCCATCGTTCATCATTTGGTCAGTGTTGTTGTTTGCATGAGGATTGTCGCCTTCCTGATGCACATTATTCTGATTGTTGATCTGTGGAGACTCAACAGTTTCTTGTGCTCCATTGCTATTCTCAATATTCTCGGATGCCATTTTCAAATACTGCCACAAAACAAGGGTTAATTGACATGCAACATATTATCCATATACTCTGACCAACAAATTAAATACCAAATAAACTTAGGTAGGTCATACTAGCGAAGGAATTCCCGTCTCTCCCCCTCATAGTTCTAGTCTCACATCTTAGCTGTGGATCATATCGCTAAGCTTTGATACCAATCGTGACGCCCCAAAATAGGTATACATCACCTATTCTCGAGTCACAAATACATGGTACGAATATAAATACAACTTAATTATACAACTGTCATGTAAAGTACGACAAAACATGAGCTGTGAGTTTTAATACAAATATTGTCGTCTATACAATATACAAACTCAAATTCAATATTATTACATTTATTTTCCACTATTTCACTGAATAGTGAGGACTACTAATGCTATCATCTCGTCCGTCACCCGCTTTCCCGACTAGTCCCCTCGCTACGTTCTCATTTCTGAAGAGAACAATAAAAAAAGTAAAAGGGTGAGCTCAACTAGCCCAAGTGGGAAATATTATGACTAAGATAATGTAGAATATATTATCGTTAGCCTTCAACGATGTTAAGTCGATACAATATAACAACCATCAAGTTTAATCTGCGATGGAACAAGCAATCCATTAAAAGAGTCAAGTAGAGAATAAAATCTACTATCTTTTATGATTTAGAAGGTTTTCATCACTTTTATCTCTTGGACTCGACAATAAATAATCCACATCATCGAATCACCCCCGCACTACTGCCGAGGATATTCTTTAGTATCACGACCACAATTATCCATGCACTACGGGCCAAGAATATTTGTGTATTCAATAATGGTCATGATCATGCCAACAATCGTCCCATCAATGCACTACGGGCCAATGAGGACTTTTACCACATCATTTTTAACATTACGGTCATGATTACAATCAATAATCCACGGTTATAATCATACCAAGTCCATCTATGCACTACAGGCCACAGATGACTTTCAACAAAATATAAACATGAGGATGATGACCATGATATAAGAATTCAATAAAATAAGTTCAAGAATTAATTTGTCCAGGAACCAATAACGTCCAAATTGTAAACATGATATTTCTTTATGGAGTAAAATTCAAGAATTCTCGGAAGATTATTTACATGAAAAGATACTGGATGAAGCGCAAATATCAAGGATATTCCACTAATTTCATGGATTATAGAAGTCAAAACTTTAACCAACTGAGTATAATAAAGAATGAAATAACAAAAGAAATCACCAAGCATGCGATAGACCGCACAGGCAGGTTATTCTAACATAATTATAAATAACGGAATAAGGTCCGGCGTAAAAATGCATGCACGAGAATATTCCAATGAATAATAATTAAGGAATCCAGTCCGGCGTAAAACGCATGAACAAGATATTCAACAGAGAATAATAAAGATTTTAATCAGTCCGGCGTAAAACGCATGAGATGGATATTCGAACAAAATAATAAAGACGGAACCAGTCCTGGCAGAGAAGGCATGAATAGGATGTTCCAATGAATAATAAAGAATGGAATAATAGAAGATTTTCACCAAGTATAGGGTAGCTCACAGTATCTGAGTTATTCCAATGAGAATAATAAAGAATGGAATAACGAAGTTCTCTTCATGGATAAGAAAGAAATAATACTCCTACCTTAGAAAAATTGGATACTGGAATAGTGAGGTAGCAGACTTCTCTTCTTCTTTCTATAATTTCTCTCTATAATAATCCCTCTAAAGCTTTTGTGAATTGGTGAGAAATGAAGGAAGAATGAGCTTCTATTTATAGAAAAATATAGTTTCGATAATTGCACATTTTGGGGCTCGAAAAATTACAAAGACAATACCTCGACTTTTCCTTTATTTTTAATTTAGTCATGGAAGTATTATCAAACTTGCACCACCTCCCCTAATAGTAAATAATGTGATTCAATAGTAAATTATGTGAATCAATAGTTCTGAACATGTGAAAATACTGAATTACAATATAGTACCTCCATCATACCTCCATTTTTAACTTAGTCATGCAAGTATTATCAATCTTGCACCAACTCCCCTAATAGTAACAAGAATGTGAAACAATAGTATACACATGTGAACAAATATCATGTGAAATAATAGCAATCAATTGCTCATTTATCCTAGGTTAAATACTTCGATTGGTCAATATAACCTCTGACATCAATTATTATCGAAATAATTGTCGATTTTCACTAACACAAATAATTCCAACACAATGAAACCATTTTTATCAAAAATAAAATTTTGAAATTTCGAGTTTGACTTTTCCCAAAAAAGTCAACCGTTGACTTTTGACCAAATAGTGAATTACGGAAAATTTTGTGTTTATAGACTATTTTACTAATTTCATCGTTCTGGACTCAAATATCACATTCGCGTCTCCAAATTCAACTCCGAACACAACTTCAATTTTAATAACATTCATCATTAATATTATAACTCACAATATTTATCAACCAGGTCGTTCCCAGGAAAGAGGGGGCTTTCCAATAAGGATTTCTCCCTATTGGCGCGCAATTAGGTGACCAAACCTCTCCTTGACAAAACTTCTAGACATTGTAAATATTGCAATTTAATAATATGAATAACTTTGTCGTCTCAATTATTGATTTAATAAAATAACATATTATGCAGATGATACTATGACAATAATCGAATCAATAATATGAGAGATATGATGAAAGAATTCATCGTGGCAATAATAGAGTATAACCGAATGACTTCTCATGTAAGCATCAATAATCAATACTGTGTACTACTATGCAACCACGCCAGATATTACTATATTTTTTTACTACTGGGAAGTTCAACAGTTAATTGGTAAAACTTCCTCGTTATTTTCATAAAGTATTTTTGTCATTTTCTCAATCCGACAATAATTCCGTTGTGGGGGTCCACCAATGATTGTGCCGTTGTACGAATATTCCCTGTTAAAATGAATATTCCCTACCAATCGAATATTATATAACAACTTTGCGTACTTTGTAAAATTTGTAAATATTACCCACAACTATAACATTATATCAAATCCACACCATAATATTCAAAAATATATTTTGAGAAAATTTAATCTTTATTCAAAAAGTTGGGGTCTTACATCAATCATCCTCATCCAATGAGTAAGCAATGTATATACCAATCTATCTGGATTCACTAATCCCCTTTTTAGTAATCTATTGATTGGGAATATTTTAGTTTTTAAGTTATCTAATAATTTAGATTTCATTAGCATGATCTCATCATGATTCTAAAAGCATTGGTTAATATTATGAGTTTATCATATATTATTAAAACAGCACCATGTAGATAATTAAAAGCCTTTAATAAATAATGCTTTTATTAATAAATGAATAATTTAATATAAAGTATATGCTTTATCATCAAAATGATTGGCTTGTATGCATACTAATTTCAATCTCCCACTTGCACTAAAGCCAATCTTTATGGTATCTCATACCCATCTTCTCTAAGTGATGATCAAAATGTTGTTGTGTTAACGCTTTAGTAAATGAATCTGCAATGTTACCTTGAGAGTCCACGCGCTCCAGGGTGACATCTCCTCTTTCAATGATTTCTCTAATCAAATGAAACCGCCGCAACACGTGTTTGGATTTCTGATGAAACCTGGGTTCCTTAGCATGCACAACAGCTCTGGTGTTGTCATAGTATAAAGGTACTACTTGTCTAATGCTAGGAACCACACCAAGTTCAGTTATGAACTTCTTCATCCAAATGACCTCCTCCTTTGCGACTTCACTTGCGACTATGTACTCTCTACACATCAACCGAATCGAAGAACTATTTGTTGTTTGGAACTCTTCCAACTCACTACGCCACCGTTTAAGGTAAACACATACCCTAAAACAAATTTACTATCATTTTGGTCCGTTTAAAAACTTGAGTCTGTGAAGCCCTTTAGTTTTAATTCAGACCCACCGTAAACAAGAAAAACATATTACTGAAGCATAAGGAATCTTATTCATGCGGTCTCTCTCCTCAGGTGTCTTTGGGGCATGTTTCTTGGAGAGATGTATTCCATGGCTCATCGGCACGAGACCTCTCTTGGAATCTACCATGCTAAACCTCTTTAGCATCAAGTCAATGTACATACCTTGGGACAAGCTAAGCATCCTTTTAGATCTATCTCTATAGATCTTTATCCCCAAAATATAGGATGTTTCTCCCAAGTCCTTCATGGAGAAGTGTTTAGATAACCAAATTTTAATTGATTGAAGCATAGGAATATCATTCCCTATTAGTGATATATCATCAACATATAATACAAGGAATGAAACAGCGCTCCCACTAACCTTCTTGTACACACATGGTTCATCCTCATTTTTGATAAAATCAAACTCTTTGATTGTCTCATCAAAATGGATGTTCCACATATGAGAAGCTTACTTCAATCCATAAATGGATCGTTGTAGCTTACATACTTGATTTGTTCCAATCGTTGAAACAAATCCCTCTGGTTGTGTTATATACACATCCTCCTCAAGTTCCCTATTGAGGAAGGCCATTTTCACGTCCATTTGCCAGATTTCATAGTCGTGGTAAGCTGCAATCGCTAGCAAAATCCAAATAGACTTTAGCATTGTTGCTGGTGAGAAGGTTTCATCATAGTCAACTTCTTGCCTTTATTTGAAACCTTTTGCGACCAGTTGGGCCTTATAGGTCTCTCTCTACCTTTCCGTCTGTTCCAGTCTTTCTTTTAAAGACCCATTTACACCCAATAGGCTTAATGCATTCAGGTGGTGAAACCAAAGTCCATACTTGGTTTTCATACATGGAGTCCATCTCAGATTTCATGGCTTCTAGCCACTTCTCTGAGTCTTTAATACTCATAGCCTGTTCTTAATTCAATGGATCATCATCATCTATGATGCATACGTCATCGTCATCTTCTATGACGAATCCATACCTATCAAGTATCTTCGATACTCTTCCAAATTTATGAATAGGGTGTTGTACAGAAGATGTCTCTACTTGGACAGGTTCATCCAATTGATCTGTAGTGATTTATGGTTCTTGAATTTCTTCAAGATCTATTTTTCTCCCACTGGCTCCTTCAAGGATAAACTCCTTTTCCAAGAAGGCGGCGTGTTTGTCAACAAACACCTTTTTCTCAGTAGGATTATAGAAATAATATCCTAAACTTTCTTTAGGATATCCCACAAATGTACACTTATCAGATCTTGTCCCAAGCTTATCATTTTGAATTTTTTTCATATAAGTTGGACATCCCCAAATCTTAACATGCTTAAGACTAGGCTTCCTCCCTGTGTAACGACCCCAAAATTCATACAATTTAATTCTCAACATTGGTCGTTAATAACACATCTACCTTCTGATTTTACATCATTATTCGATGCTAAACTTTATAAAATGCAGAATAATTAAAACTTTTCTGTCATCTTACTTTAATTCCCTGAATCAAAACCTTTATAATCTACATGTCTTTAAAACATATATAATCCATGATTCACTTCATCACAATTATTATATCAAATAACTCAACCTGATAACCTTTACATATCAGATAACTCTAACTTTAGCTTTACAACTCAACATAAAATTATACATCATAAAACATTTAGTACATCTCATGAATCTTAATCATGGTATAAAGAAATAACAACTTTAGCTAAAATAATAATTTTCGTATATTATTTCTGATCCACGTCATTCAAGTAGCACATAGTGTTACCTTCAATCCTTAACCTGCAAAAATGGTTATTTACAAGGTTGAGCTCGACAGCCCAGCAAAATCAAACAGTTTTCATGCATCACGTAGCACATAATAGCATACTCAACATATATCTCATAAACATTGGAATAACATAACATACATGTTACAGTTCATATAATAAGTATAAAGATTGAGTTCCTTACTCAATCAACATGCTTTACTCAATCAACGTAATCATAAGTTGACTTTAGCATTTCATATATTCAACATATATATAACACATCATGCTTTTTGCAACAAAGATTTAAAATAATCAAATTCAAATAGAAAATAGGAACTGAAAGACTTGCCTTGATCGTTGTTTACCAATAACAATTTAACAGCTTACAGATATCTGTACTTCAAGTGTCCTACACAATTATATAATCATTCACATTAACTATTAGTCATATAGTAATGCATAGTAGTTGTAATGTAAACTTTACTCTACATCTCATAACCCTTCCTATTATCAATTACACAATGTTCAATTTTATTGTGTTAACTTTTGAATTATAGCTCACTATATTTCATATTCGAAGTTCATTCAAGTGTTTAAGTCTTGATAGGAATCATTATTTGTTTTATATTAACACTATTCAATATCTTATAACATTAATTTCATTTGACTTAAAACACTTTTTACATTCATTATCACTTATCACGGCGTTTCGACGTTTATTCGTCATACGCCCAATTTTTCTCTCTTGTGTGTTCTTGGTATGCGTATTTAACTTATCTAATATATCATTTATTAATGTTAAGCATCATTATACTTCATAATATTCATGTTCTATAACTTAGAACAACATCTTTTGTCGTCAAGAGCACTACACTTGCAAACATGCATGCCCGATGCCCTCTGATTGCCTCCGAAAACACAACAGTCCTAACGATGACCATTTTGACCCTTTCTAACTACCTCAAATTGAAAACCTTAAAGAACAAAAGTTGTAGGTCTATTCGTCCTCGTTCCGGATCATCTTGAATCACCTCAATCGGAGTTCGTATAAAAAAGTTATACCTAATTTACTCTGAAAGAGTCGAGGCGATCTACTCAAGATCGAAAGCTTGGTAAACCGCACCCCAATTGGCCTTGGGGGCGTAGCGACACGCCTCGAGAGTTGTCACATCTTTCCCCCCTTATAAGGATTCCGTCCTCGGAATCACCGAAACCCTACCTTACTCTGATTTTCATCAAATCTCTTCGTTGAATAACTTCAACACATTACCTTAATATAGGTTTTATATTTCCTACTCCCACCATTCTTTATAATAAATTCTTGTAAGTTTTATTTCATAATCTTTACTTAGACTCAATTATATTTGAGTATTACATATTCTTTGACCCGTTCATTATCTTTCCTTAAGGTCTATTCGTCCTCGTTCCGGATCATCTTGAATCACCTCAATCGGAGTTCGTATGAAAAAGTTATACCTAATTTATCAGAAGAGTCGAGCGCGGTCTACTCGGCCTTCGATGCACAGCGTATTGCACCCCAATTGGCCTTGGGGAAGCTTCGATTCATACAGGAGGCGGAGTTCTATACTTGTGATTTTACTGAGACCAAATCTCCTTCCAATCATCATAATATGAGTTATACTCATCGAATTCAGTCCATTTTCAATTCTATAGGTTTGTAACTCATAAAACTACAATATACCAAATACCCATCAATTAACATAAACATTAACTAATCCAAATATTAATTTACAACTCATGTTCATACCAATTGTTCATGTTTTGACAATTTAGCGAATTCAATCGCCACGACTTCGTTTCTTAATCAATTGACACGATTCCAACTACGTTGTTTTCGTTTCTTCACATACTAACATAATCCAACATCAATTTACAGATTATAGCAAGTATTGATCATGAAATTTCGTACTTTTATAAGTCATATCCTATAAACATAAACAATGTTTTATACTTTTCTTCCTACAACCAATTTACATATATTATTATCATCAAACAACACTCACATGTGATTATTAACAGAGTATAAACCCTTCATACATATATATGTATCAATTCAACATAATTATCAATAGAAATTTCAAAAATAAGGGTTAACATTAGAGTAGGTTATACCTTGTTCCTTGATTATTTGCTAGCAAAAAGATGATGATGATTAGGTTTAGAAATTTCCCCTCCTTCCTCTTGAAAATCACAGAGAACTCTCTCTTACTTCCAAGCTCTCTTCTTTAAACTCTATGTTTCTCTTCTCTCCAAACCTTCTCTGTATTTCTATATTGTCTAGCCTTAGGGAGAAATAAGAAGCGTAAAAATAAACTGACTCCCACTCTCCCACTAACGTCAAGTACAAAATCAAAAAGGTTGCATCAGTTGAAAAAACTAAAGGCCACAAGGCCTTGTTTGGCTAAGCAAATAACTCCCAACTAGATTATTTTAATAACCTTATATAATATAGTTTCATGTCACACCTTTAGTTGATTAATTTAAATAACTTTAGTTTAGTTAATTTAAATAACTTATAATAATAATAATAATAATAATCTTATTATCATTATACTTATAATTAATAAATAATTATATATCTAATTTAATTAATAAATTAAAAATATCACTTTATTTAATTTATTTAATTCCAAATAAATTAAACAATTCATTTAATTTAATTATTTTCTTAAATATTGAGCAATTGATTTAATTTAATTATTTTCTTAAATTAAATCCTTCAGATAAAATTATCATTACTCAATTTAATTTACATTAATCAATTTAGTTACTAAATTAATAAACCACAATTTTATCAACCATTTATTTATCTCAATAAATTAATTAAAATATTTATTTAATTCAATAAATATTTAAAATTCATTACTAAATTCATTTAATTCCTTTAATAGTTAGCTTAACTATTAAACCTCACTTTCCCAATATACGAATATATATTTCTCTTCACACCAGATCATATATTTTAACATATATAGCACGTATATATACATACTCAAACTCAAACATCTCATAATAAGAATTTTAATTATTAAATTCTTATTTTAATAATTTATAAAAATTCGGGTTGTCACACCTGTGACGCCCCCAAATTCGGGTTCCCTAACCTCGGGTTTGGTGCTCATGATCCATCATATATAGTACATCTAACTACTCATTCATTAATTAAAAACATCATTCATAATATTCCTTAATACAACTTATAACAATATCCCAGGTTAACTAACCTTGACATAACTTACATACCCTTAAATAGTCAAAAGGTTTACATAATTAATTACATAATAAAATATAACCATTAAAAGTTGACATTAACTACTCCTGAGCCTTGCCTTTGCCTTTATTCATGTTAGAACCTTCTGCTACATCGGCATTAACTGAATTATTTTATTTAAGCAAGGGTGAGCAACGAGTTTTCCCAACAAGTTAAAATATACAATAAATGATATATATCATGAATAGAAGAGTCTAGTTTCTTTAGAACTTAAACAATAATCAAAAGATTTCGAAGTAGCTGAATAATAATTCAATCTCAATACTAAAAATTTCTCCCATTTCATACTGAATAACATATCAAAGATGAAAGAGTAAAATTCTTTCAAAGATTCAATAATATTCGATTAATAATAAGAATTAACAATACTGCAACAATATTCAATAAAGTGGGATATACCAAGATTTCATGCTGAGTGATCACAAAAGGATCATGAACTACTAGAGGAATCATTTAGTTATTAAAACTAAACTACCACAATAATATAAATTAGTTATAAAAACTAAATTATACTCTTCTGCAAGTACCTGGAGCGGCCAACTCCTGTGTACCCTATATTATGCATAATACTCAATAATAGCGCATAGGTCGATTTACGACATTAAAATTTGTTCATCCAAGTCTTACATCATGAGTCCGTACCACAACAATATGGTTTGGATTACTTTCGAAGAAATACTATGATTTCAATAATTAATAACAATACTAATCTAGCCGAAACCAATGGCATAGATCTTCCAATAACAATTCAGGTCATAATAAATAGAACATTTCATGCTTTAACAAATATTAGTCTTGGCAAAACAATTAGCTGAGACAGGATTTATAAATAGTTCAAATAATAGAACAAAAATCAATTGCACTACGTGTGAATTACAACAATCATTATAGACGTGAATAACTATCAATATTTATTCACTACCATGCTTGAAAAATAGTAACTCAAGTTGAGTTAGGAACTTGCCTGATTCGTTGACTACTGCTACGCAATTTAAGTTAACTTCTTTTGTAAAACCTATCATTGATAAAATCGATCTCTTAATTAGCATCACATATCTTACTCATTGCAATTTAACATGAAATCACATAACCAATCATTAGTAAGTACACTATACTATCTTAGACTTAACACTTACTCGTTCATTTATAAGTTCGTAATATAACTTGAAAAACTATTTATGAACTCAGTAGACTTAATATATCATTTCAGTTTCTATTTCAGCAAGCTAAAACAAAACTGACATCTCTTCTGACATTTTGGTTTCCCTTGTTAGCAACCTGAAATGTTCATTTCGGGAAGCTGAAATACACTATTCACAAAAATATGAAATCAGCTTATTATTTTCTAATCTTTTGGCCAATCATATATACATATATTCCATACACAAAAGTATTTTTCTGGAATTTTTCAACTCCCTTAAGTATTTTTCAAAAATCAATTCCGAGTTAATTCCTTAAGAAATTAGCTAACTCTTACTTAACTCCAGAAATTCCCAACTCTTGGCGGGATCTTATACATGTTAACGTGAGCTTACAGTTTAAATTTCAAGACCATCGGAGTTATATAACTCCGGTTATAGCAATTTCTGTCGGGAAAACACAAAAATTGAAATAGTCATAACTCGCTCATTTTAAGTCGGAATGAGCTCATTTTTGGACACAACCTACTTTATCCCATATATTTTCATCCCCCAAAAGGCCGAATTTTATCTCATTAAATAAGTGGATGAAACAGCCCTTCTCATTTCTTGGCAGCAGCTTTTTAAGCATTTTCTTATTTTTCATCCTTTACTAAAATCATTCCACACGAAAATCTACAAATCCTTTTTAAGTGATTCCACTTGGATATTTTAGAAGACTCATAGATCTAACTCTAGGACTTGACCACGCTCAAAAATTCAAATTAGAATGAGAGATATGGTCATTTCCATATCATACTTGATTTTCTCGAAAAATCTGTTTTTCAACATTTGGTGTCTTTTAAGAAAACTTCTATATTTTCACATAAAATCAACATAGCTCAACATAATATTTAAAATAACTCATATACTCATGGATCTAACATGATCCATCGTTTAATTCACCAAATAATCAACAATCATAAAATCAAACACAACAAAAGCTAAGAAAAATTTTATTTTCTAACTTTAGAAAAACCTAACTCATATTTCTTAGTTTAGATTCAACTTTTGATCCATAAAAGAGTTGGATCTAAATATAAAACACTTTTAAACACCAAGATCTAAGGTTTTAAATCTCAAGATCATAGTTTTACAAAAATCAAAATTCAAATCATCACAAAGAGAATTAAACTATAAAAGTAGGGATTTCTTATACCTTCTCTTAATTCCTCTTCTTCTTCTTTCTAATACCTAGATTATGGAACTTGAAAACTTACAAAACTCTCCCTCTCTCTTCCCTATTATGGTCGAATCCCTCTTGCACTCTCTCTCTATATCTTGTTTGTTTTGATTACTAAGTTAAGGAAATAAAAAAGATGAAAGAGAAAGGAAATTTGATGTTAGTAATTTTGTATAGATATTTTTTGTGTATCTATAATCATCATCCAATGTCTCACTCTTCCTCTCTCTCCTTATCATTATAAGCTTGCTTGCACTCTTGGTTTATCTTGTAGGTTGGATGAAAAAGATAAGAATGAGACCAAAGCTTGACACCTAGCAAGTTAGTCACCTACTAAAGCAATATAATGATTACATGCCTCCCCCCTTCTCCCTTCTATGTAAATTCGGCCATGATGGCCTTCTTGGGCCCCTTTTTATTATCTTTTAAGCTCCATTTACTTACTTAATGGTCCAAAAGGTCCCCTCCCAATTGGGCTAAGAGTTGGGCCAATCAATTAATTACTAAGGCTAGAAATTCTAATTCTTTGGGCTTGCAATTCAACATAGTTTATACTTTTTAATTTTTTATCCATTCCCCATTATTTAATTAGGGTTTCATTACACACATTAGTAAGTTAATTTCTCACTCATATATCTTTAATTTCATAACTCAACTAGACTTGTTATTCTTAGGTTATAAATTAATTAATTGAGATGTATAAAATAAATCTCTAAGGATTAGTATATCTTTTTAAATACTATCATTCTCTTAAATTATAACCCATTAGGTTATTTAATTATCATACCTAATATATGCATTAGGTTACATAATCTTTATTCTTCATCTCTTTACAAAATAAATGCACACACATTATATAATACATATTTACTCAATCACGTATATAATTCACATATGTCCTAAAATATTTCCCATAGTTTATTAACTTATTATCCCAAATTGACTTAATAAGTTATAAACACATACATACTCATATCAATAATCAATTACTTAAGGATTATAAATCCTTTTAATTTAGTAATCAAGGGTAACATTCAAGCTATGTTAATTTCTTACATAATCATTACTCTTCCTTGAAAATGATTAAGTATACATCTTCGTTAATATATTAACTATCTAGCTTAATTATCATAAACACTTATATGATTCAAGAACTTTCTCTTTTAAGAAAAAAAAATTATTCGAAAATTTTGAATTATGTGAAATTCTGGGTTCTCACAACACCCTGTCCACATCATATATGTAGTCTTAGGGACGAATTTTGAGAGAATCTTATTTAGTAGATATATAGCCGCTTCTAGGGCATATTCCCATAATGACACCAGAAGAACGGTAAAACTCATCATGGAACGAACCATGTCCCACAGTGTTTGATTTCTCCTTTCAGATACACTATTAAACTGTGGTGTTCCTGGTGGAGTCCATTGTGAGATTATACCATTTTCTTTGAGACAATTGAGAAACTCACTGCTTAAGTATTCACCTCCGACCTGATCGAAGAATCTTAATACTCTTGCCAGTTTGTTTCTCTACTTCACTTCTGAACTCTTTGATCTTTTCAAATGATTCAAATTTATATTTCATTAAATACACATATCCAAATCTTGAGTGATCATCAGTGAAATTAATAAAATAAGAATACCCTCCTCCTGCATTCGTTGTGATAGGTCCACATACATCTGTGTGAACCAACACTAACAACTCTGTTACTCTTTCTCCTTTTCCACTAAAAGGAGATTTAGTCATTTTTCCCATGTGACAAGATTCACAAGTTGGATATGATTCATAATCCGATAGCTCTAGGAGCCCATCTTTATGCAACTTGGATAATCTTGTTTCATTAATATGACCAAGTCTACAGTGCCACATATAAGTATAATTAACATCATCTCTTTTCATTTTCTTAGTTTATTCAATTTGAAGTATATTTTCATGCAAGTCAAGTATGCAAAGTCCATTTCGCAAATTACCAACACCGTATAAAACATTATTATTATAAATAGAACAAATATTGTTCTTTATTATAATATCAAAACCATCCATATTCAATACAGAAATTGAAATAATGTTTATAATAAGTGATAGAACAAAATAACAATTATTTAAATTAATGAACTTGCTCGTAGGCAGTGCTAAACAATAAGTCCCTACAGCTAATACATCAACCTTTGCTCCAATTCCCACTCGTAGGATGACCTCGTCCTTGTTCAGCTTTTAACTTCTGACCAATCCGTGCATATTATTACATATGTGAGAACCACAGCCAGTATCCAATACCCAAGTAGAAGATTGACTTTCAAAAAAAATTAATTTCAATCATAAACAAACCTTGATTAGGAGTCGAAGCTTCTCCAAGCTTCTTTTGCTTTTGTTCTGTAAGGAACTCCTTGTAGTTCTTTTTCCATTGACCCGGCTTGTTGCAATTGTAAGAACCCAAATTTTCAGAAAATATTAAAATAAAAATTTAGTAAATAAAAATTCTTAAAGCATGTGAAGGGTTCAAATAAGAATATATATATATATATATATATATATATATATATATATATATATATATATTGTTAGAGGTATGTGGTGTGGTGTTGTATAGGGTAATATAAACTATGCAATAAGTGATTTCTGTGTTTAATAAATATATATCATTATTATATATTTATTATGAATTGTAGAGATGAATTAGTAAGAAGATGGATACAAATTATCTATTGATATTAAATAATTTATGTGAAATTATTTTATAATAGTAAGTTGGTGACATTAAATATCTTTGATAATCACCAATTTCTTGAGTATTTGTACGAATAAGTATCAAGTCTAAGGAAGTGTAACCGTACTCTTTAATGATGGATGTATAGGAGCTGGGCTAAACAATTCCTTCAGAGAGTGGAGGTATATACGAATTAGTAACCGATCTAACTCACTGTGAAAATAGTAGACGAGACGGAAACTAATTTATTGGTTGTTTGTGGAAAACCACTCAGTGTACTATATTAAATACTATTAAAGACTCTATGTGTGTTAGGTTTAGACTTGTATGCGTGTATGTTGTTGACGAGAGAAGAAAATCAATATACCTTTAAATTTGTTAGAGAATTACTAAGTAATTTGATACACGGTGAGAAGTGAAGATTAAAGGAATGTATGTATGTGTGATATTCGAGTTTTGTGTTATTGGTGGTAAGAAACCGTAAAAGAGATGTTATAGTTGGTTAAACTAATAAGGGGGATAGAGTTTTAAAACTTGAAGTGTTATCCTTGAATTGTTAAGGAAAATAGTAACCGATGATGTGAAAATCAAATAGGGGATTGATGTTAGACGAGTTAACACTTAAGGAGGATGTGTAAAGTATTTAGAAGCATAGGTTTCATTTACGCTAATCGTAACTTTTACCTTACGAATTTGGTTTGGTATGCAATTGCGCCATTTCAAAGCTTTATGACCCAGTAGCAATTACTGATCTATGAGGATCGATTTTTGGAATTTAAGATTTAAGAAATGGGTATTAAGGACTCATAAGGATAATAAAGTCTTAAATGATGATTAAGTTATCCATAAATAGATTTGGATAAGGTTTAATTAATTAACCCGGATTAATTATTGGTTAATTAAGTGATATTATGGAATATTATATTCTATTAATGAGTGGAGTGCATAATAATTATTGAAAAGAAAATAAATGATTAATATTAATTTATTATTGTGATATTAAAATGTGGGTTGAAAGTACCTTACTAAATGATATTTAGCCCAATTAAAATATTATTACTATGTAATATGGAAAATGTGGGCAGTAGTAGTATATAATACCTATGGCTTAAGATTACATGAAGTGTGACATTTAATTGGGACTAATGATATACATATGGTAAAAGTGATTAAATCATAGAGTTGATTTAAATAAGTTTTGTTATATCATCCTAGGTGATAAGACAATTATATGTGTACCCTAAAAGATGGGAGTAAATAAATATGTGTTATTAAAATATTTATTTCAATACCAATGTGTAAGTAAATAGTAAAAAGAGATATTAAGTTATTAGTGAGCAATTAAATTAAGTCCACATATGTTTTAAAGATTAAATTATGTTGACTAATGTACATGGATTATATGATGTAAGTACATAAATAATCTCTAACTTTACTTGGTATAGTAGCAATAACACATTAAAATTTTATTTTGGGAATTAAAGGAACCAAACTAAGCTCTATTGTTGAGATTTTAAACCATGTCCCAAAATCAATGTCTCATTAATTATAATAGCCGTAATAGGCCATTGGCCTAACACTTCAGTTGCTGAGAATTGATAATGGCTACCTAGAGCTAATAATGAAGGGAGGAATGGAGGAGGAGGGAGTAGTTTACCAACTATTCATTGTCCATCATCTTCTTCTTCTTACTACTGGTTCAAAACATTGGGCAAAGCTATTGCTTGGATATTAATTCCTCCATAAATAGAACTCCTTCTTCTATTTCCCATTGGTTTAGTTATCTGAGAAAATTGGTTATGGAAGGATAGTAGAATTGAGAGAAATTAGAGGTTAGGAGATCTATGGTTAGCAAATTGGAGCATTAAGAAGGTAACATTTCTGTCATTCATGTTCTTGAATTCAAGTTCTTCAATTCTTAGAAAAGTATAATGAAAAAGTCACTTTGAGTAACAAATTTGATGGCTAAGTATTGTTGTAATCCATGAATTGTTGTTACATGTTGCTAATACAATTAAAAACAAAAACAACGAGAGTTAAACGGACCAATTTGGTTTAGAAACAAATTCGTAGTGAATGATTTCGCTAAATTGTCCAAAACATGAACATTTGCATGAACATGAGTTATAGATTCATATTTGGGTTAGTTAATGTTTATGTTAATTATTGGGTAGTTGGTATGTTATAGTTTTATGAGTTACGAACTCATAGAATCGAAAACAGACTAATTTGGATGAGTATAACTCATGTTATGAAAATCGGAAGGGGTAAGGGTCTATGAAATTGGGAAGAACTAAACCAGAGGGGTTATTACGCCTCCTGTATGTAGTTAGTGCTGCCCCAATGCCATTTAGGGCACACTGCGCTTTAGCATTAATAATCGTGTACTACTTTGACCTGCTATAGTAATTTAGGCATAACGTTTTCATACAAACTCCGATTGAGGTGATTAAAGATGATCCGGAATGAGGACGGATAGACCAACTGTGACGAACGAGAATTTTATAATTTATTTTAATATTTATTGAATTAAATAAATATTTTTGATGAGTTAATTATTAGATTAAATAATTAATTGATGCAATTGTGGTAGATTAATTTAATTATATGTGTTACATTTATTAAATTAATGTAGAAATTTTATTATCAAAGTATGTGATTATGTGAGCTTATTGTATTAAAAGAAATATTTAATAAGCATATTGGTATTTTAATTAATTTAATTATTAATTAGAGATTTAATAAGTTGACATTATCTATTAATGAGAAATTAATAATTATATGACTATGTGAATTTATGAGAAATTATTATATTTTATTTAAAATATATTAAATAAAATATTGGAGTTATTTTATAAGGAGTGTGACATTAATGAAACTATAGTATAAGAAGTTTATCAAATTAAATGAGAATGAATTATATTGAATATCCAAACAAGGCCTTAGTAGTGGTTGAGGGCAGTTAACCACGAATTGGTTAACTGACCACAACTACGTCAGTTTAATTATTATATGCGATGTGACGCCCTCAAAATTAGGTATACATCACCCATCTTGGGTCGTCAGATATATGGTACAAAATTCAAATACAACTTACTAATACAACTGTTGTGTACAATACGACAAAACATAACTGTGAGTTTGAATACAATTATTGTCTACTAGAGATTATACAAACTCAAAAGGAGTCCTCATTACAATTATTAACACACTATTTCACAGAATAGTGAGGACTACTAATGTTATCCTCTGGACCGTCACTCCGTTCCCCGACTAGTCTCTACTATGTTCTCATTTCAAAGAGAACGGTGAAAGAAAGGTGAGCTCAACTAGCCCAATGAAATATTATGACTAAGATAATGCGAGAATAAATTATCGTTAGCCTTCAACAGATGTTAAACCGATAAAATATAACAATATCAAGTTTAATCTGCAGTGAACAAGCAATCCATTAAAAGAGTCAAGTAGAGAATAAAATCTACTATCTTTTATGATTTAAAAGGTTTTCATCACTTTTATCGGCGAGACTCGACAACAAATAATCCACATCACCGAATCACCCTCCTGCACTACGTACCCAAGGATATTCTTTAGTATCACGACCACAATTATCCATGCACTACGGGCCAAGAATATTCGTGTATTCATTAATGGTCATGATCATGCCAACAACTGTCCATCAATGCACAACGGGCCAATGAGGACTTTTACCACATCATTTGTAACATTACGGTCATGATTACACAGAATAATTCCTGGTCAGAATCATACCAAGTCCATCTATGCATTACAGGCCACAGATGACTTTCAACTACATATAAACATGAGGATGATGATAATGATATAAGAATTCAATAAAACAAGTTCAATAATTAATTTATCCAGGAACTAATAACGTCCAAATTGTCAACATGATACTGCTTTATAGAGTAAAATTCAAGAATACTTAGAAGAATATTTCCATGAAAAGATACTGGATGAAATGCAAGTATCATGGATATTCCACTAATTTCATGGAGTATAGAAGTCAAAGTTTTAACCAACTGAGTATAATCAAGAATGGAACAACAAAAGAAATCACCATGCATGCGGTGCTTGCATGAGACAAAAGTTATTCCAATGTAATAATAAGTAACGGAACCGAGTCGATATAAAATTACAGCACCGAAGCGGATGTTCCAATGAATAATAAAGATTTAAACCGGTCCCACAGTAAAGCGCATGCACGTGATGTTCCAACAAAATAATAATAAAGATTTTAACCGGGGCCATGGCGTAAAAGCGCATGAACAAGATATTCCAACAAAATAACAATAAAGATGGAACCGGTCCCAGGTAAAGCGCATTGCATAGGATATTCAAATGAAAAATAATAAAGATGAATATTAGAAGAATGTCACCAAGTATAGGGTAGTCCACAGATCTTGGTTATTCCAACAGAATAATAAATAATGGAATAACAGAAGTTCTCTTCATGAATACAAAAGAAATAATACCCTTTACCGTAAAAGAAACTGAATATAAGAGTAGGGAAGTAGCAGAATACTTTTCTTATTTCTCTCTATAATTTCTCTCTCTAGAGTTTCAGTGAATTCGTAAGAAAATAATGAAGGAATAAGCTTCTATTTATAGAAGAATGGACTGCATAGTAACTAATTCATGAACGGTCCAGATTTAAAGCAAAATCTTTTAAATAAAATATAATATATTCTATTTATAAAATATATAAATATAACAATAATACAACTCCCTCCGACTGTCTCAAATTCTTCTCCCTCCCCACTTGCACTCAATCATACATATATACATATATAATATATATATTATCTAGCACCTGGCACCTTTATATATATATATATATATATATATATATATATATATATATATATATATATATATATCATACACTCCCTCCCACCAAGTTAAACTAGCATCCCACTTTGTCAACTTTTCCAAATATATATATATATATATATATATATATATATATATATATATATATATATATATATATATATATATATATATATATCATCCCCAGACAATAATTCACCCACCATCTTCATTTTTTCTTCTTTACACACACACATATCCACATGCACACACATCACACTCACACATACGTATAATATATATATATATATATATATATATATATATATATATATATATATATGTTGTATAATCTTCTACCGATTATTTTGAAAAAGCGGATAAGCGGGTGTACATAAAATAAGCAAAATTGAGTGACTTCTCACGTAAGCATCAATAATCAATCTGTGCATCTCTTTGTGCGAATCTCGCGTATCTTGTACTTTTAACACCGGGTGTTTCAACAGTTAACGGTAAAACTTCCGCCGCTATTTTCATAAAGTATTTTTGTCGTTTTCTCAATCTGACAATAATTCCGTTGTGAGGTCCACCAATGATTGTGCCTTTGTATGAATATTCCCTGTTAAAACGAATATTCCCCGACTAATCGAATATAATATGACAACTTGCATACTTTGCAAAATTTGTAAATATTACCCACAACTATAACATTATATTAAATTCATTCCATAATATTCAAAAATGATAATTATAGAAAATTCATCTTTATTCAAAAAGTTGGGGTCTTACAACCTCCCCATCTTATGAAATTTCGTCCTCGAAATTAGGGTACGTACCTGGTATATCGAAGAGGTAAGGATACCTTGATTTCATTTTAGATTCTAACTCCCAAGTCATTTCCTCACCATCGTGGTTTCTCCACAAAACTTTGAATTGAAGTATAACCTTGGTGCGTAGAATATGTTCCTTCTTATCCAAGATTTGAACAGGAACCTCTTCATACGTCAAATCTTCCGCTATTTCGTCTGGTTCTAACTCAATAATGTGGTTCGGGTCTTCCACATATTTACGTAACATGGATATGTGAAAAACGTTATGAACACGAGACATACTTGGCGGTAAAGCGAGTTTATAAGCCACAGTTCCTACTCGATCAAAGATTAAAAATGGGCCGATGAATCGAGGATTGAGTTTTCCTTTCTTTCCAAATCTCGTAACTCCTTTCCATGGAGCAACACGTAACAACACATGATCTCCTATATCGAATTCCACGTCCTTTCGATGAAGATCAGCATAACTCTTTTGTCGATCTTGTGAGGTTTTTATACGTTGTCGGATCGTTTGAATCTTTTTCGTAGTCATACGTACAACAACCCGGTCCCAACAACGTTGCTTCACCCACCTCATCCCGGCATACTGGGAGAAGGACACTTTCTTCCATACAACGCTTGAATGGAGCCATGCCAATACTTGCTTGATAATTGTTGTTGTAGGAAAACTCCACCAATGGTAAGAACTTATCCCAACTTCCTTAAAGTCAAGGACACGAGTCTTAATAAATCTTCAAGAGTTTAAATAGTCCTCTCCACTACCCGTCCGTCTCGAGGATGATATGCCGAGCTAAATCGTAAATCTGCGCCCATAGCTTTTTGCAAACTAACCCAAAATCGTGAAGTGAATCTTGGGTCTCGATCGAAACAATGGATCTTGGCATACCATGCGGTCTTACAATCTCGTTTATGTATATCTGAGAAAGGCGTTCAAGTGTATAAGTTTCTCGTGTCGGTAAGAAATGAGCGGACTTGGTCAATCTATCAACAATGACCCAAATCGCATCTATACCTTGAGAAACCTTAGGAAGGCCGAGTATTGAAATCCATGGTAATGTGCTCCCACTTCCATTCGGAATTTCAAGTGGTTGCAATGGACCTTTTGGTACTTGATGCTCCGCTTTAACTCGTTGACAAGTTAGATACCTTGAAATAAACAGTGATATCTCTCTTTTCATATTGCTCCACCAAAATGTATGACGAATATCGTGATACATTTTGGTACTCCCGGGATGGATTGCAAACGGTGTGTTGTGCGCCTCCATCATGATTTTATACTTTAAATCAGGGTTGTTAGGAACACAAAGTCTGGAGTTGACTCAAAGTATTCCTTCTTCATCGATTCTTGCTTCCGGCATAGCACCTTCTTGCACTTTCTTCCTCATACGCATCAGCTCCAAGTCTGTAGCTTGAGCAGCTTTAACTTTATCAATTAAAGTCGATTCTACTCGTATATTCGTCATTATCACATGGGTCCCTGGAGTCTTTAACTCTATCTCCATCCTTTGCAAGTCACACAAAATGGGCCTTTGCGTTGACAATATCTCACTCGTACTTGCATATGATCTTCTACTCAATGCGTTAGCTACCACATTCACTTTTCCAGGATGGTATTGGATGGTATGATCATAATCTTTCAACAGTTCAAGCCAACATCGTTGTCGCATGTTGAGTTCCTTTTGAGTGAAGAAATATTTGAGGCTTTTATGATCCGTAAAGATCTCCACTTTTTCCCCCATACAAGTAATGCCTCCAAATTTTAAGTGCAAAGATAACAGCTGTCAACTCTAGATCATGAGTAGGATAATTCCTCTCATATTCTTTGAGTTGTCGCGAGGCATAGGCTATGACTTTTCCATGTTGCATGAGAACACATCCCAACCCTTTGCCCGAATCATCACTGTAGATGACAAATCCTCCGAGGCAGATGGTATTGTTTTAACAGTCTTGAAATGAGTCTCCTCTTGAGTTCTTGAAAACTCTTCTCACATTCTTCACTCCAACCGAACATTGTATCTTTCCGAGTCAGCTGAGTCAATGGAGTAGCGATTCGAGAAAATCCTTCCATGAATCTCCGATAATAACTAGCTAAACCGAGAAAGTCACAGTACTTGATCGACGATTTTAGGTTGCTCCCAGCTTTGAATAGCTTCAATCTTTGCTGGGTTAATAGATATTCCATGACTTGATACCACGTGCCCAAGGAATGCTACTTCCTCAAGACAGAACTCGCATTTCTTCAACTTGGCATAAAGCTTATATTCACGAAGCTTTTGGAGTGTCAGCCTCAAGTGTTGCTCATGATCTTCATGGCTTTTGGAATAAATAAGGATGTCATCAATAAAGATGGCCACAAAGTGATCCAAACATTCCTTGAATACTCGGTTCATCATATCCATGAAGGTAGCAGGAGCATTAGTCAATCCAAAGGACATGACTAGGAATTCATAATGCCCATACCGGAGTTAAGGCGAAGTCGCTTTGGAATGTCATCGGTTCTAATGTTCAATTGGTGATATCCGAGCGAAGATCAATCTTTGAAAAGAATTTGGCTCCTTGCAACTAGTCAAACAGTCATCAATACGTGGCAATGGGTACCTATTTTTGATGGTGACATGATTCAACTCCCGATAATCAATACAAAGTCGCATACTCCCATCTTTCTTCTTCACGAATAGAGCAGAGCACCCCAAGGAGAAGTACTAGGGACGAATAAAGCCAATGTCTAACAATTTCTGCAGTTGGGTCTTTAACTCACGAAGTTCAATAGAGCCATTCGATATGGGGCTTTGGAAATGGGTTTTGTCTGGGGTTCAAGGTCGATACAAAATTCAATTTCACACTGGGGTAGGCCGGAAGTTCTTGAAAATACGTCGGAAATTTATTAACAATAGATATATTATTAAGAGTCGATTTATTTTGTTTAGATCTCGTAACATGAGCTAAGAAAGCTTGACATCCGTTTTCAATAAATGAATAAATTTGTATGGCTTGAGATGACCGTGATTGATTTTAATGGTTTGGTCGCTTGAATTCGCATAATAGGTTGATTAGGAATATGAAAGCTAACAACCTTACGAAAACAATCAATTTTTGCATGATAAGTAGTTAACTAATCAATCCCTAGAATCACATCAAATGCAAGTATTTTCAATGAAATAAGATCGACAGGTAATATGAGAGTACCGATTTGAACCAAACAAGACTTATAAACAGTGGATGTAATAAAGGTTTCTCCCAATGGAGTTTCCACAGATAAGTCAAAATCTAATTTCTTCGGAGTCAAATTTAATCGTTGAGCGCAAGTAGGAGAAATAAAAGAATGGGTAGAACCGGTATCAAATAAAGTATAGACTTCGCTAGAGTTTATGATAAGCTTACCCGTGATGACCTCATTCGGGTTTCTTGCTTTCTGGGAGGTCACAACAAACGCTCTCCCTTGCACTACCGGCTTTGAGTTTTCTGGGACAGCCTTTAGTGCCTCCATCCTAGCTAAATTTGTCTTCGATGAATGACAAAATTGGGCTAAGTGACCTTCTCTTCCACAATTATAACATGCTTTGGACGACATCGCGCAATTTGGACTGATGTGTCCCTCCCCTCCTCATTTGAAGCATATGATAGGTGGTCTTTCTCCTTCCTTAACAACAGTCTTTGGTCTTGACGTCTTTCCATCATTGTTGAATCTCCTCTTCTTGAAATGTCCATTCTTATTGTTTTGGCCTACGATTACCACCAAGTGGTTACCATTTCGGCCTTGTTGATTCCCTCCACGCTTGTTGTCACTGCTTCGATGACTGCTCTCACTGGTTTTATCATTTTGTCGGCTGCTCTCTTTTGGTTGCGTTGACTCGTTATCGCGTTCCACCAACTGAGCCCTATTTACAACATCTTAATACAAACACAGTTTATAAGAAATAAGATGTTGACGTATCCCTGGTTTCAAACCTCTTAAAAACATTCACGCCATTCTCTCTTCATTATCCACCAAGTGGGACGCAAACCAGGATAACTCCGCAAATTTTGCCTCGTATTGCAACACGGTCATATTGTTTTTTTCCAATTTGATAAACTCCACCTCCTTCATGTGACGAATACTTTCGAGAAAGTATTTGTCGTTGAACAACTCTTGGAACTTCTCCCAAGACATCTTGATCACGATGAGTTGAGTATGTTTCTGGATTCCCACCCGATTATCTGCCTCTCCTCCGCATAATATAAAGGCGTGAAAGGGAACCTTTTGCTCCTCGGAGCATCCCAAGACATTAAATATCTTGGTGATCTGCTTTATCCATGCTTCCACCATAAGTGGTTTTGGCTCTCCCTTAAACTCTGGTGGTCCCAGCTCCTTGAAGCATTTTTAAGCGGTGACCTTGAGAATTTCGATGTTTCCACCTACATTTTGGGCCAGAGCCGCTCTTTTTGCTTTGTTGCATGAATTGCATAAAGCCTCTGAACAATCCATCACTCATCATTTGGTCAGTGTTGTTGTTTGCATGAGGATTGTCGCCTTCCTGATGCACATTATCCTGATTATTGATATGTGGTGAATCAACGGTCGCCTGTGCTCCATTGCTATTCTCAACATTCTCGGATGTCATTTTCAGATACTGCCACAAAACAAAAGTTAATTAATATATCAAATATTATCTCTATACTCTGACCGACCAATTAAATATCAAATACACTTAGGTAGGTCATACTAGCGAAGGAATTCCCCGTCTCTCCCCTACTAGTTCTAGTCTCACATCTTAGCCAGGGATCATATCCCTAAGCTTTGATACCAACTGTAACGCCCCCAAAATTAGGTATACATCACCCATCTTGGGTCGTCAGATACATGGTACAAAATTCAAATACAACTTACTAATACAATTGTCGTGTACAATACGACAAAACATAACTGTGATTTTGAATATAATTATTGTCTACTAGAGATTATACAAACTCAAAAGGAGTCCTCATTACAATTATTAACACACTATTTCACAAAATAGTGAGGACTACTAATGCTATCCTCTGGACCGTCACTCCGTTCCCCGACTAGTCCCTGCTATGTTCTCATTTCACAGAGAGAATAAAGAAAGAAAGGGTGAGCTCAACTAGCCCAAAGAAGAAATATTATGACTAAGATAATGCAGAATAAATTATCGTTAGCCTTCAACAATGTTAAACTGATAAAATATAACAACATCAAGTTTAACTGCAGCGGAACAAGCAATCCATTAAAAGAGCCAAGTAGAGAATAAAATCTACTATCTTTTATGATTTAAAAGGTTTTTCATCACTTTTATCGCTGAGACACAGCTTTATAAATAATCCACATCACCGAATCACCCCTGCACTACAGCCAAGGATATTCTTTAGTATCATGACCATAATTATCCATGTACTACGGGCCAAGAATATTCGTGTATTCATTAATGGTCATGATCATGCCAACAACTGTCCATCAATGCACTATGGGCCAATGAGGACTTTTACCACATCATTTGTAACATTACGGTCATGATTACACAGAATAATTCTTGGTCATAATCATACCAAGTCCATCTATGCATTACAGGCCACAGATGACTTTCAACAACATATAAACATGAGGATGATGACAATGATATAAGAATTCAATAAAACAAGTTCAAGAATTAATTTATCCAGGAACTAATAACGTCCAAATTGTCAACATGATACTTCTTTGTAAAGTAAAATTTAAGAATGCTTAGAAGAATATTTCCATGAAAAGATACTGGATGAAACGCAAATATCATGGATATTCCACTAATTTCATGGAGTATAGAAGTCAAAGTTTTAACCAACTGAGTATAATCAAGAATGGAACAACAAAAGAAATCACCATGTATGCGGTACTTTCAGATGACGAAAGTTATTCAAATGAATAATAAGTAACGGAACCGAAGTCGAAGCGAAATTAACACCGGCGGCGATGTTCCAACAGAATAATAAAGACGAAACCAGGTCCGGCGTAAACGCATGCATACGATGTGTTCCAATGTAAATAATAGTAAAGACAGAACCAGTCCTACATAAAAACACATGTATGGATATTCCAACAAAATAATAATAAAGATGGAACCAGGTCCGGCGTAAACGCACAGACAGGATATTCCAACAGAAAATAATAAAGATGAAATATTAGAAGAATGTCATCAAGTATAGGGTAGTCCGCGTATACTGGTTATTCCAACAGAATAACAAATAATGAAATAACAGAAGTTCTCTTCATGAATACAAAAGAAATAATACCCCTTACCGTAAAAGAAACTGAATATAAGAGTAGGGAAGTAGCAGAATACTTTTCTTAATTCTCTCTATAATTTCTCTCTCTAGAGTTTCAGTAAATTCGTAAGAAAATAATGAAGGAATAAGCTTCTATTTATAGAAGAATGAACTGCATAGTAACTAATCATGAACGGTCTAGATTTAAAGCAAAATCTTTTAAATAAAATATAATATATTTTATTTATAAAATATATAAATATAACAATAATACAACTCCCTCCGACTGTCTCAAATTCTTCTCCCTCCCCACTTGCACTCAATCATACCTATATACATATATAATATATATATTATCTAGCACCTGGCACCTTTATATATATATATATATATATATATATATATATATATATCATCCCAGCATAATAATTCACCCACCATCTTCATTTTTTCTTCTTTATACACACATATCCACATGCACACATCACACTCACACACGTATAATATATATATATATATATATATATATATATATATATATATATATATAATCTTCTACCGATTATTTTGAAAAACGGGTAAACGAGTGTCTATAAAATAAGCAAAATTGAGTGACTTCTCACGTAAGCATCAATAATCAATACAGGTAAAGCTCTTATCGTGCAACTACGCGATATCTTGTACTTTTAACACCGGGTGTTTCAACAGTTAACGGTAAAACTTCCGCCGTTATTTTCATAAAGTATTTTTGTCTTTTTCTCAATCCGACAATAATTCCGTTGTGGAGTCCACCAATGATTGTGCCTTTGTACGAATATTCCCTGTTAAAATGAATATTCCCCGACCAATTGAATATAATATGACAACTTGCATACTTTGCAAAATTTGTAAATATTACCCATAACTATAACATTATATTAAATTCATTCCATAAAATTCAAAAATGATAATTATAGAAAATTCATCTTTATTCAAAAAGTTGGGGTCTTACATGCGACGTCTTCTTCTTCATTCATTCCATTATTGCTAAGTCTAGAGAATTATCACAAAGAGAGAGAATTAAAAAATTGAGAGAATTGTGAGTTGTTTGATTGATTAAGAAAGTTTAATCCCTCCTATCTACACTAAGCTGTGAGTAATTCTCTCCAACCCAAATTCTACTTTTATGTCATTTAGTTTTTTTATGAAAATGGCATTCAATCAAGTTCTGTGGAATTTCTGTAAATTGGGAAATTGAGTTAGGAATATATGTAATAATTCGAGTAGCATAACATGTTTTATATATATTTTATATGTTTCCATATTATAAGTTTCAGTAAATGATGACTTGCTATTTCAAAAATTTACAGAGTTTGGGTTTTGGCCAAATGGCCTTATACGTGATATTTCATGTATTAATCATATATTATCCCTAAATTTTACATCCGTATGTTGTTATGCATGTTGATACGAAGAGACCAAAGTTTAAATAAACGGATTCGGTGTTATAACGAATCCATAGTGACAATTTTCATGTTTTATTTTCAAAACCTTCAACAACATCAAAGTCAGTGAAATTGCATGCTTAAACTCTGTGATTATATGTTTTAATGGGTTAAAATCAGTCTTTAGATGTTGAGTAATGTTTGTATACGAATTATATCATGTGGGTATGTCTAATTACGAGTAGGAAATAAGAAATTGGAAGAAATTGGCATGTTCTCATGATTTTTCATGAATCGCCATTTCAGAAATCTGTGCATGCCATACCATAACCGGCCATAAGCATAACAGAAATCATGCCACTAATGCGAGCCAACCATATAACGCCATTGACCCATCATAAGTAAATAAAAAGCCACAATGACTACCACTCTCTAGAAAGTTCAGAAATGTAATTTTTTAAAATGTTTAAGTCTAACAATGTGTTAGTAAATTAATGTAATGAACATAAAAATATGTTATAAGTATAATGTGATGTTAAAATAGATGTTTAACATGTAAATAACATAATGGCATGTGGATTGAATTATTAATACATAATTAGCTTGATAATTCATGAAGTACAAATTATGTGACAAGGTGGTAATTTGACTAAGTATAGTCAATAATCAAAGTAGACAAAGAGAATGAGTTTATGATGATTATTTAAGTTATAATTAACTGGTATTGTGAATGTGAATGGTATGTAGGATTAAATTCAAAGAACGTGCTTAGTTAAAGTGTAATCTACGCACGAGGCAAGTTTCCTAACCCTACTAGTCATTATTGTTCAAGTTTATTATTTACCCAAGTAAATTATCATTACTATTATTCAAGTTCAAATATTATATTAAAGATTTATTATCTTTTCAAAGCATGATTCAGTTATACAATAATTGTCCTATTGTATACTTCTTGAGATTATTATTCAATTTGAATATCATTATTATTGAACCTCATTAGACTAGCGAACCCTTATTGATTCGACTAGTCCATAGTTGATGAGCGATCTAAATTTTAGAACCCTTGATGAATTATCCAAACCAAATTTCATTTGGTGTGGACTCGAATGTCAAACTGAGATGAACAACCCTGCAAAGGGATTTACTTATGCATTAGCGTTAAGATATTGTGCATGTGATGGTACTAAGAAATTCCCCCCAAGCAGTAGAAAGGTCCATAGTCTTATGATCATTAAAGGTTTCAAGTATAACCCTTGATAACCTAGGACATAGTTCAAGGTCTTATGACCCTCAGAATTCTTTTGATTCATATTATTCATTCTTGATTCAAAAGTTGAGCTTTTATTCAGATATCTTTGATTTACTCGCATGTTATTATACTATTATTTCATTATTATACTTGTGGGCAATAGTGCTCACTCTTGCTTAATAATAACATTGCAGTTAAGAATGAAAGAACTGATGAACCTTCCACTAGTAAAGGCAAGGGCAAATTAGCAAATGAGGAAGACTTGTTATTTTATTTGATGATGTATTTATGTTAGACTTGAGTTAATGATGTTGTTTAAGACTTATTTGTTCATGATTCCGCACAGATGTTTAAGGTTAGTTTAACCTGAGATTGTATTTTATTATTCGGATGATGTAACCCTTAAGGGAAAGATTTTTATTCTATCTATTGCATGGCTTGCATTTATTATGGGTAGATAGATAGATGATATTTGTACAGTGAACACCAAATCCCGCGGAATTGAAGTACCCGGATTTGGGGGTGTCACACCAACAACTGTTGTTTTTTAAGTTCTTCAATTTGAGGTCATTAGAAGGGGTCAAAACAGTCATCTTTGTGACTGTTACGTAATAGGAGGCGATCGGAGGGCGTCGAACAAGCACATATGCAAGTATAGTGCTCCCGACGATGGAATATGTTATTCTAAGTGATATAACATGAAAATGCATGATAATAGACATGACATATAAGATTACCATATGAATGCTTTAGCATGACTTAGTATGTATTTTGAAAAGAAACTTAAAGATTTTGAAAACAAACCTTGTGGAAACTTATGTTCTATAAGTTGTGAACTTAGTGGTTTATGTGACACCCCCAAATCCCAGTACTTCATTACCTAAAGATTTTGTGTTCACTTAATAAAACATTCATTTCTAACTACCCAATCATAATAAAATGGAATAATAAACATTCCCATAAAGGATTACATTAACAAAAAATTTCCTAGGTTATCTAACATTTAAATACAATCATTCAAATGCGAAATAAAATTAAATATCTTCATTACAATAATTCAAATAACGTCTGATAATAAAATATCAACATAATTACAAGTCTTCAATACTTGTTCATCTTTCCCTTTCCCTTACTGGTGCTAGGTATGTCGACCTTCTCAACTTTAGCTGTAATGATTATATAAGCAAGAGTGAGCAAACAAGGTTAACTTGAAATGATAAATAATAAAACTTTACAACATTTGCTAATAATAGGCTCAATAGAACTGAACAATATGTTCTATTAATGAAAATCGTAAAATACAACTGAGGGTCTAATGACCACGAACCATGTCCACAGTTATAAGTAATCTTTCAACTTAAACTTTTACTGTCATAAGCCTATAAGGACTCCATGTACTTAGGGGGATCAGCCCTTCGTACAATGTATTGTGCACAACCATTTCAACGCTAAGCGTAAACCCCTAATAAAAGGGTTGTTCATCTCAGTATTTAGAATACAAGTCCGCACCAAAGTAAGTTTAGTTTGGATACATTTCAAGGTAATTTAGAATTCAACGGTCATCCACTAAGGATTAGTTGAATGAAAGGTAATTACAATATGTTACGGAATAAACTATAATTAAATAGTGTACTAAGTTCATGCTTTAGGAGTAATCTAATAGCATAAGTACTGAATAATATAATCTACCTTGCCTTGAACAACATTAAGCTAAGGTTAAAATCTTAGCATTGAATATTAAGCATGCATAATAAGTAATAACTTGAACGATAAACTTTTTCATTAGAATAAAGATACTTGCATGCTAAAAATAACAAGTTTAGATTTAGAAGAACTTGCACAACATAATAATAGAGCTAGCTCAAGGAAAGTGTTGAGTTAGGAAAACTTGCATAATTTTAATCGAACTAGAAACAATAACGTGTTCAACGAAATAAGTTAACAACAAGAATAACTTTGATCAATATAATCGAAATAAGGTAAGTAACCTTGCATAATGAAAATAAACTTGCACAACGAAGGTTGTAGGTTTAGAAGACTTGCATCATCATGAACAACTAGATGCAATAAATTTGTTCAACGAAAGTAAATTTGCTCAACGAAGTATAGAGTTAGAAAACATGCCTTGCTTGTAGGCTAAACTGTTATAATTCGAATCACAATTATCCTATATACATATGTCATCATGACATCATTAGTCACTACACATACTCTACATATCCACATCACGTATGGTTTGATTTATAAATCACTTAATCAAATTACATTAAATAATTACAACACTCGTTAAGTGTTAATAACATGTTCGTTCTTAGCACTATAATACCATAATAATAATATTAAATGTTTAACAATCATCATATAGCATTACACTAACAATTACAGACTTTTGTGCAAGACAAAAGTATTTCCTTAACTTACTGCTAAGTGGCGCCGCGACGCCATAGTTTATCTTGTGGGCCACATCATGGCGGTGTGTTGATGGCGCTGACATGACTTTGCACCTGAAGGCGAAAACCATTGGTCGGCACACTGCGGTCTTAAATTTCAAGTTTGAGGCTGGATTTTTGCAACCGAGGCTCCAAGCTTACAGAACACAACATGAAGAACAAAACAATGCTACTATGTCTTAATTTTTAACACCAATTAACATGCATAATTCATGTAAACTACACATAAATATTACCAAGCATACATATACCACTTTAAAACAATTAAACAAAAATTTTAGAGAACTTAAATCTTTGAAAGCCAATTTTTAAACTCAAAAACTCCATTTTTGATATTTCTGGACACAATGACACTGTAAATCCTAATAACCAACCAATTTGATTCCTTTAACTATGTTTTCTATAATTCTTAATCAATTAACAAATACAAGGTTCAATTTCCCAATTAGCATAAACTAATTTGTTATCATACAAAATTAACAATCACAGTTCATGCATATATATTTACTATAAAACAATTTCTTTTCTTTTTGAATGTAATCTAACATACAACACATATAAACATATATACATGCTAGTTATAACAATTATAATTATAATTACACATGATTTCATAATCAATTATAGAAACATGGTTTACAGACAATTTTTGTAAAAACTTTATATACAGTGAAATTCAAGAACACAGAGAACACAGATAACGTAAAACATATATGTTAAGGTTTTAAAACATACATTTTGTTGCTTAAGAAAATACTTGTTAATCACTGAGAATAGCTCAGAACATGATTTTGAAATCCTAGTCCTTTCTCTCTCAAACTCTCTCCGAACTCTCGTTTTTCTCTGACAATATTTCTTCTCTTTTTCTTACTTAGGCTTTAGCCAAATAGCTTATACGTAACTAAAAATAAAACCAACGCACAAACGTTTTTAAAAAAAAATCGACGTCACTTATTGCCCTTAATAAATTATCGGTTACCAGAACTTATTATATATTATTTATATTTTGTTTATTTTATTTATTTTATTATAATTCAAAATTCAAAAGAAATCCAAAAGCCATAAGGCTCCGTTTGGCAAAACCCTTTAAAAATAAACATTTAATATCTTTAAGCCTTGTTTGGCAAAACTAAATTATACTCCTTTAATTTATTTTAATAACTCCTTATAATATAGTTATTTGTCATACTTTATTTAATTAAGTTTTCATACTTAATTTAATTAATTCTAATAACAATTTATTAGATAAATCATTTAATCATTATAAACTCTCTAACTTAATTATTAAATTAAATTAGAATATTATCTCATAATAATTAATTTCCTTACCTCATTAATTATTTAACAAATAATTAACTAAATCAAATTGAACAATTATTTCTTCAATGATAAACACATCCATTAAATACTTATATAATTAAATAAATATTTAATATTATAATTTAAAAGTCTGGAATGTTACAGTTTATAAACATGATTGAGTTCAAATATAAATGAGCATGATATGGTGTTTGTAGTGTCTTTGTTCTTGATTAAACTTGTTAGACCTTGTGATTAGAGAAATCTCAAGAAAAGCTTAGTATAATAAGCTAAGGGACATGAATGTTATAAGATATAGTTTTTGAACTTGTAGTATGGCATGCTAGTACTATTTAAGTCTTTAAACATGACCTAGAAGTACACTTATCTAGTTTGACAATAAAATCATTAAAGCATGTTTTGAAAGAAAAGTTTTCAAGTGATAAACTATGCTAGTCTTGTGTAGATAAGATATATACATATGAGCATGCTACTAAAGGCTTATTAGTACCAATATATGGTTTAAAAGCTTGTAAACATCAAATCTTGTTAAAGAAAGTTGTTAAGCCTTAAAGTGTGAAAACAACTTTGAATAAACACTAGAGGTTCTAAACTTAGACAAATGGCCTCTTGACGTGTGTAAATATTATGTGTTAACATTCATGCATGTTAAGAAATGAAGTGTGAACTGAGAACTAAATATTAAAATCAGTATGGTAGGGGATGACAAGATCTGCTACCATCCTAGGCTAAATTACAACACAAGTAAATGCTATAATAACCTGAATATTTTCTATATAAATAAATAAGAAATTTTGCATATTAATTTTTTTTATTATTATTATTTTAAAGATGAGAATATGTGCCAAGTAATGTGTATGTATATATGTGATAAATAAGATTTATTTATTACATGAATAATTTCAAATAATTTTATTTTAGAATTATTGCTAATTATAAGGTATATACTTATAATAATTAATTTTATAGTAGAAATGTCTTTATTATTTATTTTCTATGAAAATATGATTTTAATATTATTTAAATAATATATGAGATGATTATTGGAATTATTATAATTACTATTTTATGAATTTTAGTTCGATTATTAAGTTAATTATTTTAACTTAATTAATGATGTTATATATGAAAGATAATCTGATATGGAATCCAAACCCTAATTTTGGATTTTGAGCTATGAATGAGAATAATAATATTATATTAAATATAATATTATTTTTCAGTGTTATAAATATATACAGTATATGTGTAGATTGTTAATTGGTTAGTCAATTATGGTGTATCAAGACAAACCCTAGTATTACTGTCATAAACCATGATTGGAAATTTAAAACTGGAAATTAAGATCGGTCAAAAATTGTGTTATATGAATTATGTGCATATTATAGAATTAATGTTAATTAGATAAAACTCTAATTAATATTTGAAAGCCCTAATTTAAAATTAAAAACCCTAATTGCTAATTAGGAACGCTAATTGCTAAAATTATAAACCGTGATTATTATTTTAGTAAATTGAAATGTTAATTTAGGAACCCTAATGATAATTAAGGAACCCTAATTATTTAAACCCTAATTTTCTATTAAAAACTCTAATTTCTATTTAAAACCCTAATTTAATTAGTGTGTTTAAAATTAAAATTTTATTACACTTTAATTTTTAATTGTCCAAACCCTAGTAATTATTTGGGAAACTTTATGATGTAAAATCTAGTGAATAAACCCTAGATTCAAGTACCTTGGACAATAATACCCTTGAGATTAAAATAAAATTACTAAAGTACCCTTTTGTCTTATTTGTGAATTATTGCTAGCAAATCTTCATCAAATCTGGCCAGCCACCCTACCCTAGACCTAGCTATGAGCTACACCACCAGCACATGATCAGCCATTAGAAGTCATTGCATACATGTTATTTATATAGAATTCAAGAGAGAGAAAGTGCATTTTTACTCATATTTGTGCAACCTACTCCTAGCCATTATCTCTCAAGCTCAAACCTCCGAATCTCATTACTAATATCAGTCACCAAGCAAGCCCCGCGAACACCAACATCAAATCAGAAGCATAGAAATCAGAATTGCAGCATAAAGGTGCAAACCCTAAAATTCAAAAATCTTTTGATCTTATGTTAGATGTAAATTTTTTTGTGTTAAATATGTTGTATGGGGTGTTAATCAATAATCTGGGTTGCTAGATGTTAAACCCATAACATCTAGAGGCTCGGATTTGATGATTTTCCAAATTTAGAAATTTTTGAAAATAAGGGTCTGACAGTGAATGTTAGGTCCCACAAATCTCGATTTGTTATGTGTTTTTGTGTTTTAAAAGTTTGTACTTGTAGTCTGTTAGAAGATCTTTAATATGGAACTTGATTCAGGTCCATAGCTGTTGTAGATTAAAAGGTATTCGTAGTCAAAGTGAGTTGATTGTTGAAATTACGAGTTTAGGGCAACCCGTAAACCCGCAATTCTGACGATCATTTTTGAGCTTGATTTTGTTGATCTGTTATAGTTAGTCCATGTTGTTGTTTTGATGTTGTAGTATAACATAAGTACTACATAATCATGCCTCTAGAACTCCCAGATCGCACACGGAATCGAATTTAATGACGGTCAAAGTAGGTTGACCAAACTGCTTGAAGAACAAATCTGGGTAACCCAGATTTTTCCCAGATCGTCCTGACAACATATTCATGAGCCCAGATCTTACTTGTGTTTAATGATTTGATGGTGTTTGTTTTTCTATGTTGTAATATGGTATAGGGACTACAGATTAGTACTTTTATTTCACATTAACAACAAACAGGATGCATGTAGTAAACGGTCAAAGTAGGATGCTCAGTCTTGAAATCCGTTTTCTGGAAAACCCAGATTCTTCATGAGAGAGTTTTCTGACCTACGTTGACCGGCTCAGATCTAGTGTTGTTGATATTGATGGACTGAAATAATTACATGGTGTTGTACCCTGACATCAAGACTATAGGATTAAACCTTCATAACACACAAACCTAGCTTTGAAAGCAAAGAGTAAAGCCTGCTAAATAGGTACCTTGGTTGTTCTTCATTTCTGGGTAACCCAGAAAATGAAGAACAGGCCTGACAAGATTTTTATTGCCTTATAACTCACTGATAGAATGTTTTATGGCCATGAACTTGGTATGATATTGAAGTATTATATAAGTACTATTAGTGTAACACAAAGTTCAACCTAGAAAGCAGCAGGAACATAGAATTAAAACCGGTCAAACCCCCTACCTTGAACGTTGACATGAACATTCTGGGTGGGCACAAGAACACCTATAGCGACGGTTCTGTCACTATAGGGCCCTTTATCGACATTTAATTTCTAAAAATTATATTTATATTAAATAATTAGAGAAAATTAGTTTTTAATTATTAAAAATAGGAATTAAACTACTAAAAATTATTTTAAAGTCTGAAAATTAGTTTTTAATAATTTTTAATATATTTCATAAATAATTAATATTTTTGAAATATTAAAGGTATTTAATTTATTTAATTATTATATCAAATAAATTATTTAAAAATTATTTTAATACTTGAAAAATCATTTAAAATTATATTATGATATAAGAAAATATTTCAAGTTATTTTTAGTGACTTTTAATATTTTGTGACTTAATTTTATTAATAAATTAATATTAATAATAATTAAGTTATTTAATAAATATATTAAATAAATTATGAAAAATAGAATTAATGATTTAAAAATCATCTAAAAATGATTTAAAGGTTATAAAAAATATTTTAAGTTATAAAATATAACTTTTCATATTTTGTCATGAAAAATATTAATATTTTAATATTAATGATATTAGATTAATTTAATATATATATTAAATAAATTAGTTTAAAATGATTTTAATATTATAAAAAATCATTTAAATGAAAATAAAGTGTATAAAGATATTTTAAGTTATAAAATACAACTTTTAATATTTAAAGGATAGTTTCATTAATAATTTAATATTAATGATATTAATTTAATATTAAGCGATATTTTATTTATTTAATAATTATATTAAATAAATAGTTTAAAAATGGTTTTATTGATTTAAAATCATTTAAAAGGAAATAAATGAATTAAAAATATTTTAAGTTATAATAAATGACTTTTAATATTTTGATAAATAATAAATTAATATTCTAATATTAATAGTAATAGTAATTATTTAAAATAATTTTAAATATTTTAAAAAATCATTTAAGGGTAATATTAATACTTTAAAAATATTTTGAGTTATTATAAATAACTTTATTATTTTGGCAAGAGTTTCATTAATAGTTTAATATTAATTAAATATTAATGATAATAGAATTAGTTAATATTTAAATCATTTAATAATGATTTTAGTGTTTGAAAATTCATGATAAATTATAATAATTATTTAAAAATTATTATAAGGCTATGAAAAATATCTAAACGACATGTTTCAGAAATTGATTTGGACTTAGATAATTTGACTAGATACGTGTTTGTTTATGAGGTAATGACTGTTAAACATATGTGACAATGTTATTAGGTTATGTCTTTAATCGCAATTAGCGATCTTATGTGATATGATATATTATTCTAATCGAACGAATGATCTTATTAATGATAGGTTTTGATATAAAAGATAGAACTAAGTTGCGTTATTGTAAGCAACAGCTCAGGCAAGTATCTAAACCTTATGCACTACTTTTATTTCGTGCAAACAGGTATATCATGCTATGCAAGTTTTCTGAACTTACTCCAATTATTATTAAGCAAGTATCTGATCTATTATTTACATTGTGCAAGTATCCTACCTTAGCATTTCATTTATGCAACAGACATAAGTAAGAAAGTTTCAGAATCATATTATTGTGCCAGATTATTAACTCTATTATTATTGATTATGTATCCAATCTTTGTATTCATACAAGTTCTTACATTATCCGATCATTGTATTATTGTATAATTCAGATATTTATTCTGTTCGTTAATTTGTATATAGGGTTAGACAAGTGTCCCCACTTGGATAACCATTGTATTTAATCATATGTTGATACATACTTATTGATTTCGAGTATGTATATGTTGACTTAAAAGCCGTCTAACCTATTTGATTCAGCTAGACATAAAAATATTGTTGAACAAGATAGAACGTTATTGTATCCAACCAGATTATTTTGGTTCGACATCCCGAATATGGGAAAACTTTTGTGCACCTAAGGTGGATAGAGTGAACGATAATATCGTTCTTGCATGTAGTATTGATCAATACAGGGCGCATTGGGATGATCACCCTCGTGCCCGTAAGTTATGACGGTTTGCGAATGAAGTTCTGCTAGACCCTAGCAAAAATGAAAAAACAATGTTCATAGTCTGTCGACTAATCTCCAGTTATAGTCAGTACGTAGTTTTAAAAATTTGAGATAGATTTGGTATGTTGTTATTATTGGGTCAGCTTACTTCACAACTGTTGATTCGTTGTAGAAGAGTTATTCAAAGAAAACATTTAATCCTTTAAGCTTATATTTGTTGTTGCTATTACTTGTTGGGCAATCAAATGCTCATCCTTGCTTTAAATTTAAATGTTTTCAGCTAAGCATGATCAACCGGAATGTTCAAGCCAGAACAAGGAAAAAGGAAAGCAATCGAATAACCTTATGTTATCTTTTGTAATAGTTAGACAAAGATTAAGACAATGATATTTATTATCTATCATGTAATGTATTGTAGTAAAGGTTATGTATTTGGGATTAGACTTTGATATATATAAATTAAGTTTGATATTTATATTATTGTTATTATTATTAGTATTATTCCGCTCATAGAAATGGTATCGTAAAGCACCGAGTTCGGGTTTCAAGTACCCGAGTTTGGGGGCGTTACAGCTGCGCTGCAGGGCAGTGTTGCCAAATTGTTTTAGTAGTCATCCGAACTTTAAAACATATGTGTAATGAATGTCTAAAGCTATAATACTTGATGATGTTTAAGCATGAGATCATGTAATGGTTATATAAAACACAGAGTTGTTAAATTTTATTAAAGTTTGCAAAATGTAAGAACGATGTAGATTGTGTATCTATAGACTTTAAATATGTGTCAAACACATAGCGAGTCAAGTGTGTGATAAAAATTTATGAATGTTGATATGAAGCATGTGTAGCTAAGATGTACTATATATACATAGCTATTCTAAGAGTTT